>VXBA01001197.1:199693-259550 GCA_013399895.1 Serilophus lunatus
CCCCCCCGTACTCCCGGTAGACCAAAACACCAATGAGCTAGTTTCTCTAAATTAAGGACCTAAATCACAGATGTATCAAAAGTACGGCAGTTATATCTCAAACATCAACTTTCATGTTATTTAACAGCACAGCTTTGGTAGATGAAATATGCATGCAACTCTGAAAAGTACAGTAAGAAATTCATGTGGAAATATCTCTAAGTGTAAAGGTGCTCTGTTTGTTAAATACGTAACCAATTGACTATAAAATCTGCAGCATATCTTAGGTGTGATATGTCTAAGGTTATTTTGTTAGAGTGAAGTTTGCACTGTGCAATTATTCATTGCTGTTTCCAGTATTGGAACTATCTAGCTTGCAGGTTTGTGTAAAACTGGAATTTTAGCCAAAGACCATATTTTGCATATGGTATAAAAAAACTGTAGACTAACCACCTCCTCAGAATTGTTAAAAATAACCTAATTACATATATATGAATATAATTTCTATTATAATCCTGTAATAAGTCACAGCTATAGTAATGAGTTGTATTGTAAATATAGAGCTGTATCATTGTAAAATGCATAACAAAATGAAGGGAATGTAAAACAGTTTGTTCCAAAAAGATCAGAAAATAAAGATTATTAATGAGGGTTTATTTATTTTTAAGGCAAGAACCTTTTTTATGCAAGACTGTATGGCATAAGGAAACTGAAGTTTCACTCTACCAGTATGCCAGCCATTTCAATTAAAATCTGTCCCTAACAAATAAGTGCAATAATGATTGGGAATGCCATCTTAATGTAAAAAGATGACATGTAGAGGAAAAAAAAAAAAAGGAAAATAAAAAGGAGAATACTGGCACACTTAATCTTTCTTATACCCAATCATCCAGTACAGTTTATCAACTGCTTTATGACTGGCACTAGTGCACAGATTGAAGAATTCCAAGATTACTATATATAAATCTAGCAACTGCATTAGGCATAAGCTCCCTGGCCTTCTAACACTAAGCAAAGCTGTACTGACAATAAAAATAAACCAAAAAGACCTGACAACAATTATTCTGAACACTTGCTAAATGTCTCATTAAAGCACTCTCGTGATTAAACAAAGCAGAAGTGAGGAAAGAAGACAAGATTGTGTTTGCGCAAAAAACTATAACTACAATTAGTTCCAAAATTTTATACATGTTAAATGTTTTGTTATCTATTCTGTTATCAAACATTCTGTCTTCCAATTTGTTCCTCTCAACATCAACTTTCTTTTTTTTAATTTGCTTTATTTGTATGTGATTTTTCCCCCATTTCATTTATTTTTAAGAGGAGTCTCAGCTGTTTGGGACCTGAGGTTGATTTGCTTTGAGGCTTCGTAGTGCTCTTCTCGCAGCTGCAGATTTGGCAATCCTGTAACTTCTGCCAACACCTTTAAACTTGCCCTTTCCTACAACTTCCACTGTAACTCTGACCTTTCCATCGTAAGTTCTTTCTGCCGGACTGTAAAAACATACACAAGAATTACTTACTGCCTAGTGAAGTTAATATGAAATAAAAGAGAACTACATTCTCTTTTCTACAGAAGTCAAATCATGACATTTCTCAGAAAGCTATCAATGAAAAAGAAATAAGAAACACAGGACACAATGATGTTAGTTGCTTAGTGCAAAAGAAATTACAAGTAATTTGTGACATTTAAAAATTCTCAGCAGCTTATGAAGTACAGCTTAGAAACAATTTCCATCAGTGTGTACCAAAGAAACTATATTCTTACCTAAATTTGGCTGTCTCTGGCTCCATCTCCAGCAGCTCTCGCACCGGGGAACGGGGCACATTAGCAGAAAATTTTTCTGAAAAAAAAATTGAAAAAAAAAGTGAAAAAAATTAGTTATGTTCTTTTCATAGCTGATGGCACTTAATTATTAATACTTTTCCAAAAGTTGGCAATACCTATTAACGGCCTCATCATGGGATAGTACACTTGCCACACCATTTCCAAAGACATTCCACTATCCATATAAATGGCACCAGCAAGGGACTCAAATATATCCCCCATGGCCTTTGGTACTTCAATGTCTTCCTCTTTTTCTTCATCTTCTTCAGACCTTCTGAGCTGTTTGGAATTAAAAAAAGACAAGGGTGAGAAGGGAGAGAGAAGGAGGGGGAAAAGAGAGAAACAATTGCTTCACTTACAGTATAACAAAGGACTTCAGAAATGTAAGCTCTCTTGTATCCTGTGCTGCTCCCTTTGTTTTTGATTGACAACTTTCCACAGTGAAATTGTCCTCTTATTCCCCAATGAAACCAAGATGTCGGATATATCATTTTTCATATGTGAAAAAAAATAATCTCAAAACAGCATTGTGTGGAGAACTTTCATGCTTTGTGAATAATGCTGTAGGATTTCACGATGGGTCTGTTTTGTCCAGTAAGAAACAGACTCAGCTCTATCAGTTAATAACTAGAAAGCTACAAAGGAAGAGTTTACATATTACACATCTCCTAGAAGAAGACTTCTAAAATCTTTAAGTCCAATCTCTACACGAAAGCTGCATGTACCTTTCCTTATTTTCCCCTGAAGACAAGCATGAAACAAGCACTAGTAAAATAAGTCATTAGTAACTGAAAACCACGAACACCAAGCTGAGATAACAGGCACACTTAGGTATTTAAATGTAGCATACAGTGAGTGCTTCCTTCTATGCTGCAAATTTAAGACAGTCTGTTCTCATTATCAAAACTGAACTTTCAGTATGTCTTAAAGGTCCTGAGCTGATCTAAATCTCTATTAAAATGCCTCAGAAACACATGATATACAGTCACCTAACTTCAAACAAAGTAACCCCCAAAAGTGTTTTTGACTGTTATGCTTCTCTGCATAAATAGAGGTAAGTTTTTGCCAGTCTTCCCCCCCCTCAGCAGCTACCCTCTCACTCCATTTGGTCCATTTGGTTCAATACCTGACTCAGTTCTCTTAAGAGCAACAACAATACTTCAAAAATGTGGCACCCAATATTTCTACCTAAAATAAATCAAGCAAGTAGTCAGACCTGATGTCTGCAACACTCCAAATGGGAATTTTGATGTTAAAAACAAATTCAACTGTTTTGAATATTGCATTTCATACCAAGTGCAAACTGAAGCACTTTTGAATTATACTGAAATAACAGAAGAAGAGAGAAACTAAGCTGTAAGGCAAGAGACAACAGATGTTTCAGGAGTGAGATTTGAAAGTAAGAAAAGCAGATGACATGAAGACACATGGAAACCACTCCAGCTGGTATGAACTGCAGAAACAAGACTCTTGCATTAACTGATTAAATAAGAGTTTCAGTAATTCAGTGCCAGAGCAAGATAGGGAGCAGGCACAGGGAGAGTGAAACAAGAATTTTATTTGAACCAGCTATCACACAATTCGGTTGCAACTTTGGTGCAAGTTTGTAGGCAACTTTTCTGCACACTAGCAAAAACTGAACAAAGCTAAAAATCACTACTATGAGGTCTTATGTTCTTAGTCTTTTCACTTATGTTGTGCAGAAAACAAGACAGATAGCAGTTTGATCCTCTAGTGTAAAGCAGTTTATATTACCTAAATTTCAGTGACAAATTTGTCAGTCAAAATTTAATGAATCTTTCCCATAAAACATGGTTTTCACTCCGCAACAGACTGTAAAGACACACATGTAACTGAAGTATTTTGATTCCCAAGCTTTCAAATTATCTATCAGAAACAAAATTACTAATGGCAAAGTGCTGGAGTATTCTCGGACAAGAGTATTTTTTTAAGAAATTGGTCAATTTTTCATAAGAAAAACTATTATGGGTATCTACTTTTGAAGAATAATGAGAGCCATCTCTTCCAGATCCTGATTAGAATTTAACTCACAAAGCCCTTACTGTCACATATTTTTCAAGCAGCTCATGTAAATGAATTAGTTTTAGTACATTCTCCAGAAAATAGAGATTCATTATCACCAGTTTCCCTGTATAGCACAAGATATGACCTGTGTTTGCAGGACTTCAGAGAAACTATTTTTCAAGCAGCTTACTTGAAAGACGCTTATTTTTCCCTGGCTAGGAAATACAAAGCCTTTAAGAGCGGAATCTCTTGTCAGTGTACTACGTTTAATAATCCCAGCATTGTGCCAAGGAATACTGTTCATGGTATATCCTACCCTGAGTCTGTTATGGGATTTAGCAACTCTTCATCACAGTTTCACGTTACAGCAGTGCTTCCAATCAGTTAGCAAAAGAAGCATGGTGTGTGTGTGTCCCATGCTGTCTTAACAGAAAAGCAAAACAATGACTAAAATCAAGTGACACAGAAAAGCCTAGAAGCAAACTACTTTCAAAATAATTAACTTCCGAAGGTTCTAATTGATTTTTACTTTCCAAAGACTGCATTTTACTTTGCATATTGCATCCTTTATTATTGGGAGCTTGCTTCTTTGGCTGCTGTGTTCACAAAACACAAAAACGTGCATCATGCTAAGAAATCCAGTGACATAGTTTAAATCAGATACTGAACACATTTCTTCTACTTCCACTAACCTCAGAATCCATTCCTTGCATTTCATTCTTTTCCATTTGAAACTGCACAAAGTCATCAATAACATGAAACAGTTCAGGAGAGACAGCTTTGAAGTACTTGTGGTAGTCATACTTTACAGCTAATGATGCAAAAATGGTATTATTGACTAGAGCAGATCGTAGGTCAGTAAGAACTCCTGGAGAGTGTTGCCGTGGGTCTTCATAAAGGTGCTTGGTTATGAGGTAGTCCAAAATTGCATCTCCCAGGAATTCTAAGCGCTGGTAACAATCTTAAAATGTTGGAAATAAAAGAATGTACAACACCACAATTAAGTTTAACATACACATTCTTTCCAGGCCTTTCTGGATAAGAGGTCTGGTACACTGCCATGTAAATTTCAAACTAACCAATGCTCAGAGAAGACAATCTGTTTTTTAAAACAGGTATTTTTGCATTTAGAGATTGCTAATTAATTACAAAAAAAAAAAAACAGAAAAAAAGGTAGAGTTATATCTAAAGCCAATTTTGAACAAAATGTTAATCTTCAGGCTAGCAAAACACTTGTGCCTGTAATCAATTTTTTTTACTCAAGATCACCACATTGTGCTGAGAAAAAAAGTAAAATTAAGAGACTCTACGAGCAGGCTGATCTGAAAACTATTAACAACTGAAACTCAAAAAAACCCTAATACAAAAATCAATGCATTAAAAGCAGGTATATCAAAAATCTGAGATTTTTTTCATCTAATTTGCCACACATTAGAAATCTTCAAAGATTTCTATTTCGAATAGGACTTTTAAACACGAAATTAAAATTGTCAAGCCTTCGCTTTTCTCAAAATTGACAGGGGCCATGGGAACGGAGAGCTGTGAACATCTACTTTTAGCATATAAACAAAAGCTAAAACCCTCTGGAATGCAAACAGGGATAGGTAGGTATAGAAGGAAGGAAGACATGACTACTACAGAAGTCAACCTAAGAGTGAAATGGCTCATTCTAAGCTGCCTTTACAGCAGCTGAACCTAAGACACTGCCACTTCTCGGCTGCTACCTACTCCTTAAAAGTTACAGGTAACAGCAATTCACAGTTGTCTTACTTGGTAAATAGAAATGAAATCAAAAGTTTCTCCTACCAACAACATCCTTTCAATTAGACACTATGTCTCAAGGTTTCTGATAGTCTATGTATATGCACATTATATATATCTATCTCTATATAAACACAGGATTTGTCTACCTTCTATATGAAGGTTTCTGAAATATTTGTACAAGTAGATATGTAGTATTACCTAGAATGAAAAACCAAAGGAGCATTTCAGTATTTTGGCAGAACTGTTTATCAGTGTAGTCACATTTCAAAATCATGTATTTCTTTAATTAAAGCAAAGCTTTTTCACTCCTTGGAATAAGGGATCAATTTGCTCTGGGGAAAAATTCAGACTGCTGACTGCAGAGTAATTTTCCAATCACTACAAATAGGGTTGGAGCTCTGCTATGGTTTGCTTTTGATTGCATATTATTGTAAGAAAATATTCCAAGTTTTAGAATGAACCAATATTACATTAATTAGTATAAGTAAATGCAATTTAAGACTACAGAAATACAAATTTCTACTGATGCAAAATCTTTCATGAGATTGTGCAGAGAAACATTAAACAGTTAATCTGAAATTAATATTTAGTCTGATTTAGTCAATTACTTCAAATTTTGACTTTAAATATTTACTCAATAAAATGTCGAGCTTTAATTTAAGCCTTTGAATTTACAGCTTCAAAGGAAAGTCTCCATATTCTGCAATCTTATAGATTATTCAGCTAATAAAAATTGTATCATTTACCATTAATCTTCAGAAGTAGAGAAAAAGTGTAATATTCTTGGAATTCATTTATGGAACAGATTTGCTAAATATGACTGCTATTTCCTGAAGTGCACAGCAACTTTCCAGAGTTCTACAAGAAAGTATTTCTGTTAAATGAGGATCTAATGTCAGTCACATACAGTCAGTGACAGAGCACCATTTAGCACTGATGCTGTTTCTCAGAACTTGGCAAGGTTTCAATAAATATATTCCAGCTGCATCAAGTCAAAATATGAATAATCATTAAGATACAGATTGAGCAAGTATCCCCCTCTAAATACTGAGAAAAATACTATTTTCTAAGATTTTGTATTCAGAGAATATTGCCTTCTTAAAGTAAGGTGATGCCTAAAAAAAAGATTATATATGGGAACACAACATATACTACTTCTCTTGCATTTACAATATGGGAAAAATAGTATAGAGCTTCTTGGAGACAACTTACCAGTAATGGTATTATAATGGTACGAGGCATGAGTAAATGCCTGAAGAAGGTAAGCCTTATTCTTAAAATTGTAATTTATTTTCTTCTCAAAGTTTTCAAAACCAGAAATAAGATGATTTAGGGTTTTTTCAGCATCTGGGTGATCAAACATACACCTTGGTGGTATCTTCAAACATCCATACTCCAGGTCTTTACACAGAGAAGGCTCTGAATTAGCTACAGAAGCAGAAACGGAGTTTGGTGAAAGATTTTTCTGCTCACTGTTACAGTTCTCTCTGGTAGCACACAAAGTGCCTTCCCAATCAGTCCTTTTAATTACAGGGAGCACCTTCAGCCCCAATGAACACAGGAAAAGCTGAGCAGCTCTTTCACCACAGCTGGTCAGATAGCAGCCCAGCAGGGCTTCCACACAGTCTGCAATGCTCTTGTCAGCAATACACTGCTCTGTGTGTAAGTCATATGAGATTGACTGTTTTCCTGCATCAACACCACAGTTTTCTTCTGATGGATTCCAGAAGCCCACTACAAAATCGTCCTCTTCAACAGCCTTGCTAGGATCCAGATAGCACATAGCATCCCAAGAGCTATAGTCAAAATCATCAAAATCAGATGAACATTGAACATTACCAAGGGACGACTTTTTGGGTGCTTTCCATTCATAGTTTGAATCAGTGGTTGAAAAGTGTGAGAGTGAAATTTTCTTCACAAAAGCCCCTGATCCCATTAACATGTTATCAATGAATTTGATATGCTCCTGATCATACTCCAGAAAATCATCTTCAAAGTCTGTTTCTTCCTTGGGCAACTTCCACATTAGGTCCTCATTCTCTTCATCATCATTATAATCATCAAGTTTACCATTAGCCAACACGTTTTCCTTTGTCTATGAAAGAACACAAAAAAAATGGTGCTGAAGAGGAAAATGAGACACATTTATTTCAGAAAGATCGGAAGAATGGGATTCAAGAAGTGTCTGCTAAAAATGAGGCTGATTTTCTACATTCCTAATTACAGTGTCTGATCAGATGCACAATACAACCTCAATTAACACTAGTGAAAATTAACTACTATTAACTAAAATTAGAATAATTATTCTGGAATACAAACTCTTTATTACTAACCTATAAAAGTGTGTGCTCTACATAAAACATGTGCTGCATTTCACAGGAACCCATGCTTATAACTGAAAGTGGTGCACATACAACAAGTTTATATCCACTAAACATTATACACTTGCATACCAAAGCAAACAGAAGACAATTCTAAACTAACAAATTTTAGAGAAGTATAAGAGAGTTCTGGGTACATCGCTCTCTCTGTCTGCTAAGTAAGACTATTGCAGATGTTGCATCAATGTAATTTTGAAGGTTCTTTCTACATCATTCTATGGCAAATAAGGGACTTGCAGAGTTTACTGTACTCACAATCATGTTAATATCTCAGTTTTGGGACACATCAATGGAAAATGCATTCAAAGGGGGTTTTTTCAGTCTTTTTTTTTTTTTTTCTCTTTCTAGGCTATACTTATAGCCTTAACTAATAAAAGGCAAAGTTGTTACCAATTTTCTAATACTTACAATACATACCCACAATGGCAAAACTAATGATGTCTCATGTCTTTTTCCTGCTCATATTGAGCAAATTGGTATGGATTGAAGTAAATATAAACTGAGCACAAATATGCTTGAGCTATATAATGCTTTACAATCTGCCATGGCCAGTATCCAAGAAAGCACTTAAACTTATTAGCTAAATGCACTAGTAGCCTTCCTAACATCAAAAGGACTATTCACAGGGTCAACACAGCATCACTGATGTCAGCAGGGATTCTAACACTGAATTTGAAGAGAGCAAGATCAGATTCAAGCGATTCTTCTGGATTGGGTCCTGAAAGTCAACACCATTTTGAATCAAGTGAAACTGCCTGCATCTACCCTCAGTCTTATGTTGTTATATTGTAGGACTCAGCCTCTAAATCTTGCAGATCTATGAACCAGATGAGAATGTCCATTAAGAACATTTCCATTTGGGCAAAATGCACATCCATCCAGAGGATGAATCCTTACAACTAAGGATCAAATAGAACACAGTGTTCCACATCAGCATGGAGCAAGCTTAGTCAAGTTTGGTAATAAGAGGAAAAAAAAGTGGTTATAGAAAATCTTAGTTTAGACATTCTGCCGGAAAAATTTCTGCTGCCGTAGTTACCTACCTACCTCACACACACATGGCAGGGACTTCTGTGACTTCAATTGATCAGAAAGAGAAACTGAAATTGTATTTAAGATATTCTGGATACTCATAGCAATATAATAGTCAAAGTAAGATTACTTCAACAAGTCCCAACAAGACTGAGCGCTGATTTTTTCATGTTCCACACCACCTGTCATATCTGTTACTGAAATACAAATAACTCCCTGAATGAGACATGTCTATATGGACACTTCAAAATGAATGTCCATATTTTAGCATCTGTTTTTGCAAAGACTTAACAAATTACAAACTTTTACTATAATTTCATTCACAAGTTTCATAAAATAAAATTGTAATTAGCAGGACCACTACATGAACTACCCTTATACCGTCTGTACAATTGCTTCTTGTATGTAAAAAAATTCTAAGTGATGAAAATGAACAGGGGATAAAGCCAGGAAGCAGTCCTGATCATTGATTTTTTTTTTTAGTCATTAGCATTTACAAAATAAATCAGTGAACCCCAGAAGAAAGAACCTTTTCTTAAATAATACATAAGTGCATTTTTCATGCCTTTTTGGAAATCAGTCGTTTGATAAAATAAGCAAATAAAGATTCTTCACATTAATAAAGCTCGATAACACTAAAAATACTAACATTTGACTAAGATGTTCTAGTAATAATTTGTCCTAATGATAATGAGATCTCCAGTTCCAGTTATAGACCATCAGCCCACAGAGAGAATGAGATTTACATCCAACAAAGCAAAATATTTGTTTAGAACAAACCTCCCCACTACTTAGTTGTATCACTGTCTAAATTTTGCTCTGAAATTGTGTGTTTTATTTAAAAATAAACACTGACTACCAAAGAGAAAGAAGCCACTGAAAAGTTGTGGAGAAGTGAAACCTTTTAAAAAACAATTAGCTCCAGTCCCAAATGTACTATCTCATTTGCCAGGAAGGCGTAACAGGAAGTGTTGGCACAATACAGGTTGTTTTATTCTGCAATAAACATTTATTTGCACAGTACATCCACCTAACAGTCCTCTCATGTGCCCTCTGGTGGTTCCACAGTCCGAGCATGGTCTTCAGAGTGGAGAAAAAGAAAAAAGTTCCTCCACCTCCTTCCTCTGAACTCCAAACAGGCACAAACACTTCAAGATCGAGTTCTGTTCAGATCAAGACTGTTCTGATCATTGGTTATTTCTTAACATGCACTTCTACCCTCAACACATCAGAAAATAATGTGAACCTTTCCTCATTAAGATTTATCCTTCTGAAGCTTTTGTTGATAAGAATATGAGGGTGTCTAAGTCAGCAATACATTTTCCATGAAACCCAGCTCTCAGTCATACCCATGGTGTAGATACCAACAATCAATATTGAACATTTTCTCAAGCCAGTTCTACTTTTTATTCAGCCTAAGCACTATGAAGAACACCAGCTCCTTTTAATATAAAGGTGAACTCATTATTAATTAAAAAGCACAGTGTCCTGCCTGAACATATTACAGCAAAAGCACTTAAAATTTTCAAGTTCAGAAAAACTCCTGAGAGCAGGTTAAATGTAAGCAGAAAAGGTTTTCTTCTCTGCTTCTTCAATAATA
The DNA here is from genome assembly GCA_013399895.1 of Serilophus lunatus. Classification (NCBI taxonomy): domain Eukaryota; kingdom Metazoa; phylum Chordata; class Aves; order Passeriformes; family Eurylaimidae; genus Serilophus; species Serilophus lunatus. Next base: position 210,303 of record VXBA01001197.1, read on the forward strand.
ACTACACTCATTGCTGGACGATGTGCAATAAATTTCCTTCCTTCAGGTTCTGCTCAGAATCAGTTTTCCTCTCATTTTCTCTAACTTACAAAGAAGTTTCAAAAGGGGAAAAAAAAAAATACAGATTTACTTTTTTTTGCTGAAAACAGCAAATATCTTGGGGGGAGCATGTGGGAGAAGGTAGGGGTGAAAGAACAACATATAAACAATTACTACCCAACATAGTGAAATAAAGTCTTACCATTTCATCTTTCTCCCACTTATCAGTGTTGCTCTTGTCCTGGTTTACTATGTAACCAGGAGGAAGCCAATTGACAGGGGGATCAAAAATCGACACCACCATGCGACTGGGGAGTCCTTTCTTTTTTCCAAGCCGATACAAGTTACAGTTGCTGACCTTTAAGAAAGACATTCTCATAAACCTCTGGACATACATTTACATAAAAATAGGTTAAAATGCAAAAGGAGCAATACAATTTTATGTGTCAAGCCAGATCTTGTACCATTTTGCATTTTCTCTAGTTCTCAAGAGTTCAACTTTCCTAATATCGTAGAGCCAACTCAAAGCAAGATATGCATCTTACTGCTTGTTTTTGCTTTGCCAAGCATATTAGGTGTGACAATTTCAGTTAAAGAAATCTAATAGATAACATTCTCATCTCAATCCAAATTTATCACTACTTTTAAAATAACAGTAAATAGAACCTGTAAAATTGTCATTAATTATCAGTATAAATAATCAAACTTCAGCCTAGATTTGGAATGAAAAATTGTTATTTAGGAGTAGATTGACCTAAACCTTAGCAGTAGAAACCGTTAAATTAGTTCTGTATACCAAATCTTACTAAATCATAATCCTGATGTTATTTCAATAGCCTCCAAAATGATTTTAAATATTTTAAAGTGAAGAGAAAATAGCATTCGCACATACACAAATGTACTTTTCCTTTTTCACTATCAACTTTTGATCTTTTTTCTCTTTTTTAAATACACTTTCCATGTTTTAGAGTCTTGAAAGTTGAACTTGAATACTCAATCACTTTTTTACTTGAACAGTGCAACTTATTTAGCCTTACTTATTTTCCAAAATCAAACTATTTTCTCTTTTCATTTGAGAGTGATGCATTTTATTAGAGGTAGATGATCAAAGCCTTAGCATTAAATTCAAATTATCACATTGGGGGGGGGGGGGATAAACAAAAATTTCCACGGGGTTATCCCAACAGCAGCAGATCTGAAGACTCTGCTCCCTATCATTTACATTTCCTCTAAAATACTTCCACAAGTTTTAATGCAACAGTTCTGTAAGATTTTTTTTTCCATTTTCAAGTGTGTCTCTAAGATCATGCTAAAACTTGTCAAGGAAAGTAACTTACTGAGAAAACAAAGAAAAGGTTAAGTACAACCTCTGTGTTGCTAAGTCAATGCTTCATTCAAGCATTCCTGTTAAAGAGTTTCTAACTCAATACAGCTCTAGCATTCAATGTCCTCACTAACAGAGCTTTGAGTTCTATTCAATCTTGTCATTTCTTAGGTTGGTAATCAGCTGGTTTGGATTTTAAATTGAACTGCAGAAAACAGTTTCAATCAAGTACAGTTAATGGCAGCATTAAGCCCTCAGTCCTGTATTTTTATTCCTAATATGCATGCTACTCAATGTATAATCAGCAAAGCTGTCGAATTAAATCAACCTGTTACATTCAACCTTCTGGCAAAAAATTCATATATACAGCTTGTTGCAGCATGTCTTCTACATGGTATTATTGGATTGTTACTACTCACTTTCTTGCTTCTCATATATGACAGCCGTCCCTCGTGAGCATCAGGGTAAGTGCAAAACAAGTATGTAGTGATGGCATGCTTCAAAAATGAATCACCAAGCATTTCAAGCCGCTCCAGGTTAAATCCATCACTAGCATTTGAAAGAGTCAAAGCTTGAAGAATGAGACCAGGATTAGGACCGAGAGTTTTTGAGGAATACCCACTGGAAGGGCTCTTTTCAGAATCTGCTCTGTCTTTTGAAAAATTAATAGCTTTTGAAGTACTGGTGGTCACTGCCATTATGGGGCATCCATCTGAGGTAGATCTGTTAGCATTTCCATCAAGGTATTTATTACTCAGTAGAGTACATTCATTGCTGGGCTTGGGCTGGTTATCACTGTTGTATAAATTCTGAATGGGATATGAGGTAGGTGGTTGTACAGGTATTTCCTGCCTGCAGTAATTCAGCTGATTTCCTTGGCAAAAGTCTCTGTTAACTAAATCACAATTGCCGTTGGCAAGATTTTTATTATAAGAAACACCATTAATTGCTGCAAGTTCTGCCGAGACATCAATTTGGAGTTTACTGGGTGACTCATTGAGCAGTGTTCTGTAACTCACAGACATTTGGTCATGGTATTCTGCAGAAGAGGTTCTATTAGCACCTTGATGTGCAGCATTTTCAGGGACTACAATTGTGCTGTGCTTACAGTAATTTTCATTCTCTACTACTGAGGAGCTAGGAAGAGAGATGAAGGATTTACTGTCAATAGACTTTTTCCAACCGAAGTCCAAGTTAGGGTATCTGCAAAGATACACGAGCTTTGTTAACAAAAAAATATTAGCACAAGACATGACTATATGCACATATATGTTTAAAAAGTGGCACAGCCTTCTGAAAAGAACAGTGACCGTATCACGTAACTTCATCAGTCACAATCAATACTTTTAAACTATGTTTCACTGAGAAGTGATGCGAGTTTAGCAGTTTTATATTTCATGCAGTAACAGTTAATTTCCATCTTGTTTTCCAATGAATTCAGACATCATATTGAAAAAATACATGCCTGAAATCTGCAGGAAGTGATTTAACCCCTACACCAGCATCAGTTGCTGTTTGAGCTCTTAGTTCTTCTGCTGTCAAAAGGCAGTGCAGGCGGTAAAGTATGCTGGGGAGGCAAACAGCTTTTCTCCACAACGACGCTGGAATAGGATGTATAGCACAAAGCTCAGGAACCAGTATCTGGGGAGAGGGGGAAAGAAAAGTTTTCCTTGTAAAGGTAGCTGTCAGACCTCTATTTAAAAAGTCCACTTGAATTAGAAACTTCTATTTTACCTGCTTATTCTGCAAACTCTCCCACTTTGCCTTCCTCTTCTCAGCACTGCTTAGCGGAAGCGCTTTTCCCTTCTGATTCAAATGGCGAGGTGTCAAAAGATTAAGTCTAAAAAACATGTGAAAATAGAATCAAGAGAACTTACTAGTCTAAACTTGCTAAAGCAATGACCTTCCTTAGTATTCAACTTGAATGCACTGTTAAATGACAGCACAATTACCTCTGAGAAAAAATGGACTCAAGTTGTTGTTGTTACATAAGCATCTCTCAAGAAAAAAGTTATTTTGGAAGACACGAGCCTTCAGCTTAAGCCCAAAATTTAAAGAAAAAAACATTTTACTGTCAAACTACAAACACCAGACACAAAGTATGTCTCATTACCTTGAAGATGTGTGGTCCACATCCAGCAGTGGCTGGTTGAGATTGGTAAGGTCAAGATTATACTTTGTTTTATAATATTCAGCAAAAGTTTCATATTCGGGGGAAGGGAATTTACTGAGTGGAGTAAGATCAGTGTATACATCAGCTACATAGAATCGATGAGGCTGGTCAAAATTTCGATACCTAAAAAGAAAAAGATAAATTCTGGCATTACAGTAAAGCTTTTGCTAAGTTCCTCATGTTCTAATGTGGTCAGGAGATAATAGTTAAATAGTTCAATTGAGATTTTTGGTTGGTGGCTTTCTTTTTTCTTGTAGAAATTATTTGCTTAGCTGACTCAAATACTAAATAAGACATGTGCTCTACAATAAGGGCTCATAAAGTCAGTCCGAAACTTGTGAAATTCCCTCTACAGATAGACATTTCAATTGAGGATTTATGTCTTCCATAAGCAATACAAAATCAAGCCCCACAACAGTAACGCTACAAATGATAATTTCTTAATTCCAAACACCAAACAATTAAGCTTGATAATTTGGCTTCTTATTGTCTAGTCTCCTATGTGGCATTCTACATCAGTAGAAACCAAGTTCCTCTGCATACAAAGACTGTACTATCTCATATCTAAACTGCCATTTTAACAGAGTCACTCTCCTAATAAAGTTAAAATACAAAACCTCAAATACATAGCATAATAAATATACAAGCCTTTCAAGAACAATGCAGCTTTGGTAATACAGGCAGAATATTAAAGCCAGAATGCTGCAACACCTTGATTGTTGAAACTATGATGACAAACACGCAGAGGAAAATAATAAAGATGAAAAATCATGAAATGGATGCCTTGGGGGTTTTCTTTTGTGTTTTTAGGACTTTAGCTTGACTGTGTAGTTTCACTTACAAGCTGCTATGTTAGGCCTTTTCCATGAATTTTGAAGCTATGTTTTCACATTCTTTCCGAGACAAAGTAGCAAGGACACTGTAGCAGCAAGACAGAAGAAAACCTATAGATGGCTCCTGGTGGGGGTAACAGAGGTCAGGCTGGATGCTAGTTGGTGGATACAAGGAGTGGATGAACTGATGGATATCATAAATATAGGGTGATAAGGTAGCCTGGCATGCATACTGGAATCTGGAAATTTCCATTAAAGAACTGCACTTTCCTTCTACTAACTTTGTTTGGAAGTTTTTTTCTTTCTTCTGGTTTCAGCATCAAAATCAACATTCAATAATTAGGTTTGCATATTAGGTTATTTCATACCCCGACCTACTGCATCTATCATTGTAAGTTTCTATTCAAATACCTAAATAGAGATCTCTAGATAAAATTTACACACTACTAATGAGCCGTTTCAGCTTCTTTATAAAGAAAAAAAACGTAGAGGAAAAAAATAAAGTCTGACACAGATGAGGCCAAAGTAAAGTACTTACATTTATCTTCTACATATACTCAGCAAGAACCATTGTTTACAATAGACTAGGTACAACATAAGCCCATCAGTCCACAGGGAATAATTAAGTCCACTCCAACCTTACCAATTCAGGAGATCCGTTGCATATTCAGTACATAAAACGAATACCACTCAATATAAAGATTCTATTAACTGGTCTTCCTCATTTCTGATTTTCCCATCCAGCAACAGCATACCTTCCTTTAGCAGGCCTTTGCTGTGATTAAGCAGTAACCAGAGAACAAGACTCCCACTCATCTCCCAAACTAAAATTGGTTTCAGTAGGCAGGTGTGAAGTCACAATGTTTTATCAGACTACTACGTAATTTTTGTGGTGAGCTCCACTATTCCTAATAAAAAGATAACGAGTCTTGGGAGGCCTTAGCACTTACATCCTACTATTTAAGATTAACTACTGATTAAAAAATGCTTTAAATTATTTGAGACACAAACACATATCTTCAGATTAATAGCATACAGTCCATAAAAGGCAATTCTGTTGCAGATACTAACATTTCCTTATTACAAGTGTTTGTATAAATACAACAGTTGTACACCTAAACCATGTATAGAGTACTCACCGTGGAATGATAACTGCATCCTGGTAATCTTCTAGCTTGAAAATAAAAGGCATTTCTTTTGTATATTGTGTACTGGGAATGCCTGTACGCGCCTCAGATTTCTCGATGTCTTCCATAAACTTAAAGTCAATGTCCAAAGTGCTGGAGTCATCAACTTTAAAATGAAAGCACACAATTTAGTTTTCCAAGCTGAACTTTTCTGAGAAGTTGTAAATTACAAAATTTTTGTTCTTACCAACATTAAGAGGTAGAACACAATAGGCTGAGTCAGCTTCTGTGGGTTTGAACTCTAGTGCAGGTTTCTCAAGACGAAGAATATGTGAAAAAATGTACTGGTGGAGTCGTGTTATCAGCTCAAGCATTTGCAGAGACAGAGTGAAACCAGATTTCTTAAGCTCAATAGATATCGTAACCTCTCCAGAGCGAGTATACACAGGAAAGTGAGGAATCTAAATAAAAACAAAACCAAAAGAAATAACAAAGAAAAATCCAGAGAAGGATTCCTCTACAGAGTACTGGCTGTTTAGTTCTATATGCTGAGGTAATGCTTGCCTGACTCCACAGCAAACTGGATTCAATAGGATCAGAATTTTGATCTTCAATTACACCTGAGTTTTTGAAAGCTTAAAGAATGACTGATTTGGAGTTCTTTTACTACCTATCCTTGTGTTTTACAGCTCTTCTCTTTACAAAAGCTAAGTAGGAAAAAGGAAGTCTTTCCTGTTACGAAGGAAGAAACGTGAAAACCAGTAAAATTCCTAAAATGTTTTATGTGGACAACTGAAAATACAACTTGAAAAAGTCTTCCTCACCTGCATCTCACTAACAGAAAAAGGAGTGACATTTTGAATTTGACAGTGCAAAATCCTAAAAAATAAATTAGTAAAACAAAAATTTGGCAAAAATAGAACAGATTGTTCCATCCACAATGACAAAAAATGAAGTGGACATTTGACTGGATGGATGCTGTTGCTTATTTTCTTGAGGTTACTAGATTCAAACAGTACTCTTCAGTCAGGGGTGGGAAGTAAGTGGAAAGTTGTAAAGCACATAGAAGGAGAAAGGAGATAGATTTCTTACTTGAGGTATAGGTTTGGCTGTCAGTATGCCAAAACATCTTGTTGTATCCTCAGGAGGATATAGCTTTCGTCTCCTGAAGTTGAGTTCATCAGGTAGAGGAGTTGTTAACACCATTCCTATTACGTACAGGTAACAGGGCTGATCGGGTTTGGGATAACTATCCCTCAAACACTCCGGAATCTAAAAAACAAAGATAAAAACATTAACACAAAAAAAAAAAAAAAATCAAAGTGCACCTAAATACTATTCTTTGAACAAGATATAACGTGTTTATTTGAAAAGGCATTGGTAAAAATAAGGAATTAAAGAATTAATCTAGACTCAACTAGTGTTTTGTTTCCTAAGCAAAACTGTTTGGTCAGCAGCCTGGTGTGGCAGCCACAAAATCTGTCCAAACATTTGCATCAAGGGAGTATAATGATCCCAATTCTTCCTATTAGACAAGAGGCAACTTCCGTTACATCCCTAACCTTATTCCGTTATCCATCCTATGTTAGAAAGGCAAGTTTAACTGTACAACACAGGCAGCACTTAAACACCACAAATACAACTGAGGCTTTGATATCAATGTATGTATTTAACCACATCTATGAGTTTTCTCCTAAAAATTGTAGCTTGCAGATATGAACACTCACAACAGTCACAAGCACTTTTAACTCTGCTGCTCATATTTGTCACAGACATTGAGAAACCATGCTTTATGTTTGGTAGGAGTTCATTACTTTGCAGGTCTCAAAACTTATCCTCCTGTTTATCTAAAATTAAATTGCTATATGTATAGTCCTGGATTTTAAAGTTACACTGGAGTAAAACTATGGCCTTGGCTTAATGGAAAATTACTCATAAATTTAATAACTACATTAAGCCCAAGAGGATCTTACAGACCTTAAAACATTTGCCAAAGCTTCTTTTCCAGATGTGCAAAGTTGGGACAAAAGCAAGGGAAAGTATTCTTAGGTTCCCTATGTAAAAAACAAACAACTGAGAAAGAATGATGCATCTCTAGACAAATCATCTCCTCTGAATGAGAAACCATAATCTTGCATTTTATGAGTCATCTCCAACTCAACAATCACTAGTGAGGTAAGACAACAGAAAAAAGCACTTGCAGCAAGCCACCAAGAAGCACTGCAAAGATGCAAACTGTTTGTGGAGTCTTGCAAAAAAATGTTTTCTCATCTGCCACTCCCTCTGTGATGGTATGGTATCCTTCCCAAAACTTCCCTAGTAGCTATTATTTGAACTACTCATAAAATTGGGGCACATGGAAGATAGCAAGAATGGAATTACTCAAGGGCTGTCACCATAACTGAGGCTGCACATGAATGTACCACACAGCACTGCAGCCTACTAATGCGAGTGTCTGAATGAGTCATCTGTCTTATTCAAAGGACCTTAGACAGAACCTGTAACAACTGCAGGGAAAGAAGGAAAGTTCCAAAGTAGTTGCAAAATACTGACAAAGCTGTTTTCCTCTGTTTTCTCTTAAAGTACTTGAAATTCCCCCAAGCATATCAATTGAGAAACCCAATTCCACTACTTGATATGGCTGAAGTGTGTTGTAACAGAACTGTGCATAAGTCACTTAATGCAGAGCTATAATAAGTACCTCATGTGACCCCTTCAGCATATTATTTAGGACTACTTTAAAATACAAACAAAAAGTATTAGAATATCAAATAAGTATACTTTTAAGATTTAAACCAGAAGTTATGAAATTCTCTGTTCAACCAGAATACTTGCCACACTAAATCAGGCATCTAAAAAAAAAAAAGTACTTTTGTGTTTAGCCCCATGCATTCCCTCTAATGTTCAATTATTTGTCTAGAAAGCCAGTGATTCCTCCTTTGCTCTAATGCATTTACCAGACAAAGTAAAGATTTTACAGCTTATTAATGCCCAACAATTCTCCTCATAGCTATTTTCATACTAGACAAATACAATCAATCAACAAGCCCTACAGGAAAAATATGTTCTTTGAACTTATAGACGTGTACCCAAAGCATGTGATACCACAAACTCAGGTAACAATGCAAGTTTCAACAGAATTAAAACAGCAAAATATTTCCATGGTAACTGCAAGACATGCTGCAAAAAGTGCTTTTCAGACACAAATTAAGAGTTGGCAGTTCTGTCTCATCAGTACATCAGGCATTTGATCACCAGTGAGTGATACTAACAGCTTTAGGATAGCATTGTCTTCGTTTTGTAGAGCCTGGTCTTCCTGGAACACTGGTTTCTTCTTCATCATGTAAATCAAGTTCCTCCTCATATTTAACCGTTTCTTTACCAACTGGCATCAAATGATCATCCAGTTCACCTGAATATTATGAAAGAGTGCAAAGAAATAGCATTATGAACAATCAAATCTTGGTCCCTTCACATCCTATGCAGTAGATGAGATTGCTCATGAAAACCCTCATGCAAGTTTTTAAAAACAGACTCCTGCAAGGCTCTGAAAGTGTAACTTCAGGGAAAGAGTGATGAAGACTAATTTTTGGGCAAAAATACTAAGCAAAAACCTCTGAAATTTTAATTTCATTATAGAATTCAATTTTGTAAATACCAAAGACAAATGAATTCTTTTTGCCCATAAAAAGCAACTTTTGACTGAAATACTTGTTTAAAAAAATCACTCACATGGAGTTATGGTCAGAAAAAGGAAACAGTTCTACTTCTTTATATTCTAAAAAGCAAACTGCTACTGTTAAATGTGCATTTTCAACACTGGATTGAACCATTTAGGTGTTATTCTTGTATATATTTATTGGTATGAACTCAGTGCTCAAAGGATTTTACTCAACAGATTAGAAATCCCAGATGTACAATTTTGTTTTGTTTAGAAGATACATAAATACTTTTGTATTTAAACAAAAAATCCATACCATGGAATTCTTTTAACAAGTTCCACAATGAAGAATATGCTCCATTATACTTACTAGAGACAAGAGAGCTGAAGTAGTCCTGTAATATACTGTTTTTGAAACATGATTTATGGTACAGCAGAGAAAACAATAAATTTAAGGCTGTGTATTTTATGTTTTGACACAATTTTAAAAAACAAGTTCTTTTGACTGCAGGATGTAGTTCCTGATCTATAATCAATATCTTCTACAGAACAAGACCCTTTTCCCCTTTATTAAGTATATTCAATATCAAAATCTGTATCTCTTGTACTAATGCTGCTTTTCCTATTTGAGACAATACACGTTAAATAAAAAGGTTTCCCCGGAAAATTTAACTTTACCTCATAATGTCCAAGCTAAATTGGTAAGTAAACAATCATATCACAAAACAAGGCAAGTGAAAGAAAGCTACAAAAGACGGCTACAGTAAAAATGCATGTATATGTATAAAATCCATACCCTGTGCTATTTCTCAAATATAAAATACACTTTAGCAAAGAGGTTGCTTTTCTAGTTCTTACCAATTTTGTGCAGTTTTTCACAGCAAATAAGAGCTACAACTCTCTCAGCCAGTCTTGCACAACTCATTGGAGGACCCTATAAACATTTAAATACTTCATAAAAAACTTTTGTTGATTAGCATGTTACTTACCATACATGTTTAATTAGTTTAACAGAAGTATATTAGGTAAGCACATTTTTTAAAAAAAAAAAACAACTTTGATGACAGTGTTGTGAAAATATTCAGGCTTACGTTGTTTTTTTTTCACAGAAACCAAAATTACGAGAACTCGACATACTACTGATCAAAAACAATACAGGACAAATGAGTGAAACAACAAGGCCCTGGACGACTATCTAAATATTTTTGCCCTTGGCATAAACAGTAACTGATGGAAAATGGATTATAACAGAAATAGACAGTGATCTAAGTACAGTTACAGAGCACAAAACAGAAAAAATTATTTTCATTGACAAAAATACAACTACTTCTATAAACTGCACATGCCAATTCTTCGACCAACATATTCACTTATTTCCATGCTTTTATTTCCCCAAATACCTACAACAATTGAAGCTCGAAGAGGCGAGTTGATTGGCAGGTAGAGAGTAGAATAAAACGTATGGTCAGGTAGTTCCCGGGTTTTACACTTGGGAGCTAGGTGTGTAAATGGATCGCTGGGTAATCTAGCGCAGTACCTAAGTTGACAAAACATTTTACAAATCATCAAAACCTGCACACTGAAAACTAAACACTGTTCAGTGCAACCTTGCCTTACTGGTGTGAATGCTACAGATGATTATTTCAGGCCATATTGAGGACTCCAAAGGTATTGCTGACAAATATTCAATTAACTATTGAGCAGAAAGACCCACAACTCCTTTAATACACATCTGGTCTCCAACAATGTCATTCCAGGATTGTAATGATGCACAAGACTATTTCATCTCAGCTACCAGGGTTTGCATTATCTCTCCCGAGTTTACTGTTGTCTTATTCCACCTATTTGTTATGGTTCCCCCTTTCCTCCCTTGTATTCACTTCCCTCTCTCCCAACATGCTGTTAAATCATACCGAACTCCCTAACAGTCCAGGAGTAAGGCCACATATAACCAGCTGCCAGGCAGCCTTTCAACCATCTACTGTCCTACCATTCACCCCTGAAATCTGACTGCTTTGACAGGCTTTATTTACCAGGCAGTCCATCAAAATGGTCTGTGTATCAAAAATCTAGCTACTAAGGTATTTTAGTCAATTTATTCAAAAGTTTTACTCAAGCAAATGACATCCACTGTTTTTCAGAGTCAATCACCTTCATCACACTGGAGATCTAGTCAGTGAAAAACTGCCTCAGTAAAACTCGGTTGTTTTCTGCCAAACCCCTTTTTTTAATATGACTAAAAACTTCTGTGATGAGAACTTGATCCACAGTGCTCCATATGACCAGCCCATATCTCCCTGGATCTCTTTCCTACCCTTTTTTTTTGAAATATAACAACATCTACATCTTCCTGCCACCAAGGACCTCCTCTAATTGCCACAGTCTTACAAAGCTGATACTTGACTAGCTCCCTTGGAAGCATACCATCTTGTCTTGTGGACTTTCATTATGTTCACCTTACTGTTGTTTTGTTTTTGAAGATGACAACAGATTGCTATCTCAAATGTGAATATTAGAACTGAAAGATTTAACTACAATTTTAACAGTTATTCCTAAAACTAGCTTGATAAGAGCAAAAAAACCCAATCTTACTACCCCATCTTGAAACTAAGTTTCCAGGGAAGCTTTTAATTAAACAGGGATCAGTAACACTATATTTATTATCACAGCTAGAATCAAGTAATTCCTTTAAACCATTGTGTCCACTTTCCTTAGCAGAGCTGATCCTAAGATGCCTAAGAGGAAATGTGTAAAATTCTCCACCCCTTGCTGCAAGACAGATTAAGAAACTTTTTACGTGAAGACATGAAGTAAAGAGTAAATACGCCTCTTACCTATTTATATGTCCAATAGCAGTGTTAATAGTAACTCTTGGACTGCTTTCATCTGGCCTCAATACATAGGGTGGAAATACATCGTCATCATCAACAATGGGCTCAGTTTCAGTTTCACTGGTATCAACAGATTTAGAGCACTTGTTTCTGAGGATCTTAACATTTCAATAAAAGAACATAAGACATTTTTCCCTTAAAAAGTACTACGAAGCATTTAAAGCCATGCCCATTAATTTGACCTCATACCTTCTCAATTGCTTTATACGTCTTAAGATCTTCTTCAAAACTTTTGATTTTGTCTGTATCTGCTAACATGATGTAATTGGAAATTGGTGCTCTAGCTCTTCCTTTTGACTGCACGTAGGAGCGATACTCTGTGGGCAAATCAAAACGCACCACCAGGTTGCATTTGGGTATGTCAACACCCTCTTCTACAATACTAGTAGCAATGAGTAGGTTGGTCTCATGTGCTCGAAATTTTCTAAGTACCTGCAAAAGCAATGAAGACAAATTTGAGAAATGAGTCCAAGCTCTTTTTCCATCATGAGATTGAACAGAAGGTAATAAAAACACGATGAGTGGGTCAGACATTCCAAAACCCTGTCTAATTATGGAAATACAAAACTATTACTGAAATCTTTTCAAAAACACAACACGACTATTTATCAGAACCAGTAGCTTTCTAGGAATCAAATCTGATATGTGGCATCATGACTCTAAGAAGCTACAACACCCACTAGCAGAAGAGAGGATCCCCCTCATTTATTTACAATTTTTCACTTGTGGTATAAAAGAAAAGGAAAGTCCTGCTTTCACAGAGCATCTTTTCCCAACATTTCTAAGGCTGAAGCATCCTCAGGAGGTACAACACACTCTACAGCTGGCCCTTTCTGATATTTATACTAAGGAGACAACACTACAACACTGAGGAGTGTGGTGTCAGGAGGACAATTCAGCCAGGGTGAGCTTTAAATGATGTAAAAATTACAGGTTTTACATTTATAACATTTAATAATTTACCAAATTCATGTTAGAGAAGATAAATATTTAAATCACCTTAACTATTGAAAAGATCAGTATCCCAGATTTTCTTCATAGTATTCCTATATTACCACTAACACAATGCAGAAAAATTAGACCTTACTAGACATAAACATGATTTAACATGAAGTTCTGTTTGTGTGACATCATGTCTCCCCAAACATGTTACTTTTCTCATGAACAACATCTATATCTTCAGTAAGTATGCACATTTGTTAAACCAAAAGTATTCCGTGAACTATCAATGACTGTGTCCCAGACTCTGCCTGTTGGCTTGTTTTGTTTTCAGACACAACACACCCATACACAGAAAAAAGGTTCTGAAGGTACAGCTAATTTAAATTTTTTTCTTGAAGTTACCTCTTCCTGTTTTCTAAATTCTACTTCCATCTGCTTGTTACGCGGCTGGTTCTTGCCAATGCCATGTCCAGTTATAAAATTGCTACTGATGTAAGCCAGTTCTGGATCTTGCTTGCCAGCTTCTTTTATCAACCTAAAAATATCACATGTGTTTTTAGAATTCACACAACCCAGAAAATGGAAGAAAATCCTTTTGTTTCTAAGACCTATATTAAAAGAAAAAGTGGAAGCATGACAATTAAGACATGCTAACACACATTGGCTGCAGTCTTCTCAAAAAGTTCCGTAAGGTTAACACAAGACAGACTGCCTACACAATTACAATGTACAATCAAGGTAAGTATGCTGTAGCATCCTTAGTTGATCAGTTTTCACAATGGACAGAACTTGGGACTTTTCAACGGTAACAGATTTTTGAGCAGCAGATCCAATCAACAAAACAATGGATTATATACAAAAAATTAACTGCCTTGCATGTCTCACTACAGCCATCTCAGTACTACTTTGCTCAACAAGCACATCCATCATGTCCATTACCAGGTGCTTCTCATAGCCAAAGAACAGCCTGCCTCTGTACACCTCCAACAGTAATTCCAACCTTTCCTAAATAAATCTCTAGCAGTTCTACCTCACATTTAAGAAGATGGGTGCTGTGCCAGCCCCCAGCTGCATATCTACCATCTGCCCAGCAAGCTGCTGCCAAACCAGATGGAAAATGGCAACGTTCTCCGTGCTCTTGGAAAACTCCTCAAGTCTTGCCCCCTTTCCTGCTCTCTATTTTAACAAAATTTATGGCAACATAAAACACATTGAAGCCTTCCTTCCTTTGCAATCTGTTAAAACCGGAAGGGACAGGGAATACAGGCAAGAGGATGGAAAAGTGGCAAATAGATTGCCATCCTTCTGGAAATAGACTTGAAGGAATCCTCTGCGGTAAAATGCAAATATGATTTGTTACTTCAAGGCTAAACGGAGATACATTTCTGTACGCAGTCTAGGTTCTGGAGAGAGACATACTAAGAAATTATGGGTTAGTAACTAGCCAGAAATCTTTTTTATAATATTTTTTTTTCATGTGGCATTTCTGTCAGGTAATATAGATTGAATACCTACTAAGCATCTCAAACATTCTTACTTTATTTTACTTGTTACAAAAATAAACAATAAAAACACCTGAACAAACATTTCACTGTGCACATCTTTGGTAAGATCCTGAGAAACATTCAAGACTTCAACCTTCAGATTAAGCATTTGTGGTTAAGTAACAGGTGTTGTTTTTCAAATATATACAAGAACTTCTGCTTTCCAACCCCTCCCTAAGGGAGTTGAGAGGCACTGCAATGAAAATGGAAGGAAACTGGGCTTTAGAAAACATCATCTCTTCTGAAAAGGAGCTAATAAGCACCAGAACTCAACTGTATACACCAAATTAAACAATAAATGAACCACTCCATCAGAGTGTAAAAATAATCTAAAACTAAGAAAGTACAACACATGCCATGAATCTTGTCCTTCCTCAGTTATTGTGGATTTCATAAAATGGTTTTCTAATCTCTAAATACTACCATAATAAATATAGTTTGAGAAAAATTCTATTTTTGTTTTAACTTAGTTCCATTAAACAATCCATACTGGATTACTGGAAGCTCAAGTAGTTGCGGTATATCAATTCAAACATTCATTACTTTCTCCTTCATGAGACTGTCTTTCTCCAATATATACAGCCTAAGTGCAGCTATCATCAGCAGAGGCCCTTGAACTAAATCCACTCTACTCAAACGAGCCTGCAGTGAAGTTCTCCACTGAAGGCTTCCAGTTTTAATTCCAACAGCTCAGGTCTCGTGGTCAATCAGGTATTCTGAGATCAGATGTTACATGAGGTGAAGTAGCACCTTGAGAATCTGGTAGCTAGTTTTCAGAAGGGAATAAAAAGGTTACATATACATTATATTTTGCAGACAATAACCTCATCCAAGGTGCCCAAAGCCTAAAGATGGTAGAATTCGATTACTATTTCACCCAGACACCACATTCGGCCAGGTTCAACAGCAGTTAGTATATAAGTGCATAGTATATAAATCGTAGCCTACAGGAAGGTACAGTGGAAAGCTAGTATGATTTAAATCACACTCATAACTTAATAGAGAAAAAAAGTTTTCACAATTCTATTAATTCTCTAAAGGGCAATAAAATACTCCTTTCAGCTCAGCAAAAATGTTATCAGATTCTGTTAATGTTATTTCTTCAGGAATTATTAACAGAATATATTCATTTCATTGAACAGCCTAGTTTGCCTCATATTGCAGATTTATGTGAACATACTTAAAAATGCAAAAAAAAGCAAAGAGAAAAGATAAGGTTGACTTTTAAGAAGCACATAGGCAAGTCTGCAGATCAAAGAATATGTTATTCACTCAAACTATTGACTCAGGCAAAAACTATCAACTGAGGAGTCAGAATCAGAGGCATACAGAATGTAATGAACACTTTGCAGTGGTTATAACATTTGGTGTTACAACAGTGGTGTAACATTTGTAACACTATCTGAGAGAACTACTGAAAAACCAAATCAGGACAGGTAACTAAATCATGTCATTCATAGTTTGTGGCAAATAGCATTTAACAATCAAGTGTTATACAATATAACTAACAGATCACATTCTGGAATATGAACTGATAACGAACTAGAGTACTGCAAACTGGCAAACATTCCAGGGTCCACATTTCTCATGGTGAGAACCCTAAGAAAGCACTTGGTGTTTCACTGAATAGGTGTTTTATAAACACCAATTGTAAAAGTAGTACTGGTAAATCTTCACGTTTATCCTTGCACAAATATCTGTTATTTTCTGTAGACCTGGATCATATAATAATGTGATTTAGTAGGGTAATGTAAGATTTCCACAAGTATTGCCCTCAGTAAGCTAGAGAAGTTTGCAACATCCATTAAAATATAAAACTTTAAAGACTGATGAAGACAAAACAGTATATGCCAATTTTACAGGTTAACTACAGTATTTCAAATTTTGCCTTCTAAAGGAATAAAATTACAGATTCAGTCTGAAACAAGCACTTGAGTACAACTTCAAAGATACATGCCCTTACCATCCACTCCATATATTTTACATAGATCCAGAATGATCTCCTAAACCTACTTTATAAATAGTGTACTGAAAATACAAGACAACCCTATTTATAGTCACAATATTACCCTGGCAGCTGCCATTTTTCTTTAGAATAATTTTTTAAAAATTATTTTAAAAATATAAAAAAAATATAAAAAATATTAAAAAATATAAAGCTTTACCTATTTAGAACAACTGCTGTGTATCTTCTTTCCACAAAAATAATTCCACATAAAATATTAGTAAAAGGAGATGGGAAATTAGTCTCTGGCTTCTCTTTCTCTTCAATCTCTTCATCCTCATCATCATCTTCAGAATCACTCCAAGACACATAATTATCCTGATTCCTATTGTTATACCATTCAACACTTTCAAACTGCTGCCGTTCATACGGTTTGTATTTGCGCAAGATTTCAAGCAGCTTTATTACTTTTGGGGTCACAAATTTCAGGTCAAGTGAGGCAGGCGAGAAGTGCTCTTCACAGAGTGCATGTATTTTCCTTAGGAAAGTGTCTGTAAACAATAAAAACTTCCTGTGCAGCTCCTCTTGCTCGTGTTTGATATACTTCTGCAGCTCTCTCACCATCATCCCAGCTACCTTATCTGCACACCAGGGTCCCAGAACAACCAACACAGCTCGACAGTCTGACAGTATCTACAACAAATGAATTCAAATATCAGTTCAAAGAATACATTCATGAACTATTCATTTTAAACTCTTTTCTCTTACAGCATAGTCTCTGTAAGGATTATGACAATTGCTCTAGTATAAAAATATTCAGAAGTCTTCTGTTATTTAGATGACCTTGGGAACTTTGGTGTTTCTAATGGAGCAAGTTTCTCCCCTCTCCCCCACAAATTACTACCAAACAACTTCAAACTCTGTACACATCCGAATCTCAGAAAAACTCCAAGCTTAGTCAATATTTTGCAATTCTGTGGAATTGTAAATTGAAATTTACCTTAAATAATTATACTAAGAAGGAGATTACTTCTTGAGGCAGCTATATAAACACAGCAGAAATTCCTGTCCTTTATAAATAACACAGAACTAATAAAATCAACATTTTACTGGGCATTTTTACTTTATTTATTACAGATAGCTGGCAGAGTTTCAAAAGCATATTACCAGAAAGTTATACTTAGGGTAGCTTTAGGAAGTCTAACTTTTCAAAGGAAAAACAAAACACAGCAAATATGTATGAGAGCAGAATGGGAAAAAGAAAACTATACCCTATTCAAAGAAAACAGCATAGGCACTTGAGTATCATCATCAACTTATTGGATGGCAAGCTGCTTCGTCCTGAAGAGTCAAATCCTCAAACAATACACTAGTGATTCAGAAATTGGGCACATTGATAATACTATCAAAAAGACTCATCTGGATGTCCTATATTAAAATAGAAGAACTACAACTAGGCTGTAACAGTCAGGATGATAGCCTTCAGTTGCTACTCTAATTCCGCTTCCTTCTCCCCTTCTATGAGGAAAACAACAGGTTATCATCTTTACACTATCCTCTGTGAAGTGTGTCAGCTCCAAGACAAAGGCAAAATCATCTAAACTAATTGCAACTGCATATAGAGGCTTCACTACTTCACTACTCTCCAGTGCCACAACAAAAGCACCTCAGGCTGAAACTTGTTTTTTTAACAAAATACAGGTAGCTCCATCTTCTTAAGAGTTACTGGATCAGAGAACGAGCACGGAGGGTTACAAGCTTTAGAACTACAGCAGTTAATCCATTCTCCTGGACTCTGCAAATCATGGAGATTGCCTCTAGCCAGCATTCCTTATCTATTTTAGCCTAGTGCGTTTTAAGTTCAGCACAAAAGCAACCAGGACTTCCATTTTCCATGCAGCTGTGGTAGGCTGCCTTATGAATCATCTTTCTCTCTGGCCAAAATAGTATAGCATCAGAGTCCTTGGTTTCTATGAATGTTAAGTTCTGGGCTGAAGAAATACATTCTCCAACTTTCTCATGGACTATTACAAGAATGTGACTCACTAGTGCCTTCTTGTTCAAAGACTTACATACTCGCATAGTTAACTCGGGAGGGAGGCAACTGAAAACCACAAAACCCAAATGGGGAAATAGGTCTGGACCCCATGTGTCACAGGTCCCTGCTCAATACACCACACCTTCTGGACTATACTCTGCCATCTGGCAGGACAACACAGGGGCAAACATGTAGAAAGTTAGAGGCAAGCTTGAGACTCACATTCCATTCCATTGGCACTAACTCAATGTTGTTTTGAGATAAACTGCAGACACTGCACATCTATAGCTGGAATCTCTGCCTGAACTCTTCCTATACTCAAACCAGATGATACTCAAACTCCACTCATTTTTAAAAAGACCTGCATTGTTAATGAATCCAAAAATCAGAAGTCTTTTTGCTCAGATAGCCTAGGATGGCTGGCTTAGGAGGTTTCAGTAATGTTACTACTGTTTATCTTTGCCATGTGTGTTAGATTTCTATTCCCCAGGTTTCTCACATAGCTTGATATCCTTACCTGCTTAGAAATTAAGGTAGAATCTCTTTCTTTTGAATGTACAGATATGTTGCAGTCATTTAGAAAAGCAAGCGCTTCATCCAATTCCTTTAATAATCTTCCATACAACCCACTTTTGTCAGTATATGGTCCACAGTCTACTACAATCTCACATGGCTGAGAAGTATATCTTAAGGAGGGAAGAGATCAAGTTAAACACAGCTTCTTAAAGTTAGAGCTTGGTCAGCAAATACAACAGCAATATGATATGTATTCAAGAGCATTTTTACCCCCACCATAACTTAATAATGATTAGTAGTTACATAGTTAAATACTTTATGGTAAAGAAAAACCTTCACCACTCCAAAATACTGAAGCACTTCATTCTAAAATACTGTTCTTTCTAATACACTGCTAAAAAGGAGGTTAATTTTGCTACTTTCATTTCAAATATCGGAAAATTTAAGGCAAAGCAAATTGAATTTACTTGACCACCATCTTCATTTGTTTTTCCAAAGTGTACTTTCTTGATATGCAAAACAAATCTATTCACAATGTAAACTTATGCCTATACGTCTATGTTTACACAAGTTAAATAATTACTATTCTTGAATGGCAGTGAGATATTCTTAAAAGCAAAAGGTTCACACAAGTTCAGAAAAATGCATTTTAAACATTTACACACACAAAACACCTGTTCCAGAACACAAAACAACCACCTTAAAAATTCCATCTGAAACTCAACAATTCAGTACAGCTGGTGCCAAGAAAACATGGTACATAGAAATCATTTCACCCTAATTTTACCCTGCAATAAGTCATCACATTATCACCATCTTTATTTTAAACAACATTCACAGGATTCTAAATTCTGTAATTCACTTGTTTTGCTATTTAAATATTTACTACTTTCTCTCATCTCCCTGTCATTCATCAGCCTTTAAAACCCAGGTTCCTCATTTGGAGAAAAAAAAAAAAGGCAACTTCTCTGGCATTAAGAACATAATGTAGAGTGGATGTTGCAACGTTTTTCTAAATAGCAACGTTATGGCATTCACAGGATATGAACCAGTCACACTCCAAATGTAAGTGTGTGTTTTACAAGTTCCAAAATGTTTACTAGAATGTGAATTTTTTAGGTGTTGTTTTTTTGTCTCCTTGCTTTCAGTTGGATTTTTTGTTCAAGATTCTTTTCAGTTGTTTTGTTTGTCAAAAAGCCCAAAAAAAGACAATTCAGAAAATCCTTGAATATTAAGGCAAATCAGACTTTGGTACTTAAAAAGCCATTTAAAATTCCATCTCTGCCCTAAAACAGAAGTAGCAGCATCATATATACAAAAACTTTTCTATAATTTAAGAGAAGAAATATTGCTCTATCCAAAATCAATTTAACAGCTAGAATTGTAAACCACACCTGTCTAAGACCACCAAATCAGTTGCAGTTTCAGCATTGCTCTTTAAAATTTTCTCCAGTTTCTGGATCTTCTCCTCTAACTCAGCAGGATCACATTTCCCATTTAAAATGGAAGCTGTTAGTCCCAAAATTCGAGGACATGATGGATAATCCTCACAGATCTGTGAAGTAAAATCAAATTAAATTTCTTAGGACAGTTATCCTGTAAACCTACCATCAAGCTAGCAGACTGTAAACATAAGATGCTTAGGCATCTTTTATTTCAACGGCAGGTATTGCAAAAGGAACCAAACACTGAATTAGTATTTTCTCTTCTACTGACTGTAAGTTAAACTAAAAATTGAATACCATTTAGCAGCCACCATATTTAAAGGTAAATATTTACAACATGGAAAAATATCAACAGTTAGCATTACACAGAATATTCTTGTGACACAAGACATATCATAATACTTCTATGCCATATAAAAAGGCACATGCACTTGAAGAGAGATTTGGAAAGACATTTATTATGCCTCGCACTTACAAGCAAAATACCATACGGAGCCAAGAATATTCTGGAAAGAGTCCTAGAAACATCCTTAGAGATCAGTATTTTAAAAATAATAAAAGCTTTTTAGTACATCCCATTCCTAAATTCAAGTATTTTATCAGTGAATTAAATATTGTCCTAATTCCATAAATTTACCTTCTCTGTTAATGCCAGATTTTTTTTTAATCTCCACTGTAAAATATAGTAAATACATTATTTTTCTCTCATGATATCATTGGTCTTGCTGCAGTAATTTCACAGTACCAAAACATGCTAACATATGGTTCCACTAACATTGTCCCTTGGTAGCAGAAGTTGTCTTAAATGTTTCCAAATTCTCCAGCCCTCCCACAAACTTCTCTTCAACCAAGTACTAAAACATCTATGCAATGGAAGCCCACCTTCATAATTTCACGGTATGGATGATCCTGGATTGCAAGATGGCACTCATCAAACACCAGAAGATTAATATTTGACAGGGATAAATATTCATTTCTCAGAACAGTCAAAGCAACATGACATGTCATAACCAGAACCTAGAAAGGAAAAAAACAAGTGTCAGTACAAGAAAAATACAAGCTGTCTTAGGTCAAGGTGAAGGAGGAAGGCTTCTGCAGGTCTTGTTAGACACCATGAGCAAATACCAACCCCTTTTCATCTACCTACTCCAGGTAAGGACAACAGGAGAGTGTAATCTGTCTGAAGGGGTTTCTATATGCATACACAGGCACATATACGTATCTATATATCTCCAGTCACATGCCTAGAAAGAAAATGGATACAACAGACAGTAGCAGCAACAGCCAGAGTACACAGAACAAGCATCATTAAATCCATAATTTAGTGTTCCTTATTCATCATCATTGTATCTCTGGTAAGAAAGATAGTTCTACAAAAGCCTCCAAACATTCACAGATGCAACAATAGCAGGATGTTGTCACAATTCTTTTTTAAGAAAACTTTATTTCCTGTACACTGACAAAGATAAAAATCACGTTTCTTGATAAAATTATGCATTATTTTTATACTAACTTTGAACTCCACTAAGTACAGTAACACTCTTCTGTCAAGAGTTCCTCAGACACATTTCACAGACCACTATTAACCATCAAAGAGAAAAAATACAGAGAAATATCTGCATTACTGCAAGTTATGTAGGTCAGAATAAAAAAAAAAATCCTTTCCACCAAGGAAATTGCTACATTAAAGTTAATGATTTTCCATCTAAAAACAAAAGTATACAGGAACAGCGTACTCAAAAGTAGGAATAAAACACCAATGTTCTGCATCCCCAGGGAACATTCAATTTTACATTTTTAACCTAACATTTAATAAAATTTTAATAGTATTTAAAGTACACTATACACACTCGAAGCTTCTTCTGCAAGTATCATCATCATCACTGTGAACAAGAAGTCAGGAAGACTGAAAACAAACGACTAAAATAACAGGCTTTTAAAAACAACCTGAGAATAACTACACATGTTTTGCCTCAAAATTAATATACAAATAATGACAATATGCTGAATTTCTTTAAGAAGAAAGTGAACACAATAGGAAGAAATCACTTCTGATCCGGTCTAATCCACTGAACACCTTGTTATATTTTATATTTAATACATTACCTGATGCTTAGAGAATTCCTGACTCCACTTGTCTTTTGTCCATGATTCAGTTATCTCTAAACTTGAATACTCTCCCACTTTAAGGTCTGAATGTGTCCTGACAGCTGACACTTGCTGAGCAACTTGATTTGCTTAAGAAAAGAAAAATCTCATTCATATACAGGTCTTTTCATACATTAATTTTCAATATGTGTATCATTATCTAGCCTCGCACTTTATAACAGCATCCTTAGCCTTATCTAACATTAAACCAGGTGTACATGGCAACTGTCTCTATGCAAAACTGCATCAAGGCAACAAATTGTTAACTAAATTGCACTTCAGATTCCATATCTTAATTTTAAACTACAAAACAGAACATGATATATATATTTACAGTTTTATATTAAAGAGATTCTAAACAAAAGGTGAAACATTCTTGCTGTTAAAGACTTTTTATGTAAAAGTTTCTCTCAACTTTGCTATCACATGACTCCTGTTCCAGAATATTCCACAGAAATACCAGCAGTGTGTTTAGTAACTTCTCTTACCAGAGTTGACCAAGAACACGGTTCTTTTTCCATTTTTGCTGAAATCGCCCCTGATCTGATAGGACAGCTCTTTAGTGAGTAGTACTGCAATAAAAGTCTTCCCTGAGCCAGTGTTTAAGCAGACTATTGTATTATGATCCAAAGCTGCTTCAAGCAGTTCAACCTAGATTTGAAAAATAATAATGTCCTTACTTGCAGCAATGCAGGGAAAAAACTGACAAAAAATAACACAAGTGATAAATAAACTACAGACAAGTTATTATTATCTCTTCAGATCTTTACAGTGCCATACAATTAATATTTGTCTTTCACAACAATGTACTGTCACAATCTTTCAAAAGTACTAACTCACTATATATATAGGTCAGCTTCTAAACCTAAAATCCTTCAGTGCCACAATCTGCTCTCAGGTAGCTTTTCAACTGTATCATTTTAATACATGATTCTGCTGCTAGATACATTGTGTGAAGAAAGAAGCTACAGCTTTTAAATCTAACTGTACACACCAAAACATTCAAATAAACAAGTACACTAGCTCAAGGGGATCCAAGCTCTTCAGTAATACTAACAAAATGCTGGCTTTTGGGCACCACTGCAGTGAAATTCTAGAACTCAAAAAGTTTATCTTAAGTGAAAAATCAGACTATCCTGATGGGGTTTCCAACTTTATAGAGTTGCTTTGACCACTCTGTGAACCAAAAATCAAAATTTACTATGTAGAAGATATAAGGTGACAGGAGGAAGGAGACATATGTATGCACACAAGAGAGAGGCACAGTTCACTCTGTTTGTCCATAACAGCATTCTACAGAGAGCAGCAGAATACTCAGCTTAAAAGTTGTTCTGCCCATTAGAGCAAACTGAGAAGAGGGAATGAAGGATACAATAAATCCTATAAAAAAAAGCCAAACTAAAGAATTAACTCTCAATAGGTGGAGCTGAGAGAGACATGCTTAGACAGTGCGCAACACTGCACATTCTGCACCTGCCCTGGTCCTTTTTCCATTAAATTAAAGGATCTAATCGTACTTTTTTCGGACATTACTCAGTACTATCGCTAGTACCTGATATTTTCTTGGCGTGTAAATGTTATCATGAATTGCTTCTTGTTGCCATGGCAGTCCAAAAAATGGACCCATTGGGGAGGAAGCAGGGGTCATGAGCTGCAGTCCCGCCATGCTGAGGGATTGCAAAGCAGGGCTTTTCATTCATTCATCCAGTGTCTCTTTCATTGCATTTTTGTTCCAGAACAGCCTACTATGTAAGGAAAAATAAACAGTATTAGATATAGTGAAAATCTCAAAAAGAGAAAATTTAAGAAAAGTACATTACATGATTTTACTTACAGAAGTGCTTCTTCTCCTACTATTTTCAGCAGAAAACAATTTTGCATTTACAGGCACTTTTCCACTTGAAGATTTGTGCTTACCAAAGTACTACAGAAATTCAAAAGGAGCTGTACTTCACAGGGCAAAGTTGATTCTAGGCATTTGAATTTATGCACATATTTTGTAATATAAAGTTCCATTTATGCTCTGACAATCTCATTTAAAATATCTTTCAGAACAGGTTTAAAAAAGTAAAGCAGTCTTAGCTTCACTTCAGGAAAGAAAAACACTGGTTTTCTACAGCATAGGCACAAGTAAGTATCAGATTTTTCCATTTTAATTTCCAACCAAAAAGTCCCTATGACCAGTTAAAGCCTTATGTACACACAAATAGGAATTGTATTCTGACTGGCAAAAAAAGAACAGAAATGACACAAGAACTTCAGTATTTTAAAATCGCATTCTGATAAGGTTATCTTTTGAAGGAACTAGCAGAAGCATTATAAATAATTGCTGATGACTCTGATAAGGCCTAATGGAGAACTGAATCCCTACCAGGTTAACAACCAATTTCCAGAAAGATAATCTAATCGATAAATAAAGCATTTAGAACTTCATGACACTTAAGCACAGGAAAACACATTCCTACTAAGGCTATGAAGTCATCATCAGGGGGGTCAAAAAACATTTTCCTACTTGTCAGGATTCATCAAGGTTCAAAACAAACACACACACAAAACCTTACCCAGGGAAACTGATTAAGGCCTGATGATTTAGGAAAATACTTCTGAAGTATTATAGAAACATACTGCACAAAATCCAAGAAACTTTGAATACATCCCCCTTTGAATTGCATACATAACATATTCAGTCTTTTCAAAACTTAGTTTTCCTCAGAATTCCTAGAATCTCTATATTAATTACAGCATCAATATCAAAATGAGAACTTAATAAAATTGGCAATGCTTTCATATTTAATCTTTAATTAGAAACACATGAGGAGAAACTAATTATCATTTTATTGCATTGAAATTTTCTTCTCTATATTACTGAAAAGTTGCATAAGTTTTGTAAATGTGCAGTAAGGAAAAAAAACCTGAGCAAAGTATAATATGGTATCCAACAAAAAATACTAACCACTAATGATTATCATAAATAACCAATTTGAGACATTAAATCAGAAATAACAGGGGTTGAACTAGATGACCTACAGACATCACTCCCAACCCTATCAGATCTGATTCTGTAATTAATAAAAAGTAGTATTTGTTTAGTTGTATTCCATAGTCTTAAACTATCAGAATACAGTTGCTCTTTATTAACATTTTTAAGTTAAATATCGTAATTCGGTCCATTTCTAAACACTGCTATTAAAGTAATATTAAATAATTATAGGAAGTGCTAACAAAAGAGATCAAACCAATTCTCTCGTTTTCCATCTTGGGTGCACCTTGTAAAATAAAGAGAAGGCAATACACCAAATTACATGATCACTCCTATTGCAGAGTCATGCAGAAGTAATTTCACTTTATAGAAAGTGGTCAGAGATGAAGCTTTGTCTCATTTCTTTTCCAAAGTGTCAGGGGAAGCCCTGAAGGATATTGTGATTAAGCTGAAGTAACACTATACATGAAGTTCTCTTACAAAGTATTATTTATCTTTTGAAAACCAACATTCAGTAGTAAAGGCTACTTAATGAAAAAGGGTAGATGTAACTTCTTATGTTTGGGCTCAGCAAAAAATGTACTCCATCAAAAATATTACTTCTTCACTTCCCAAATTGTGCTTATACTGCTGGACTCGTCTGATATGTTTGTTTCAGTTTCACAAAAACTGTCACAGTGAGAAGACTCCAGAAAGAAAAGTGTATTAAAAAAACTTGGGGAAAAAAGATTAATGAATGCACATTTCCACAGGACACAGTAAAGAATGCTCTTGCAATTTAATCTTTTTTTTCCCCCTCAGTTGCTTTGGAGTTAGTGTCCAAACTCATGCAAACCTTCTCATTTACTTTTTCAGTCCTGTAACCTAAGCTACAATTTCAGCCCAAATAGTTCAGATTACCAACAGATAAAACAGATCAGTGTGATATTGCTCTATTTAGCTGTAAATGGAAAACAACACTGCCTACACACCATTATAAAATCAGTAACTCATCATTACTCATTTCAGCTGCAATTCAACTGAGTTCTGTAGATTTTCTAATTGTTTCTATACATTTCAATGAACACAGCAAGCACAGGTGGGTTCTGTTCTAACAATTCAACCAGTAACTTTATAAAGTCCCCTAGTCTGGCACAATTCAAGATGTTTCGGTTCATTCCCTCTTTGCAACTAGTGGGTTCATGGCTGTTCCTCCACTGGGACTCTAGAGCTCTGGGTCATGTGAGAAAAACAGCAGGAAAGACACGTTACCGCAGAAGGGTTTGTTTTACCATCCGATCACCCTTGACATTCTGATCTACTGAGCACTTGCACATCACATGTATTTGATGCTAATCAGTATGTGACTGATCAGATTAAATCAGACATGTAGCAAGAACAGTAGCAGGATACACAATCTTCCCCAGCCACCAGAAAAAGCACTGAGAAGTTTAGCACTGATAACCTTGGTGAAGCCTTTGTATGAATTGACACCTTATGCGCACGAGAGCAGGGAAGAGGGAAGAAAACACAGGGAAAGGTACGTCATCCCCAACATCCCCTTCTCCAAGGTAATAGATGAAGCTCTCCCTTAATATATCCAGCTTTTCCTTCCATATTCCAATGAGTGTAGCACTAGTTGATAACACATTAAAAAAATCCTTAGAATCACAGAGTGGTTTGGA
The DNA here is from genome assembly GCA_013399895.1 of Serilophus lunatus. NCBI lineage: Eukaryota > Metazoa > Chordata > Aves > Passeriformes > Eurylaimidae > Serilophus > Serilophus lunatus. The sequence continues at coordinate 237,573 of VXBA01001197.1, forward strand.
TTGGAAGGGACCTTTAAGATCATCTCTGTTGTGTTTGAAGAACAAAGTTCTTTATTGCAACTACAATATTTTGTTGAAATGGCCTCAAGCATGCTTCTCTACTTACAACTCATGACAAAACAACTAGTGTTTGCATTGTTTAAAATGAGACCTCGTAAGTGTCATAATAACTGCTAGAAGGGATCAGAGAAAAAAAACCCACAACCTTTTCCATAGCAAAAGCTGAAGCTGTTTCCTCATTCTTCTGTGGATGCCCAGCCATTTCAGTTTTGTAAATCACTTTATAGACAAGTAGCCTCCTCTTTGTTTATTGTTCCACCTACATTGTGTTTCTTTTTCAAATGATAACTACAACTTCAGGAATATTTAAAATAGCTCCATCACATCACCAGGAGTAATCACATCTCCAGAAGGGATTTAAGGAAAGAAAATCAACCTGATTTTAAAAGGCTGCTAATAAAAACCAAGCCTGGGATCCAATATTACAGAATTCTATCTCCTTGGCTACACACTTCATGATCACTGTGATACCAGGTTAGCTGCCCTGCCGCAAGAAGCAAGGGGATTTATGCTTGTGTATGATTCCAGAATCATCTAGGAAAGCTGTGAAACAACATATACTCTCAACTACAATTTTGGTTGCTGTGTACCTTCATGAAAGACCCGCCCTAGAGTGCAATCATGTCACTGAGATCAAAAAGCATTCTCAAAAAAACTCTTTGATGTGCAAAGGAAGTATACACACATCTGTAACTTGAAAAGTACACACATACAAAACTGCATTGTGTGCAACTGTAACCACAGCTGAGCTCCCAAGGGGCTGAACACACTTGAAAATATCATATAGTGAGAGGGGATTTAAGCTAATTCAGGTAAAAAGTTATCCTCCCTAAACCATCAATGTTACTTTCTGCTGTAATAACGTTTCCTAGCCCTGGCCTTCATTTTTATGATTTGTATTGGAAGTACTTAAGATCTGACAAGATCAATATCAACATTATTATGGGAGTAAGCCAAAATAATGCAATAATTGTATCATTCTAAGTTTCTATTTCAACAGCAAGGAAAAATATCAAGTTGTTCAATAAAAGAAAAGCACTACAGGACCATCTAGAAATAAAAAGGGAGAAAAACACATCTACTTGAAGAACAGGTTTTAAATTGAAAACATTTGCAATGTAAGTACATGTGTTCAGAATCTGTGGACATAAATCAACTGAATGTGAGCTAACAAGCTAGCTAACAGCGAAGCAGAAAAAAGCCCAATTGGTCCTGCTCGGTTAGTGTTGAGTAACAAATATACTTGCTAAGATGGTCTGTCTTTATCCACACTATTTTGAAAATTAATATAATAACAACTTGCTGAAGCTGATTTTTGGAGGGAGAACCACCTGAAAGAAATCCTGCTTCCTGTGGCTTTAGACAGTTCCAGAAGCTGAATAAGGCAGTAGAGCCCAAGCTTATCTGTTCTACTAAAATAATAGTGCAAGGTCCAGTTTTACAGCTATCAATCTCGACAGTTTTAAGAGCAGAACTCGCAACCTGATGTCTATTTGAATGCACATTTAGGCAACAGAGAGTGAACTGCTGAGCTAAAACTAATCCCTTCAAACAACTGTATATCAGAAGAGTGTACAAGGCTGGGAACAGTCAACATGTATGAGCAGCTTCTTCCAGTCTTCAATAATTCTGGAACTGTGGCGTAGGTTTTTCTGAATGCATTCAAGTTGAAGGCATCCCCTGGTGCACAAAAAAATTCAAGGTTTGCTGCACTAAGAGACACAAGCCAAACCAGCCAGGGCACTCACCTGGAATAAAACATACTGGAGCTAGTCCTGCTCAGAGGACAGTTTGAAACATTTATGGAATGAAACTGAGTAGACAGAGAAGAGACTGAAGTCTTGGGAATGTGTCTTTCAAGATTTTACCAGCATTTCTGTGCACAGTTTGCATTTTATTTATACCAAGTTAATGCAAAACTATTAACAACAAAAACTTCTTACCGCTATATGCAATATATTACATTTTCTTTCAACACCAATTTGCAAATTTGAATCTAATATACTCATGATATAAAAATTATTTTTAATGCTTTGGGTTTTCGTCTCTGTCCAGGAGTGTCTAATTAGTTCTCTAAAAATCCCCTCAGCGTGAGCAAAAAACATTAGCCTCCAGAGGTAAAAAAAATTCACTTACTCTAAAAGAAATAAATGACAATTAAAAAAGACAAATAAAATCTTGTTCCTTGAATATTCTCTTACATGAACACCTAAAGAGTCTGAATGCAGTTTCTTTATAACAATTATGTTCAAATGATACATGAAATACTAACTTGCTCAATTATCTTACAGAAAATTCTTACTTAAGAGGGGACCAAATGGAAAAAAAAATTACAAATATAATATACAGAGTAGAAAATTCATGTATATGTTAACTTACAAAATGTAGAATGTCACTGAGGATGCTCTATACCAACTTACTCTCTAAGAATTCAGTGGCAAGAATTGTTTTTGCCCAGGTGAAAGTGAACATACAAGATTTCTACACTGTTTGGTTTCTAAACCGTTTATTTTTTAAAGGTATATTTTTTAAAATGATTTGACCCTTCCTGTGATAGTACAAAAGCATTACAAAAGCATATTTTTTGAGTATTACTCCTGCAGCTTCAGTTCTCTTATGAGAACTTAAAAAATCCAAATGAAACACCTCGAGTTTCATGGGGGGGGGGGGGGGGNCCAAACATAAAACAATTGTCAAACAATATCATTCAATAAGATGAATCTGAAATCTATTATGTCACCTTTACTACAGAACACGCTGGTACAGGACTCTCCATGTCCCTCATTCTTCAAAGACCTCTATCACATGCCCCACTTAACAGCCATTTTTATATTTGGTATTAGAATTATCTTAAATGAAAAGAAGTCTTTCAGCTGTGTTCCCTTTCAAGAAGCATAAACAACACATGGATTCTTACAAAGCTCAAATATAAGCCTTCCTGTAAAGACTGCGCTCCCTGTTTTCCCTAGCACAAAAATCAATATTAATTGTAAATGTTCATTTTGAGTTAGAAGAATTTTATTTGTTCTGTTTTTCTGATACAGAATCAGTTTAACAGCACCAGCAGAGCATTAGCCTCTAATAGCCTGCTCAAGGCACACTAAAGCAGCAAAATCTGCTTTCTGTTGTTCAGGAAAGTTTCATTAAAGAGCTTATTAGATGAGATTACATTGAGAGTCTATATTTGTATGAGCTGCTTCTGAAGCATTTCTACAAGCATTACGACAGTTAACAGCTGGAATTCCTGGAAGACTCCTCCTAAACCTCTGTTTATAGAAAAGAAATGGAATACAACATGACACTCAGCAAACTTAGAAAACCACACAACCCTTTAAGTCCTTCACCCAGTCTTCTGTTACCAGCATGGCCAAACCCGGATTTGAGGCAAAAGCCTAAGAAACACTTTCAATAGCAATTAGTCTGGATCTACCAACGGAGGCAGCAAGACACCATTCACACAGCAGTTGTGCTACTGTACACTGTAACAGTTAGTCTCTACGGCAAAAGGATTGTACCACTTTATCAGCATTAACACACACGGGTCGGAGGGAATTTATCAATAAAGCAAAGCGAAAACAAAAATCAGTTTTGTAGCCTCTGTAGCGACACCAGTGCATGAGACATTCAGAAAAAGAATTACTCAGGGATTATTTTTCCTCAAAAATTACAGACACACAGCCAGATTCTAGGTAAAACTTTTTAAAAATGAAAGTATGTGTATGAGGCCATGTGCAACAATTCTAACTGTGTAGTTCCTTAATCAGTGGTGTAGAACTGGTGCTATGCAGACTCCTCTTTTACCTCCTTAACACAGAAAGCAAAAGATAAAGTATACGGCACCTAAGATGCAAGGCAAGGTGAGGATCAAGCAAAACTAGATACATTTCTGTCTTCCCTATGCTACCAAACCACATGTCCATTTTCTGCTGTGCAGCTTTAATCAAAAAAGCCTCTTCTCCTATTTTTGCTGAATTCGCAATTCAAACTGAAACATAATAACATCAAAACTAGGAATTCACAGTTTACCCCATTTCCTTCCCTCACTATTTACTTTGTATCTCCTATCTGAAACAAGAGACAAATTCAACTCTAATTCCAGCTTCTTGTATCACCCCCTCTTCCCACTTTGATTGTATTTAATCAACACAAACACATGTGACTATAAAATCCACAAGAAATACTTGAGCACACACACATCCTTTTAAAAAACTGAATAGATTTATAATGACCTTCAGCTTCATAAGAAATATCAGAGCATATGTTTCATGACAAACATCAATATCTATGCTACTGCTGTATCTATGCTTGTATGGATAAAGCAGTACTTTCATTACTCTTTCCAAAGAAATTAACAATACATTTCTGTAACCTCACACACAGAAATAACTTTACTCTGTGGTTCTGAAGTAGCTTTAAATATAAAACAGGAGAACACAGCGCAGGGACACCTCAAAACCTGCTCCTCCCACAGAACAAAGCACACTCTTACCGTTTGAATTTCCGCAGTCTCTGTGTTTACGCTTCTCAAACTGCGTTTTGACATCATGACATCAGCCTGGAGATTAATCACATAATTTGCAAGCCTTGGCTCTTAAAAACAACAACAAAAATCTATTAACTATAAAAATTATTTGTAAAGGGAACTAGAGTAGCAGAGTTAACTGTGGTAATTCAGGTGCTTATAAACATTTAAATGTGTTGAGCCTGTACTACAACTGCCTGACAGAAATGAACTATTTAAGTCCATTCTGAACACTTAATTATTTTAGTTTACTAGTAGAGACTAAAATTTAAGAGTGATTAAGAAGCTAATTTTTGGTAGTTCAAATGTGCACATACTTCTCTAATCCTATTTACAGGTGACTATTATTAATAACTAGTTCATGTGAGAAATACAGTAGCAGAACGTTCAACATAATTTTACTATGGTCTGTAAAATTTTACTGCTTTTTCCATGCACATGTATTTTCATTTCACTAGTTAAATATTAAAAAAATCAGAATTCAAACTTCTTTATTTCAATTTGAAGCTGCAAGTAATATAGTCAACTCATGAAAAAAACAACAGTTTCTCCCTAAATACATTAACATATGTGCTTACTTAGCAGAAGTAAATATACTGTGCACTTAAGATGGTGATTTAGGCATAAAAATAAATTTTGGAAAGATAGTCATCCATGACAATGAATTTCTAGATACATCTGCCAAATACATAGCTCTCTCTAACATATTTACATATAACTTAATATATAAACATAAAAGTACAGCTTAAAGTAAAAACACCGTATTTAAGCAGATCTAGACTGTTCGTAAAGCTTTAAAATAAAAAATTTATACAATGTATACACCTAAAAGTATGAGTTTTCCCAGACCTAGAGAGAGATTCTGAAGTCAATTTTTTTAAATCAATACTGAAAACTTAAATGCAAAATGGATCTTTATAAAAATTCCTACTCCTATCAGTTCCATAAAGTTAAAAAGGAGGACACTCTCAAGATTACTTCAGTATGTTCCTTTTTACCTCAAATGCTGATGCTGAGTTTTTCCAGAGTCTCCAAGCCTGTAATTTTGTTTCACCCTAGGTAACCTAAAAGGCAATATAAAGAGAGAGCATTTTAACATGAACTGCCATAAAAATCAATTGTGCCATGTGGTCGTCTGCTTTCTTGCATTTTAATATTTAGCTCTGTAGCAAGAGCACATGGTCCTTCAAAATCTAATTATCATATGTCCTTTTTTGGCCAGGGGATACAGACAGCATCTGAAAGATCAGCCTTAAGTGCTTAGGAGATATTTGCATGTTTTCTTTTATCTGCTAAAGTAATTGCTAGCTGAAGCTAACTATATTTACAGATTTCCTCCCCTTTTTCTCACTCTTTCACCTAAGACATTAATGAAATTCAGAAGAAAATTATCATTCAACACATTTAAAAGAAAAATCTGAATTTTTTCAAAAAAACCAAAATAAACAGTCACTGGTTTATTTTACAACATGAATATAAAAGGAGTGCTGCACAGAAAATCTGATGAGCACTGTATTCATGTGCAAAATAGATCTACAAGATTTTTATTCCCAGGGCTACATTTTAAATTCGTTTGCAACATACATAAATATATCCTTTTTCCAGAACAAAATACAGTAAATTGCTGCTAGGATGCAGTAAATAGAACTTAGATTTATTATAACACGTTCCTGTTATGCCTAGATTACTTATTTATTCACTGCCTCTAAACATGAACCAAAATAAATATTCCACTGAACCAGAAAATACCCTACCAACAGAAAACTCACATTCTCAGTAAAAATACAGAAATATACTCCAAACTATATACATCTGCAAGAAGAGCCGAAAGGAACAATACAGCATTTGGCTACCCCGGCATAAAGCAAATATGAAGAGAAACAAGGTTCAAGCCCTGCCAGTAAAGCTAATGCCATGTGTGGCTGCACAGAGCAAATTGACTTTACTGCCTAATCGCAGATGGCAAACACAAAGCGCCCAGAGCAGTAGGTAAGATCTGGAAACCCCAACGTGTGTAATTCTCCACCAGCCCCAGCCGCTTCCTTTGGCACATCAAAGCCCTGAGCCAGAAGCCCGCGGCTTTAATCGATCGGCAGGCAGGAATTACAGTGGGCCCTTTGAGTGCCAACCTAAAACCAGACAGGCCACATTCCTGAGATGCAGTCAAGGTCTAGTACAAAACAGCGAGTGTGTATCGCATTAGCATCTAAATGGCCTTGGAGCACCCCCTCAGACAGAGCCCCGTGCGGTGCCGCCGACCCCTCCCGGCCGGGGCGCCCCCGGAGACACGGGCACAGCCCGAGGCACCCAACCGCCCGCACGGGGAGCCCCGGCCGCCAACACTGCTTCCACCACATTAAAGAGAAGAATTAGTCTATCGGTTAATTTTGCTCTGAAGTGTCTGGGTATCTTCTTAAAACCAAGTAAAAGAGGCAAAAAGGAAAAACTAAGAACGTTTTAAAACTTAACTTTTAGCAACATCAATGTCTGCCTTTAAATAGAAATGGTACCCTTCTTTTAATGTAACCTTTTAAGAGCTCAACATTCACATATTTCATCAAAAGGTAGGTGAGAGTTCCAAGATAAGCAGGCATTTGGAGTGTCTAACTCCAAGACACACACCATAAACACAACAAATACTCAAAGAATGAAGCAGCAACATGAAAAAAATAAAGTTCCTATAAAGACATCAATAGAAGTATTCAAAAAGTGACACAGCAGGCACTTCTACAAAGCTCTGGTGATCTAGAAATCTGCAAGCAAACCACGAGTTACTTCTGCAAAACTCAGCCAAGATCTTCAAGTATCTTGGCTATTTATTACTGAAACTCTTGCTAATGCAAAAACCAAGTATCAGAGGATACAAACGTATCAACAGATTTTATTTCAAGGGTTTGTAATTCTGTACTTGAAAATAATCACATTCATATGATACCCAGCTTGCTACTAAAGGAGGATCATCAGAAAAAGGGTGACTGAAATCTACAGTAAAAGACCAACAGGCTGAATCTGAAACAGACTCTCTTGCTCTTGAGCAGCCTGTGCTCTCCATCAATCAAGCCATTATTCAAATTGTTTAGAACTTGAAAATAAAGTTATCTTGCAGCGATTTTATGTAATTGGGCTCAAACTCACAATAGAGCTATGATGAAGTGCATAATCCTTATGCAAATAAAAACTAATTCCAGCGTGAACCAAAGTCCTGCATTCTCTAGAGGAAGAAAGGTAAAAGCTGTCCTTATGACTGGGAGGAAAAAGTCCTTCCGGGACTCCTCCATGTGTTATTCCACCTTTATATTTCAACTATTTTTCTTTGGTTTATTATGGTCCAAAGAATAAAGTTAGTCAGAAACCACAGTATAAACTCCTTAATTCTTAGCCTCCAAGGAACCAAGCCTTCCCCGTGGAAGTCTGGAAAAAAAAATATGCTCAGGACACACAACTCTCTAACTAAAAAAATCTGAGTTATATGAGCACTCTGAAACACATTTACTCGATTTAACAGCAATGAGAATTAAATCATGCGACATCTTTAATTTTTTTGAAGATGCTGCATGGAAACATCACAGGTAAATTCAGAGATAACTATACCATCATATTAGTATCACAAGTAGGGAAAAACTGACCATATCTGTGAATTTATCATTTGGTTCTTCAGTTGGGTATCAAATTATTTTGTCATGATTTAGTTTATTTAAAGGTTATGTTAAAGCCTCTCAGGCACCTATGTCTTTTGACAGGAAGGCAATTAAGCAGACATTAGGGCAGGGATTTCTCTATTCCCCAATTCGGGGGCAAGCTGTGAGGCAAGTACAGTTCCAAAGCATTAATTATTCTTGCTTAGGATAAGTAAAAGTAGCAGCTGCCTCCTGAATATAACCCCATGTGGAGACTTCAATCCCATTATTTGCATAAACATAAACCCTTTCTCTTCCTGTGGCTAAAAGTCAAGCTCCCCAAAACGTGTATTCAACAGTCCTGTTATCTCTGGGCCGCAACATCCAAAATTACTAAGTGACCTACATTACAAAAGGCTTTCTCTGAAGTCAGTAATTGTATGATGCAAGACCAACAGACATCTGGATTTTAAATCAAGCTCAAAAACTTCCACCAACTCTAAAACAAGAGTTCAAAACTCCTATAGTTGATAGTATCAATTTCTGTATCATCCAGGATTCAGTGCACAAATTCTGGCCTTAGTTCAAATGAAAAGGTTCATTATTAACTGTGCATCAAACTAACTCCTCCTGGTGCAACTTTAAAATGCATAAGTATCATATATTGGTTAGTACATTACTTACTCCACATTTTAAGCTTGGTAGTTTTTAATGGCTTCCTAAACAAGCAAGACTTCTCACCAGATACACTACTCAAACAAAGAACTTGTGGGCACACGAGTGGAATTCTCTTTTATGTGAAGCTGGGGTGAAGTCACAATATTAGTTTCTTTGTACTACATATTTTTATTATTTTTGTCCCCAAGTTCAGAAGACATTCAAAGCCCCTCCAACCTCCAGAGAGAGACCAGAGGGGGGAAAAAAATCCCACAACAAACAAAAACCATACTTCATTGATTCTTTCATTTTATTGAAGGAATAAGTGTGAACAATTTCTAACACTTCCATAGGCCCACTCTCCTGCCGGGGGGGTTTGTGAGTTTGGTTTGTGTCTAAAGGGGAAGAGGATGCCCAAGAAAGTGGCTGGGTCACCATCCCTGCAGGTATTTAACAGGTGTGCAGATGTGGCTTTGTGTGGACCTGGCAGCATTACATCCAAGGTTGGATCTTAAGGGTCTTTTCCAGCCTAAACAACATGGAATTCTGTAATCCCATGAAAATGCTCTGTGGCACGCACACACACATTATTGAAAGATCTCTCATACAAGATAAACAGAATTTCCCCTATTATGATGGCAAGAAGCAAAGAAATGTGCATGACTGCAAAATGATCTGAATGAACCCCAAAATGGAAAAGATATTGTTATAGAATGGAACATAAGCATTTATTGATGTTCTCTAAACAATCTAATATAAGACTTCAGAAGGTCATACCAATTAACATTTTATTTCTTAATGCTGCAATCTTTATTTTTTAATATTTTCCAGTAAAGCCAAGATTTGCCTACTGTCTGGAGTTCAAAAGCGGTGAGAAGCCACAAATATTACATTTTCACTGTATAAAGCTTAAAGCTTTGTGCTGTATTCATATCACTGTAGCACTGCTGACCTTCCAGAACAGCTGACACAATACTGAAACTGAATAGACATATTCAAGAATTTACCTTGCAAAAAAGGCAGTGATGGGAGAGATTAAGTCCTTATCTAAGTGATAAAAAATAACAGTACAAAGATGAGACACTTGCTTTGTGTATTGTCAGTCCTGAGCTATAGGTAGGAAAAACTGGACAGATTTGCCAAGATTTAAGTTATTCAGCACGAGATGAAGTCCTCAAAAGTTTTCACTGAAGATAAAAGCTTTATTTTTAACAGATGGCTTAAAGTGAAGTCTTAGGTTTAGAAGTATGGAATCACGACTGAATTTGAAAAACATTCAAGAACCACAAAATTCAACTGGAACAGGTTCCTGTGTTACATGGGGTCAGAGGTGTCTAAATATTGACTGAGAAGATTTATATTTTAAAGCTTTTTTCCCCTTCTTTGAAAGCTTTTCACATTCTGATCAACTATGAAACCCTGACTGAGGTCAAACAGATAAACCACTTCACAACTTACACGTTGTCAATAACCAGTCCCTAAGGGCCCTGCAGCTCCCACACTGCTGCAATAAAGCACAACTAACTCTTGCACTGCACAGGCCCAAATCAGAAAACAGATCCATTCCCAAACCAACCACCTGCCAATCTTCATCTGTAGCAGAAGAAATGCATGATGAAAAAGAGTAAGTGGAGATAAAACGGGTATACTCAAGAGAGTCTACATTACAGTTAAGAATCTTTTCAGTCCAGGGCGGCAGCAGCCCAATTTTGCATATTAGCTCTGCACATCACATTTACAGTGATGGACATTCGTACTATGTGGCTAAGAAAGTATCCAGGTCACTCATGGAGTGAATGCTGTTCCCACATATATGTAAAAGCATCCCCAGAAATGGAAGGACTGTTCCAGACATCAAAGCAGCTGTGTTTTACTGAACACTAATTAAATGACTATAGAGGCAGGTTAGATGGAAGGAGAATGAAGTTATTGTTAAACAGTTCCACATTTTTATATTATTATCTAAAACTACTCAGACCCAAGAAATAAAATTTTAAAGGAGTTAAATCGCTGCAAATGGTGGAACTGAGGGTTTCTCACACTAGTTTGGGTTCTGGAAGCAATGTAACTAAGTTTATATAGTACTGGACCCACCAATTAACTCTTCTTCCAAGCACGACTCAGAATTAATAGATTCCACTGTTGTTTCAATTCCAGACCCTCTCAATGTAACTGGCAAAATATTGCATTGAAAAAGGTACACATATCTGGTCCATAGCCATCAGTCAAACAGAGTTCCTTCTGGAATGCTACAACACAATCCGGGAATTCCATTAGTCATGAACTGCATTTTCAGGGCAGAACACAAACATACAAGTTTGAGCAAAGACTCTTTTCTAAAAATAACCTAGTAGATTTTGTTTTACCCAGAATTACCAGTTCCATCAGCACTGGTTATTAAAAAATAGAAGATCTGAAGGAAGAGTTCCATCCTGTTCCTACCACTTCAGCTGGAGTTTATACAGAAGCTGCCTCACCACTGATCATTATGCCATACATCATCTAACGACCAGAAGTGCAATAGCAGACATTTTACAGGTTGCTTGATTGCAGTAACATTAAGTAGCCAACATCAAGCAATCATCAGCAAAAACCCTTTTCCTGAAACTTACAACTAATGAGATAAGAAAACAGAGTCAAATTCTGTGAGGCCAACTCGACAGCTGCACCACCAGAGCCTGGACTACCTCCCCTTCTGCTGGTGTCCTAAGCTTCTACTCTGGATACATCAATTCCTACCAAAAAAACCGATGTCCTGGCAGATACATTCCTGGTGACTGGCAAGACAAGACTTGGAGAATGAGACAAGCAGTAGAACATATCTCAACAGCTTTGAATTTGAGAAAAGAAAATTCAAAGTCACATAGGATCTTTTGCAGTTATCACTGTATCATTCCTCCAGTTTGGACAGCTCTGCAAACACTTCAGTTCTCTCACTTAGCAACGAGTCCTGGACTGGGAGTACTTTCTTGCCCTCATTTATTCTGACAGTACCCTGCAGAGGACCAATTCCAGCAGGTCAGACTGACTGTGTTTCTTAGAGGTCAATCAAATCCAGACACTCTGAAAACATCCATGAAGCAGCACGAAAGTGGAGAGCAGGGCAGCTATGATGGATACACAGCCAGATAAGTTGGAACAGAAGAAGCACTGACAGCATTCAAGTGACCAACTCAATCTAATTAAGGGGGAATTAAAGGAAAGGAGCAAGTTTCTACAAGCAAACCAGAAAAGAAATTAATGCAATCAAAGTCTTGAGAAAGCAGATATTGCAGATTAAAAAAAAAACCAACAAAAAACACAAAACCCAACTTATTAGAAGTCTTTAGATACCAAATAATTCTGTTGAACTACAGGGGAATAATCAAGCATTTCAAAGAACATTATTCCACCATTAACATCCCAACACTGCAAGTCGGATTAAGTGAGAGGCATTAATACCCCTAATTTAATCTTGACTTATACTGGTAAGGCTTACATATAAGGTTCTTATATAACTACCCTTTCTAAGAGTTAGGAACTCATATTGCTTTTGTAATTACACAGAATTGGAAAAGACTGTAGAAATCAAGTCCAACCCTTTACCTAACTTAACAACCCATCCAACACCAATGTACCATCTAAACCATCTAAATCATGTCACTAAGTTCATCATCCAACCTATCCTTAAACACATCCAGGGATGGTGACTCCACCACCTCCCTGGGAAGCCCATTCCAATGGGAAATCACTCTCTCTGAAAAAGTTTCTCCTAATATCCAACCTAAACCTCCCCTGATGCAGCCTGTGTCCTCTCATCCTGTCACTGGAAGCCTGAGAGAAGAGACCGACCCCCGCCTGACTGCAACCTCCTTTCAGATAGTTATAGACAGCGATAAGGTCACCCCTGAGCCTCCTCTTCTCTAGGCTGAACAATCCCAGCTCCCTCAGCTGCTCCTCACAGGGCTTGTGCTCCAGCCCCTTCACCATCCTCAGTGCCCTTTTTCTTTAGAAACAAGCACATCCATAAGGATCTCATTTACGCCAATCCACAATTATCAAACACAGGCATCTGATGAATTGGGAGAACAGCCATCACAGCCATTAACATTCAAGTAATCACCATTTATCTCATTAATTGGTATATCAATTATGTAGTACAATTTTCCTCCTGCATACTATGGTGTATTTTGAAAGAATTTGTAATTCAATTAATGCAAACATCTTACATTTATAATAATAAATAAAACTTTAAATTATGCAAACTAAATATTTAAATACAACTGGCTTTCAATTTTATTGACTAATCATTTGCTTTTATCATCTAATGAGTTGTTGATTTGAGTAGGCACACACAGATGACTGAGATGCCCAAAGCAGCAGATAATTGATTAGTATGACTTTCACAATGACTTAAGCAGATTACATGCCTCTTTCCATGAAGATTTCCCTCTTCTTCCTCAGCACTGCTTTCTCAACTCTGAACAACAGGAAAGCTCTCACTTCTCTTCAGCTAATTACTTAAGAAAACGGCCATTTTCATAATTTCGTAACTTACAATTAAAGCTACTTCAGTATATTTTAAATACATACTAAAACCAGTGAAAAAAAGTCCCAGGCTGTAAGTCTAGGCCTCCAAGACTTGCAACAGAAAACAGGTTCTGAAATGAAACTTTAAAGGTATATAATTTTTACAAGTTTGACATCGCTGCACCACAAGAGGTCAGAGAAATGGAATAATCAACTAAAGTAATAAAGTTAATTCAAAAAGTACAAGTGTGTCAAACCTTTATGAGCAAGTTGTCACTGAGAAGAGTGACCTTATTACTCCTCTTCTAGCAGGATGAAACACACAGCACAGGCAGAGGTTTAACATACCATCATTTCACCAGACTGGTATTTCATTTTACCTTTCCCATAAAAAAAACAACAGTAACTGGTGCTACAGTCAAACTTCTCTAAAATAATCACAACAGAAATATATTCTGATGTAGACAAAACACAGGAAAGTCACATTTTGTCACTTCTTTTTGTTTTCACTCAGCAGTAAGAAAAAATGCTGTGTGATAAAGGCTCCCAGATCACAACTTAATGTGGATTTCATATGGCATGGGTATACACACAAAAGCATCACCCTTTGATCTATTTGATCTACATGCTGCCTTGACAACTGTTTCCAGGCAATTTGTGACCATTTCTATAATCAGACCTTAACAGAATGACAGAAATCACACAGAATAAACAGTTTCTTAGATGAATTAATCTTGCTAATTCACCTTACCATAAAACTTCATAAATGCTTGCTCCAATGAAGATTAACAACAAAATCCACTACACGGGGGGACACAGGCTAAATTTTTTTTTCTAGGTAGAAATGCCACCTAAAACGCACAAACTCAGCCTGAGATACAGCCTCAGATGCCTAAGAGGGAAAAAAATTTACTGTTTTAAGTAGCACCTCCATGATCATGTACCCCATAATTAGAATGCAAACTTTAATATAAAAATAGATTCTTTAAAAGTTTTCTGGGTTTGTCTTTTTAATTAACCTCCTAGACGGTATCATAATATCATCTGAAAATACTCCTGCATTATACATTGGCTATTACTTTGTATGAAAATTACACATATATTCAACCAATAGTCTTAGAAATACACCTCTAAACTTAAACTTGTAAATATTGTTTACTCCATAAATCCAACAGGATACAAGAGTTTAGCCCACACTTGAAGCACACTGAAAAATCACACTGTTTACATTTTGGATATTTTTGCTTAAAGATCCAATATAGCCAATTAAGATACATGACCATTCAATTATGTATTATACTTAGGATATAGAAAAGAAAAAACAAGTAATCGAATGGTGTTATAACAAAAACTGCAGTCAATTTTCACCATGAAATCGAGTTTATGGAGAAAAAAAATGCAAAACCATGGTCTGAAAAATTTGTATATCCTAAGCCCACCTCTAGTTCTACTCTGAAGGTAAACTTATAGGGTGGAAAGAAACATCCTGCTTGGGCTGGGGGGAAAAAAAAATAAATAGGAATTTCTTAAGGGTTTACAAAGGGTTAGGGTTAGTCCAACGTGTTACTTTTTAACTTCCCACACAAATAAGTATCCGTTCTGCTCTGAATAGCACGGGGTCCTGAAGTTTTGATTTCAAATGCAGGATTACAAATCTCTACCAGGTTAATTGTAAACAAATCAGGGAGTTGTTTAGGTTTGAGTTGGGTTTTGTTTGGGGACAATGGCGATGGGTCTTATGGGTTTTGTTGTGGGTTTTTTTAAACCAGGACAATGATTTCCTCTTCCCTCACTATGATGTTAAGCACTGAGCTTTCAAGAGCTTTTAAAGCTAATCAAATCACACCCAAGAACTTTGAATACATAACTACAAAAAAACCTCCTCCCATCACTTACATAAGAATGGAAAACTGGATTGAGGAAAACATTCATTTTTTAAATTATTAGGCATGGATTTTTACCTGATCATATTACTGTCTTGAAACATTTAATGGCTACATTTGAGGAAAAATGGAAAATACATCCTAGAATTTTAAGCAGTTTCTTGCACAGATCCCTAATTAAAGGGTCACAACTACAAATTACCATGAGCTAAAAATGAGAGGTTTTCAACTAGGAATAACTTCAGATTGGAGTTTCCCAAGCTAACACCTAAAGTCTAAGTGTCCCATCTTGATTACTGCACTTTCTGATTGTTACCTTTATTAAAAGGCTGCTCATACCTCAGAATAGTACTCACTAAAGAAGTGTTAAACTTAATTGTATTTTCATTCCATTTTTGTAGCACCAAGTTATTCCCCCCCCTTTGCTTCATATCCTGAATTTACCACAGCCGATTTTCACTGATTTACTGTAACAGCACACCTGTTCATAACAGAAGCCATTAACAATACGAGAAAGTAGACAGTTGAGAAACACATTAAACCATTATTTCAATTAATAGGTGAAAAAAGTTAGTATTCCTAAAGGAACATAAGCGGAAAGTAACATTTTGGGATTAGTTTTCATGAGACTGCAGATCCAACCTGATGGCAACCTAGAGCTACATGAGGCAACCCCCCTGCTCCTGCCCTTCTCTAACAGCTTTGACACTTGCCTGACTCTCTGGGGAGATGAGGTTCAGCAGACTACAGCCAAGTGATTTTTTTTTCCTTGACCTAGGCAAGTTTCCTGCTGGCTCAGCAAGATGAACTAAGAAGTTGATGGGGATCAGAGGGGTATTAGAGAGCTGGCAAGAGGAGATGGTTGTCATCCATTTTGACAGCCACTTGAGTGCCTACATTACAGAAAACAAGGAAATTGGATTCAACAAGGTTTTGACTGTCATTTAAAAATCACACAACAGCTTCTCTTCTTGTTGCCAACTGTTGGCTGAACTGTAAAAACTCCAAACACGTAAGTTCTTGCTGTACAGTCTGTAGCTACTTGAACAGCACAAAAGGAAACGCCCACAGACAGCAGTTACAGGATGAACCAGTAAAAGTTTGTAACAACTGTTAATGGCTGGCAGTCAATGTATACATTAGTAGCGTTACTGGCAGACTACTCAAAGTGCTTGCCAGAAATCAGCACCTGCTTCGTCATTACACCAGTCACGACACGCCCTAAAATCATCCAATATATCCTTGCAGACCCTCATTCACTGAGATGGTCAGTAGACAGTTTTAACATTAATTTTGTCACTATAAACTCATATTCTATTCACTCGAGGCAATACAGTCTTGAGAAGACCATTTTCCAGACAATTCAGTGTGAATCAAGGCAGGTTCAACTTCAACATAGCAAAGTATTAACTATGCAAGGATCACCACAGAGAAACTTGCTCATCTCCTGGAAGTCGATCTTATGTCTTTCAAAGACCCAGGGAGCTCATGAACGTTTTTGGCGTTATTCCAGGCCTTCTTTCGATTAAATACTTGAACGTAAAAATGCATTGCCATCCTAAAGCCTACACACTTCCTCCTCCAGCGCTTCATCATCTGTCACAGCTCAAAACTTGTTCCTCTCAAATCTCTCAGTAGATGGTATGTGGCCACACTTTTTGAGTGGAAAATTTCACTAACTTGTAGTTTTTCTAATTAAATAGGAAACAAATCAATTGATCTATTCAGCACATAAACCTATGGATTTGAATATCTGGGTATACATTTACTTTTTTTATAATCTTTGAAAGTATACAGACAGTTTCTTTTTGCCCTATCACTTATAGTTTGCCATCTTTCTTCAGTGTCAGTAAACTCATGAGGTTGATGCTTTCCCCACACATTTCTTTTAGAAGTAATAGAAAACTAAGGCAGTACATGAGACCTTGCTGACAGTAACTGCAGAAATAATGAAAAAGTTAGAAAGATAATCCCATGGCCCTCGGTAACATCCTTCTGTCACTTCCCCCTCACAGTCTGCCATTGATGCTGACTCTGTTTATTACACTGGTAGAAAAGATTGATATCCTAATTTTCCTCTTATATTTGCCTCACAGAAACAGGAAACCCTAAGTAGCCAGAAGAATAAACGACAAATACACATCTTCCTGGTGACTCAAAGAATATGCAGAAGAGAGGCTGAAATGTGGGGGTTTTGAGGGGATTTTTGTTCTAAGAATTAGTGTACTTTTTCATGTCCATTATCCACTCCAACAGGTCTCTCTAGTCTTGGAGACCACCGAGACAGCACCATATTAGACAGTAAGCACCATATTAGACCTTCAATAATCGGGGGGAGAGGATGAGTCCCTCCCTCCCCCACCAAAAATATTTTCCACAGACTATAGAGACATTTAACTTCAGTGGAAAGATGGAAAGAGGTTGTGGGCCACCAGGAGAAATTGGTAGACCAAAGCTTTAGTTTTATTGTAAGAACTTTCTTTCATCTTATGTCCTCCTCCAAAAACAAAAGTCTTTGCTTTACCTTCATGGTCGATAGCTCAAAGCAGACAGGTATGATTGCTCAGACATACAAAGCTTAAGTGAGGAACCAGAAGTTTTAATTGAGATTGATCACAGACAACAACATCTTGATTAAAGAATATCAAATATTATCAGTGATCATTATGAATTCATAAAACTTCAATTCACAAATCAGCTTAAATATGTTTTTATGTATGGAGGCAGAATACAAGCCTCTAAAAACTGCCCTCTATGCACTTGAAAATTAAAACTCAGTGAGAGACGTTAAGTCTGAATCCTAGGCAACACCCTGACCCTAAATCACCTCTGCAAGTTTTACTACCAACTACAAGCCATCTTCACCTTGAGATATGTAGGCCTTGGTCGTTTCTTCTTGAACAAGAAAATACAGAGCAAAAAACCATCATGAAAGGCCAATAACAGTTCAAAGAAAGCTGTAAGAAACTTTATCAAAATCACAAACAAAGCAGACTCAGCAAACTGAGAAAGAGCACCATGAATTGCAAAGGAAGCCAGCCCAGACACGCCTGCACAGCCAAACCACCCAAATGGAGTCAAACAAATTAACTTCAAAAAGCAAAAAGTATTTTCCTCACTTCCTAAGGGAAGGAGATCTATGCAATCAGTAAGTAGGCAGGTCCAAAACAGCTTTCAAAAATAAAAGATTCAAAAATCCTAAGTTATTTTCAATGAGACCAATTTTTTTACCACTATGAAGGTACCTATTAGCATCTCATCTGAGGAAGAAGCTGCTACATGGCTTGACAATTTATCAAGAATCTGATTCCAAAGAAGGAGACAAGCACTGGAAATCAGTTTTCAATCATTCACAATATGGAGTTTTTGGGGGTTGGGGTTTTTTTGTGTTTGTGCACATGTCTACAAATGAACCACAAGGACATTGATAAGCAACTTAAACCACACAAAAAAAAATCCCAAGGCCAGTTAAAACAGTCCCAAACTGGCCACCTGTGTTCAGTAACCAATCCTTCCAGTCAGCAGCCTCAGATCTTCTAGTTATGCAGTGAACCAAAGGACTTGATCCTTTCACAAGAATACTTCACAGAATTCTTAGAACATGGGCAGAAGCATATCACACCTGGTTACTGACAGAGACAGCACAGCAAACCAAGGTGTTCTACTGTCAGGTATCAAAGATCTACAGAGAACACTTTTGGTTCTTTTTCCTTGGTAAAAAGGGACACAGAAGTAACATCCACATCAACCAAAACACACATCACAGGTTCACAAGTGTGTTCCACTTAAAGAAAAGGCCACGACACACAGAACTAAAGTCTCTTGAATCCAGGAATATTTATGGAAGGAGAAGTTGGACAATGTTGCTCTCCCTTTTCCCACCAGAGAAGGGCATTTCAACACCTGTAGCTGTGCAACAGTGCAAGTAAAATTCCTTGATACCAGCTTCAGTTCTCTGCTTCATGACTGCACGAATTTGAAGGTCACAAATGTAATGGAAAATTGATTTAACTAAAGCAGCCTCCACTACAGAGCAGAATAACGAGGGAATTTGAGATATCCTGCTCAACGGACAAAGCCAAAAAATGATGTTACTGGGTAAGGCATGCAAGAACCTCCAAAACAAGGAGTTCACCTAATATAATATCATGGCATACATAGAAGTGGGCACTGCTTTGTTCTCTAGTTTATGTCTTCTAGGAATGTCGTTAAAATGAATATTCTATCAAGCCCCCACAATCAACCCAGTTTGAACACCAAATTTTGAAATTACAAAAAAAAGACTGCAGTAACTTCAAGTAAAAAATTAACTTTTAGTTTTTGCTCCAAATCAGGTTTCTCCTCTTTTGGTTTATCAGAACACATATAGAAGTCAAAAAGGCTAAAGGCTGAAAAAAAGACATCTGGAAGGTGTAAAGACAAATCACACTTCCTGATCTACACCAACTACTCTTAGCCTTCAGGATATAGTACTCTAAAAGCATATTGCACACATTTACATAGATGCTCCTGTTCTACACAATATACTTTATACTTTTACTTTCTTTGAAGGCAGCCACTTCCTAAACAAATGAATAAAATTAAACTCCTGGTATCAGTCTGAAGAAATTACTGCTGAGCACATGCAGGTGATGGGATACAGATGGTCAGTGGTCACACAGCCAGGCACACAGGAGCCATCTTGCTCACTATACTCCCTAGTTTGTATTACCTACATGAGAGCTAAAAAAGGTCACAGGCAATTACAGAGTAACATAACAATCAATCTTGGAATGTTCTGATGTCCTCCCTGCTGCCTGACAGACTAACACATGCCCTGAAATAACAATCCTGTCTGGAGTCTTAGCTCTCACTATAATGCTCATCATCCCTAAAGCCTAGAATCCCTTTCAAAATCTTCTTGAACTCTTGCTCTCACTCATATCCTAAACCTCACCTAAAGGGGAAATCAGAGTATTTCAACTCCATTACCCATTTTACTAAAGGACTCCTTGCCCTTCTAAGAACACCCACGTGTTTGCACTTGGCTTTGCCTTGCATTCAGTAGAGATCAACACACATCCAGTCAGTTCATGCTGAAAGCAAACATGGGTCAAGCACTGACACCCAGATTCCGCTCAGCAAACCCATTCACTTTCCTGAACAACTGGCAAAGCACGAATTGTCCAAGTGAGAAATGAGAAACACCTATGGACTACACCAAAAAATACATAGGGTTTTTGAATTGCAGATTTTGCTTTTTTTCCCTCATAGGCTACAGATGAACAAAGTCCTCTTAAAGGAAAAAAAAATACTTCTAGAAAAACATGAGCTCAATAGATGAGACAGAACAGCTTTGCTGCCTCCCCTGTGCCAGCAGCCAATAGAGGATGAGTAGGAAGCAGAACCACTGCAGGGGAACCAGAAGTACCTTCCACGGACCAGCCACCTGGATGTTTGCTGGGACTGAGGATACTCCTCTTCTCACAGTCTCTGATGATTTTCAGTACAAATTGTTACAACTTTCAGCATTTTCAACAGGCTGCTGCATCAGGTCTTTTAGTTACATATAAAGTACAGCATCTGTTTTCAATATGTAGAACACAGAAATCTTTCAAAAACAGGGGAAACAAACAAACAACACTTCCCTACACTACCTTCTTCGTGACTCTCAGTTTCATGACATCTGTTATCCTTTCACTGCTGTGTACCCCTCCAGGTGAAAAGCCTTAGTCCATTTTCAATTGACATTGCTCTTCCCCTAATACAACCTGAATCCCCAAGATGCCTGAAAGAGCAGTAGTAACTCATTAGGGGTCAACACCCCGGAATAAATATAAACATAGGTTTTAATTCTATAGATTATTAGACAAAGCAACAATCCAGTTATTACACACATAAAAGCACCTTCCAACTGAAAATTTCCAGTAGCATTTCAGACCACGATGTATCTTACAGAGACAACAGGAAAGACTCTCTTAAGGAAGAGAAGGGCTTAGGAGAGTAATTATAGCATAACAGAATTCAATTTCAGTTGGTGCCTGTATGAACTCGCCAAAACGAGCCTACCGAACGCACACGTGCAGTCACATTTCACCAGAGCACCCAAAGTGGCTTATTTAAAGAAAACGCAGAAAACACAATAAACGAATGCAAACTGCATCTGCAAAGTTTAACTGTTTGGATCATCACGTTTAGGGAAACAAAGCAGAAAAAAATTCCCATAAACTTTAAACCCTTGAGCCCACCACGTAATCTGAAGACCAAAACCTTAAGAATCAAAAATACTCATAACTGATCATCGTAAATGCCAAACACCCGCTGGGCTGTTAACTGAGATTCACTTTTTTGAAACACTACTTCCTGCTTAAACATAACACACAAAAAAATATCATTTTTTTCCAAGTATCAGTATCACGACCCTTTTTTTCTACATTACCTAACAGCGCAACAAACTCCTGTAAAAAAACCCAGAAAACCATCTTTGTTAGCCCTTCCTTTCTCAACGCACGGTCACGCAGCACAAGGTCTGCCTTGATACACAGGAAGAGAAGGGCAAGGCGGCCAAGCGCGGAGCCGGGGGTTCCCCGCACCGCCTTTATCCCGAGCCCTGCCGGGGGGCGCTCCCGCTCTCCCGGGCCGGGGCGGCCGCGGCGGGAGGGCCCCGGGGCGGCTCCACACAAAGCCCAGCGGGGCCGGAGCGCGGCCCGAGCCGGAGCTGCCCAGGCCGGGCCCGGCCGCAGGGGCGGAG
>VXBA01001197.1:259684-340930 GCA_013399895.1 Serilophus lunatus
CGCCGCCCCCGCCCCTACCAACGGGGGCCGCCCAGCGCCCGCGGCGCAACCCCGCTCCGAGAATTCCGCCCTGCGCAGTCCGTACGCCCCGCATCCCCCACGCGATGAGAGACACCCGGCGATTGGCGGCCGGAGCCGGGTAAAAGGTGAAAGGTTCTCGAGGCGGCCAATGAGAGGGCGGGATACAGCGGCGGCCGGGGCGCCGCCGCCGCCGGCTGCTCACGTGCGTGCGCGCTCCCCTCCCCCGCCGGAGGACTGTGAGGCGCGAGGCGGCGCCGTGCGCTTGCGCGCGCGCGCATGCACGCGCGCCTGGGGGCGCTGAGGGGAGAGCGGCGGGCGCCAGGTTTCGGGGGCGGGGGGGAGCGGCACCCGGGCGGTCACGGCTTGTCCCGCTGGGACCGGGCTGGTCACGGAGAGATCGATCCGAGGGAATGGTACTGTTCTGTTGCGTGGACAAGCCCCAGGAAAAAAGGTGATCCCGGTTTGGCAGTGCCTGGTCAGAACAGCGCTGAGCTCGCTGCTGCGACAAAATCTCGCCTTTCCTTGCACAAAGGTGGCTCTTTCCATGAGAACTGGCCTGATCTCACCCCAGTTTCTTGGTAGTACTCCCTTGCTTGACTGCTTGTTACTACCTACTACTAATTTTTTTCTTTTTTTTTTTTCTTCGTTAAAAAGTGCCCTGAAATGTCTGGGATTAACCAGGTGATGTAGGGTAAGGCTTTTCCACCACCAAACCCCTTCAGTTGCAGGTGAAGAACCAGTTACACTTGGGTTAAGCCAAATGGCCAGTTTGCAGTATCCTGTAATTCCTTAAGGCTGAGTGTGGATCATCCTTATTGTCTAGCACAGACGATGACCATGAATGCAATGCCAAGCCACTTCTGGCCACCCATTGCCCTTTAAGTTGTGCTGAAGGCAATGTGTATCTAAGGGAAGATCTGTGGCTGGAGGTCCAGCCTCCCACCTGGAGCACTCTGATAATAATAATACTAAATAATACAGCCTTTATAATACTATTTCAGTATAAAAGATATATAGAGGCCTGAGGTATTGTCAAATTAAGTATTTTTCTAGCTCAAACCTCTGTGGCTGTTTAGAGCACATTGTCTGTAATGCCCATGTTGTTAAATGTTGCAGTATTACCTATTTTTATAGCATTGAGAGGACGTCCTTCTGTTTTTTGTTGTTGGTTTTTTTTTTTATGGATGGAAGAATAATTATATCCCTTGACAAAAGCTGAGGAAGAGGAGCAGCTGTTCCATCTTATCCAGTGGGAACTGTCAGAACATATGGGTCTATTTTTCCAATTTTAGCTGAAGTACTGAAGGAAATTGGCGTTTTTTATTATTTCAAACATAAAATAGAGCAGAAAGAAACCCTCCTTAATGTAGGCCATGGTTAAATACTGAATTTTATCCAATTCAAGTAGGTTCAAAGAGAAAGCAAGCAGAATACTTAGAAAACAAAACAAACTAATGCCAGGAGAATTCTGGAAGTTATTTTCATATAAAAAAGGGTGTCTTTCTCCACAGCTACTTCCTTCTTGAGCCTGCCTGCTGGCAGGAGTTTTTGATTTAAAAACACAGTTAGGATCAAATTTGTGTTATTCCTTACAATTCAGTCCCCACTAACCTCTCTCCATTCCAAGAAACAGATATTCTGTGTCATTTGTTTCTATGACAGCCTTCAGAATTAAAAAATGTACTTTTATGTTGATTTTACAAATTCCTTACAAAGATTCTTAAAGTGAGGTGAAGTCATCAATGTGATATGCAACTCTAAAAAAAATCCACATACTTCAAACTGGTTGGCTTTCAGAGCTTGCTGAAAAAACACACAGCCAGCCAGAAAAACAAAGCAAGCTGGCTGTGGGATGAAAAGAATACAATAGCTCATCTATTAAAACCCAGGGAAAAAATGAGTAACAATGTACCAAGTTACAGCCTTCCCCACATCTTTAGTACTAGAAATGCTGATGTTTACTCTAGAGAAGCTCTTTTAAGACAACAGGGAAATGGAGACATTTATCTACCACTTTCTAAAAAATCAACAGTAATGGATGGGCGTGAATGTGTTTCTGGTTTTTCCTGTTGAATAAGAGTAAAAAAAATTCTGGTTTAGAAAACAGGAACATTGACATTAGTAAAAAAACCCCAGTATGTCACAAGTAATTGTCTTTGTTGGTGCTACAGAATTCTGTAATCACACCAGCAGAAACGAGGCTTTTTGGCTCCACTTGTCTCATCAGGTTCTAAATCAGACTCTGAAGTGATTCCTTCCTGCGAGACAATGGTGACCTCTGTTGTTCCCTCCTGTTGTACCAGCCATGGAGCTGTTTTGGCCTCGTGTCACACACTATTCCAACAATGTACTTTATACAAGCTGGCAGTTGCTGAGAAAATACGGGCCAAAGTGTTGCATTCAAGTCTCTGGCCAGGAAAGGATGTGTCTAGTCTGCCCTCCACTTGAGAAGATTTTCCTTGAGGGTTTCCTCTCAAGCAGCCCCCTGGTCTGGCTACCAAGTTTTCCAGTTCATGGCTATGAATCACTGCAGGAAAGGGCAGTTGCGAACATTTTGAGCCACAGTGCTGATAATAACACCTGCAATGTGTTACGAGAAAAAACTACAGGTATTATTAAAGAAAGGAAGCTGGAAGGAAGAAAGAACCTATTTTGAACAGATTCCATTTGTAAAACTGGAGCTGAGATTTTAAAAAGGTGTTAGGTTGCACAAATCTGTCTCTCCCTAAGATGTTTTTTAAAAAATGTTGTTGATGTGCTTTCACACTTTAGTAACCCAGAATTTGTAACTCCAAGGATATTTTCCATAGAGCAAGAGAAACTTCAGTGGTTTCAACGGCTTTGATTTTTTTTAATCTATTTAAATTGCTGACTTGAGGACCTGAGCTTACAGAGTTTGGAAACTGGCCCCTCCTTCTCAAGACAACTCTTCCCAGGCAAATTTCCCTGCTTTCTCCATCATTTTCTACCTGTGCTATGGTCTCTAGAGTGTCTCTATCACAGGGGCATATCACTAAAGAAACCACCCAAATTCAGTTCAAAAATAAATTCAGAAAAATAAATGTTCTGTTAGGAAAAATACCTCTTTTTGACCTCCTATAGCTACCAGCGGATGAAAAAAATGCGGAACAAAATTCAGGTCAGCCACAAGATTTGGTTTACACTCTGAGTTTGTACTTTTGTTCTGGAATGTCTCACAGAGAAAGAATATTATTAATCTAAAACTAGCTTCCAGCTTCTCTAGAAATCATTTTTAGCTTATTTTGATGCTATCAAACCTACAGTGATTTTGGATGCCTTGATTAATTTTCCTATAAATTAAGAAATACACGAAAAGAAGGAAAAATGAAGAGATTCACGAAAGCCTTTGGTGTGACTAAAAATGTCTCCTCCTGAACACAGGGAGCAAGAAAGTAAAGGTTTGCCCAGGTTTACTGATGATGTCAGCTCTTGAAGAGCTGAGCACTGCACTGTTTACTTTCATGTTTGTGCCAGTAGAAAATCAAAAGAGCAAGTGCGAAAGGCAAGGGACCGCTAAGGGCAGGGACTAGGATGAGAGGAAGAGCCTGCAGTTGGATTCCCAAATGAACATGGGCTTGTTGATACAGGGGTGGTGTGGAATGTTGGATAGGATTAAAAATGGCAGGAGTTAGAGGGTAAAAAAAGTGGTTGCTGCTTCCCAGATGGAACACAGTCCATATGCCCCAAATGTTCCTTAAACAATAATAAGCATCTGCTATGGGGGATGCAACAGAAAGGGGAGTAATGTGGAGGCACTGTGGCCTCCTTCCACAAACATCCTGCAGGGAGGGGGACGTGGTGATGCTTTGAAGTTCAAAGGTCGTACTGTATCTGTCCACCAAGGGAGATGGATGCCAAGGACAAATACCCGATTAGCACTTACGACTAAACTCTCTCAAGCTCCATCTAAAACCTGAAGAAATAATATAAAAGTAATTTGGAAGTGTGGGGACTTTGGAAGAAGATTCCACCGATGCTTCTGGGATGGTCAGTGTGCTGAATCTGCCTCCCCTCCCTTCCCCCTAGGGATGCCTGTTTTGTGAGAACTGTATTCCTCATGTTGCTTTTAGGACTAGAGTTTATGCTGGATCTGTAGGTGTATTAGCAGATGGCTTTGTATTAGAACAAGTGTTTGTGCTTGCTTTGTAGTGTTAGTGGATTGCTTTTAACACAGTTTTGCAGACAGACATTTTCACTGATGACCTCCAAACCTTATTAACCTGACATGATTTGTAATAATGAAGGGTGTTATTCCATACACTGTTGGATTGGGTCCTTAATAAGGTGCTAACAGTGGCTGTGGGTAACATGTTGGGAAGGCTTACTGAGGGGTTTCCCTTCCCTATTGGCTCAGCTCATCTCCCCAGAAAGGGCAGTCGGATGTACCCTCTGATCTTGTGAATCTGTTTGGTGAAGAGTGCCCCCTTAAGGGACACTTGCAGACTGATCGGATGAAAGGTTTTCAGCTTCCCATGGGCACCGACAGACAAATAAATCACTAAGGGTCGAGAAAATCTCCCCTCTCTAAGGGTCAGGCAACACCCCCCTCCTTCATGTGACAGGTGGGAAATCAACAAAGGCATCTTCTCCACTACAACCCACCTTCATGGGATATGACAGATGGAAGTACTTTCCATCTTTGCTTCTGCACCACCACACCAAAGTGCAATTGCTCTGCTGACAAGGAAACAGATGACCAATGTCTCCAATTTCTTGAGACAGAGGCATTTCCAAAAGAGGACCAATAGAAATTCTCCTTCTTGCCATGTGAGGAGAGGCTAAGAGAGCTGGCGCTCTTCAGCTTGGAAAAGACTGGGGGGACAGTGGGTTGTCAGCATTGTGCACAAACCTCTGCTGGGAGGGATGTAGATGAGGGAGTCTGGCACTTCTCTAGAGAGCCCGCTGAAAGCACCAGAGAAAACAGGCACAAATGAAAACATGTGCTGTTCCAGCTGTGCATGAGAAAGCAACATTTCCATGTCGAGGTGGTCAAACACTGGCACAGGCTGCCCAGGCAGGTTGTGGAGTCTTCATCCTTGGGCATATTCACAAACCAAAGGCATGTAATCCTGAGGAGCCTGCATGAGCAGGGCAGTTGGACCTGAGGACCCCGACAGGTCCCTCACAGCCTCAGCCATTCTGTGTGATTCTTTGCTTTGGTTTGACTCCTAAAGTCTCTGAGCTCAGCCCTGATGCCCGCTGGCAAGGATTCTGGAACAAAGGATGATCCCAAGCTTCTCCCCTCCATCACCAAACAACAGTCAGAAGAGACAAAAGATCATTTTATTCCGGACATCAATTGTGAGGTTTGGGGGACAGTCCAGGAGTCATAGAGGTTTGGATGGTAACAGGAAATTGGCACCTGGAGCAACACAGTCAGGAAGCATTTGGTAAAACCACCAAGGCAGGAAAAAGCATGACTTGCTTCCCCTTTCCTTCAGAAACACAGTATTTATGTTGCAGAAGAGAAAGCTATTGCTTGTTGACCACTACCCTTTAGGCAAGACCATGCAACTACTTCTTCATCCACTGAACAGTCCACCCATTGAATCCGTCTCTCACCAGTTTAGAGAGAAGGATGTTGTGAGGGACTCTGTCAAAGGCTTTACAGTAGTCCAGAAAAATGACATGTATAGCCCTTCCCTTGTCCATTGATGTAGTCATTCCATCATTGAAGGCTGCTAGGCTGATCGGGCAGGACCTTCCCTTGGTGAAACTGTGCTGGCTGTCCTGAATCACCTGCCTGTCCTCCACGTGCCATAGTGTAACTTCTAGGAGGATTTGTTCCATGATCTTCCCAGACACTGAGCTGGGGCTCACAGGTTGATTGTTCCCAGGGTCCCCCTTTCTACCCTTTTTAAAGATGGATACAATGTTTCTCTTTTTTTCCAGTCACCGGGGACTTCACTGGAAGGTGGTGTTACTGAAAAAGGGGAAGAATTTCACGAGCAGCTGCAATGACACAGTACAAAAGATCTGTCATATGACAGTGAACAGAAGTTCCTAATGTCCTTGAAATATAATACCCTTTTTAATGCTCCTTTTTGCCTGGGAACCAAGAAATACCACTTTGCAATGTATGAATCTGTATTTAGGCCAATTCTTGCTAACATGCAGAAAATACATATCATCAAAGTGATAAATCATGTCCCAGGGTACCAATTAGCCATAAAAACGTAACATAAAAATAATCAATTCAAAGTATTTACAGCAGATGGAGCTATACATTTTGCTTTGATCATTTTACATGATATTCCAAGATGAAGTGTAGAGTTTGAGAAATCACAGCTCAAATTCTAAGGGTTTGTAGTATCTGCTCACCAAATTTGAAGGTTCTCCTGCTCCTGTTGGCTTTTGTTTACCAACCAGGTAAAGTGAACACTGAAGAGAGAATGATTCCAGTATCCATTGCCAACCAGAATCTACATGGGATGTCCACAGGTCATCCTGTGGAGGTCTGGGCTCCTGCACAACCAAAATGCATATTCAGAGTATATCCATGTGTAAGGTTCCGTGTCTGAAATGAACCCTGGGGTTGTCTTTATTGCTGGCAAGATCGAGATGGATGTGTTTCCTATGCTGCACAACTTTAAGCTACAAAAATTGTAATTACACAGAAAGGATAAGAGAGATTATTTTTGCAGTTTCTATCAGAATTACTTTTATCCCAGAGTAGCAAAAAGAAATCCAATCCAACAATTCCTATCTTACCATGTTTGAATTTGAGCTAAAGTTTGGATCTTGTACAGTTATAAAAGCTTAGTCTGCTTCCACGTTCTGAGATGACCCATCTCGCCTGTTTAAACTTCACACCCACCACTCCCCAGTCCACTTGCAAATTCTTAACCAGTGTCAGTTGCAAAAAAAAACAACCCCAAAACAACAAACCAAAACTAATTAAAAAACCCCATCACAACATTTTTATTCTACACTTAATTATCATTTATGACACCATAAAAGCTACTAGTTTCAGAATGTATTTAGAGGTTTAAAAGTTATGGCAATGAAAAGGTGGTAGATGCTTATCCCTGGAAATATTCAGGTCAGACTGGAAAGTGCTCTTAGCAACTTGATCAGGTGGAAAGTGCCCATTGCAGAAGGGTTGGACTAGATGACATTTAAAGGTTCCTTCCAGCCCAAATCAGTCTATGATTTTGGAAGTCTGCACTGCTAACAGGACTGGACCCAAATATTCCAAATTCTCAAAAGCATACAAATATTCTTTTATTGCCTATGCTTAGGTGTGGTGAAGGATAGTCCAATAGGCAGCTACAGCTACTTTGAAAGCATGTGGAATAATTTGATTTTGTAGAAGGATTAGAGGAATATTTACAATTCCTAACACATAAAGCTTTTAGAGAAGCATCACTCCCACTCTTTTCTCCATATACCTTTTTTTTTTCTCTGTGTTTATCCAATTTAGGTATATTTTTCAGGAGACACATCGTGGGGCTGAATCCAAATTGTTTTGCAACTATTTGTACTTTATTGTCCTTTTATCATATACTGCAAAGGGAATTAAGGGGAAACACATGGTAAATATGAATGGCTACTGCAATTGGTAATTTACTAATCCACAAGCCTAAACATGCACATAGAAGCAGACCAGGTAAATGAATTGTAAGGACAGTAAATAATTAAGCACAACTGGTTTTTATAAGTTTTGCCATGGTTTGCTTTAATGCCAATTTCTCTGCATTAATAAATTAGTAATTCTTTTATAAAAATTTAAAATCCATCTGTTTGTTGGCCAGAATAAAAGTTCAGATACTTCTTCCAAAATGAAAAGTCACTTTTTGTGGAGGTAGTAAAACATTGTACTTTATGAATTTGCAGTGTTTACTGAGGCCTTCTAAGAAGTAACATTTCTGGGCATGTAAATGCATAAATAGATAAAAATAATATAGATACAATATATAATAATAAAAATAAATTAAACAATTAGAATTAAATGGTGATCTCTCCTGAACTGAGATGTTTTAAGGTATTTTCTTGTGAGGAAAAGGACAAATCCACAGATAATAGATTATATACAGGAAGCCTGTACATTTATTTCAAAATTGTAGATTTTGTAAAATAAATTTGAACTATTCACTAGTAAATACTATTCTTATTACAGCATAACAGTTTCTAAAAACATTTGCTTTTCTAGTATACCAGCTATACAGAATAATATAGTTCTTTCTCACAAAAATTAGCTTTGAGCAACTAGTGAAAACATCCAGTACAAACCTGACTAAAAGTGTTAAGAAGAAAGTACATGAAAATGCATCTCCTTCAGTATATGGATACTACTCAAATCCAGCATTTGTTCTCATTTTAAAAAATCGTCATTCCTCAGCACTTCCAAAGAGGAACAGGTATTTTAAATATTACATTCCTTACTTACAAATGGTGTATTTAGGATGAAGTGCTGCATTAACTCTTTAGCAAAGTAGCGCTTTACATTTTAAACTGGAGAACTTTGACAAGAAAGGGTAAAACAGTTTATTCAGCTTTTTACACAGCAGTATACAATAGCATGAAGTGGTATGCCTACTAAAATGTTTTGTTCAAGACAAAAGCAAAAGTTACATTTTTTGTTACAATAAAAATACTTTTTTGACTTGCGTAACTTATTTGGCATTAAAACATGACTGCATTGCTTCTCTGAAGAACTGAGTGGCATATGCTTTTAAAGTTACTTGAATTACATCAGACCAGTCATTTTGAAATAAACAATGCTGATTTTCTGTTACAGTCTTAATAATGGCTATGGACCAGGATCCCTGTACAAACTGGTCCTTGGACACAAAACAAATATATTCTGTGAATCAGAGATTCCAGGAAGGCCCAGTGAAAGTAATGAAACTATTTGGGGAATAAAATATTACCTGGCCTGAATATAGCATTCAAGGCCAGGATATAGCCTTTCTTGGAATGGTAGGTTTTAGTGTTTCTCACCAAGGTAAAATTAATTATTTTTATTGGTCCTTCTAAACTTTTCATAGCAAAAAAAAAAAAAAAAAAGTATTAAGCACTCCGGAGCCAATTTTATCTTCCAGAGATATAGATATTTCTCCCCTGTGGCAGGAAAATAACATGGGTCTCATTTCCAGTATCAGCAGTGGCAGCTGTCGGAAGTCATCGAAAGTGCCACTGAAGTGGAAGGAAGTTTTCCATGTCTTACATTTAGTGGAGGAAGGAAATACTTTGATGTTCCACAATTTTAGTTTAGATAACTGGGAAATTACTATGGCATTTGAAAAAGAAATTAATTTTTCACCCTTTGTAGGCTCTGCAGTTGAGTAAAGCGATGGACAGCTACGCCATTCAAACCATGACCTTTCTGTATCATTTAATGTCCATGCACCTCCCAGCCTCCTGCATGAACAGCTTCACAATCTTGGGGTAGTGTGGTTGGGAACAAGCCATACTGTATGTCCTCTTTATACACAAACCCGGAATATGAATGGTCTCAAGTTGGGCAGCTGTAAACTACTTATCAGTAATCAGTTATCAGGTGGTGTGCTTCTGGGATGGATTGGATTTAGTCATTTACCTGACAAAAAAAATGCACAATGCAGAAATACAAAGAACCCATGGGGTTTTATCTCCATTCAGATCAGCTACCTATTAGCTCAATGAAAACAGTAGGCAATCTGTTGTCAGGGTATGAGCTTTCAGCTGTAGCAGTTTGGGAACTTCCATGGTCATATCCCAGTCTGAAACCTCATCCTCGTCTTTCAGTTATTATTTGTTCCCTGCTGCTGTTCCAACATCCTTTTTTTAGAAGGTTGATCCTGAAAAATTTAGGCAAACAAATGCTCTGTGTTCAAGTGGGGTAGCTAAAGTGAGTGGTATGGTTGGTGTACATTGGATTTGAGGGGATCCAGCACTAAGGGCCTTGCATAGGCTTCAGTGACTTTTTGGCCTATGTGGTTAAATTAGATTTGAGTGCCCTCAGGGCCAGATCCTGTAGTGTGTGCTTAGCACACAGATGTGTTGCATTGACTTCCACAGAAGTAGAGGAACTGAACACATCCCTGGATGCATTCACATTTGTGCTTGAGAAGAAGGGACCCCAAGTATTTAAAGCTAGTATAAGTGATAATGCACTATTACAGTTATTATTGTGTTAGATGGCTGAATATGATACCACACACATTGGCCAAATTAATTTCCTAAAGCTCTGAATCTGTGAGGATTGGTGCAGGGAACCCTAAAAAAACCCATGGGGTATTGCATGGTACCCCCGTAAACTTAATGGAGTATTACTTGAACAAAAAATTATAGTCATACTGAGCTGGAGTAAACTGAGTGTCCAGAAGGTGTGTAGAGGATTTAAGTGTGTTTAGACACCAAATACCAACATGTAGAAATTTCAGCCTCTGGAAGTTTTAATGAAAGAAAGTAGCTTAATCACTCAGTATATTTTGAAACTTTAGCTGAAAGTTTAACATCACAAAATTACATACTGCTATGCAGCTTTAATAATCACACAACTATATTCAATCATTTCCCCTGCTTTTCAAGTCTGCTGTTCATTAAAAGCTCTTCTCCTGATTGCAGTTTCCAGTTTTCAAATGGATGACACAACCAATGCATAGCTTAATGTTCATTCTCATGAGTCATAATTAATAAATAATTGTATCACATACATAGAATTTTATATGTACTCTTAAAATGGTTTTACAGTTCTATTAAATATATAGATAAAATAACCACTGCTATATAAAAAAATCATTTTAAAACAGCTGAACTCTCAAGCTTTGCATAAAATTCTGTAGACACATTCATTATAATCTAGAAACTCAATAAAAATACATTTTAGAGCTCAATTCCTCAAAAATATTCATGGCATTGAAAACTGATTGTCATTTTTTACTGCAATCTGTGCTTGCCCTACCTCTGCACTGATAATTTCCTACAGTTTGGCAAAGGCTATATCCAGGTCAGTTTGTAGATTATGTGACTGTTTAACTCATTTCCTCAGCTCTAAGTCACATGGCCCATAAACGTTTAGTGTGGGGTTCTGTCTTTAATAGTGTATCTTTCCTTGCACTTTCTATAAAATCACAATTAAACACCTTGCAGTTAAGTTACATGACTACAATGACACTGAACCATTCTATCATAGTTGCCACTTGGCCCTTAATGTGGCTTCAGGTAACACCAAACATCCTTTATCCAGCGATTCTCAAACACACTTCCTGTCATGTTTCACAATACTCTTCTGGGTTTTAGTAACAGTCTTAACAGACCAGTACCCTTGTATATATGAATTCTGCTGCTAAATCAAAATAACAAAGGTGGTCAATTCAGTCTTAGCAGTTTTCAAAAACCCAGTCAAAAATCCACAAAAAACTTCCTTATTCAGACAGTGCACATATCTGATGAAGAGATTGCCCACCAGCCTTTAACCCCCCCACTACCTCAAGCCAGTCCTCTAGGCAGCAAGATAAAATAGGTTTTGCCATAGTGGGTGTTTCACAATCAGATGGTTTTTAGATGGAAGATCAGAGTAGGCCACAAAGCTGAACAACAAGCAATGTTTTCAGAACAGGGCACTCGCATTGAGGGCTTGGATCTTTCACTGTGGAAGAAGAGATACAGGCTCACAAGTCAATTTAACCACAGGAAGCTGCTTCTTATGCAGAAGTTGCTCGTTGCCGTTCCAGGTAAAGGCAAAACTCCTGAGGAATTCAGTCCTTTTTATGCACAGTAGACAATACCAGTGCAATCACTCTACTCTTCATCCTAGATCTTCTCACCCATGGAATGGCTGGGCAAGGTACACTGCCTCTCTTATAGCAAACCCACAACCAAACCAACCAAGTGTCATGGAATAATTTAGTGGGGTTTTTTCCATCTATTTTGGATGGAAAAAGTAATCTGTTTCTCAATGGGATAGGTTGGAAAGTGCACCTCAGCTGGATGCTGTTTGACATTTAAACTGCTCGCTTCAATGTTTCAGCCACAGCTCATCAATGGGAAGCAACAAAGAAAACCTTGGTTTTCTCCCTCTTAGACAAAAATACTGTGTAATGAAATTGCCAGGATCAGTGCATTCCCATTCACCTTTCCATTCTTCATGGATGTCAGTTGTTTAGATAAGGCATCCAAAGACTTCCTCATCCTGATTAAGCTTCTTAGAAGGAAGGAGAGAAAACAGAAGGGAGCAGAGTTTACTTGATTGAACTTTGATAGATATAAAGCTCAATGAAGAGACTGTGATCCAATTCTAGATAATCTCTGCTGAAGATTGATAAACATGGAAAGATCAGAGAGTAAAGATACAAAGAATCAGAAAAAGTTTTCATAAACCAAAGGAGCCTATGAAGAGTGGAACATAATGAAGAGCTGCCAACACTTCAGCTCCAAACTAGTGTACACTGCTATTTGCTGTTGTTAAATAGATCCCTTACCCCAGCCT
Organism: Serilophus lunatus; assembly: GCA_013399895.1. Classification (NCBI taxonomy): domain Eukaryota; kingdom Metazoa; phylum Chordata; class Aves; order Passeriformes; family Eurylaimidae; genus Serilophus; species Serilophus lunatus. Next base: position 272,142 of record VXBA01001197.1, read on the forward strand.
GGTATTCCTTGGTTTTCAAGATAAGAATATAACATTTCTTGTATTAAATTTTAGCCTTTCAGAGGAAAAAGCACTAACCCTTCAATATTCTATTTTAGTCTATTTCCAGAAAACATCTTCAAAAATTCTCATATAGGTTTTCTTTTGGAAGAAAGTATCACTGTCTTCAATAACAAGCACAAACAAGTCATGGATCACAAAATCAGATGACTCAAAATGTTGAACATTTTCATCAGCAAGATGAAAGAATGTATTTTTTTACTTATATTGATTTATACTGTTTGGACATTTACAAGTTTGGACATTTATATTTGTTCCTCACCAAGCACAATGGATCTTATTTCCATGTTCATGGGGTGAATCCAGCTCTAGTCAACAGTGATAGGACACAACAGGTAAGTTTTTAGCTTTCTGTTGACTGAAAGACGTTCAGAATTTTATCTTCAATGTTTACGATCTCTTGTCGAGCCTTATTGCTATGGAATTCTAAACACAGCTCAGAAGAAAAATCCCAGGGGAACAAAAAGCTTATGAAGAAGAATGAAGTGTGATGGATGGTTAGGATTACCTCAGCAGGTAAGATAACTACAAACAAGTTTTAAATACTTGCAAATAAATTGCCATATAATCTGATGTGTCCTGATCCCAGGTACTATTAGTTCATCTGAAAACTCAGCCAAGGTAGGGATACACCTTATACTACAACAAAATATGAACAATTTATAGCTATGTGATTTAATTTTCACTCAGTGTAAAATTATGGAGTCCCTCATTTTACGAAGCACTTTGCAGTCAACCATCTGAATTTTCAGGTGGAAGCAGCAATGTGACGTAGTCTCATAAAGCATACTACAAAACTAAAAATGCATCAATGAAAAGTAGTGACTTCACTAGAAGTCATGCAGAGAGAAGTGATTGCTTTTAAATCGAATTTGAAGACTTCTCTTTTGTCCTTTAAAGCATAGGTTACATGTTCTCTGGCAAAAATTCTAAATCAAATATCCTAAAGTGATCACTAATGTGGACAAAAATTGCAAGAGGGAGAAAAGGCTAAAGTGTGCCTATGAAAAAGCCACAGGAGTCTCCTTCAGTTGCACTAGAAAGTCAATACTGGCTGTCAGATTTCTCTGTATTTCGTTTTACATCTGTCACTTCTTTCTGTATTGATTTGGACACTTAAAGGATATTTCTAATCCTTTTACCATTTGTTCCTTAACAGTAGCCTCAGCAAATTAAGTGACCTATTATATTTGTATCTTCAAAAAAGAGAAATCTTTTCATGATCTGGTAAGTAAAAGCAGCAGGGAAAATGAAACATAAACAGACTCAGAAGCACTGAGCTACTTTTAAAAAACTTAAGTTTCTCGCCTAAGATTTCCCATATGATCCCTCCTATGAAACAGTGAGCATTTTTGTTCTTTACACTTCTCCACAGTCAATTTATTCCTGCAAATCAAACATAACAAAAGATGCAGAACAAAAATGAATTTAAATCCTGAAAGAACCGAACCCCCCTACCCCAATAAACCCTCAACCTGACTGTTGTTCCAAAGGGTTTGCTGCTGGAACTGTAATTCCTGGTGTGTGTTTCCCCGTCTAGCTCTGCTCTGCCTGCAACTCTTTCAAATAATTCCATGGCAAACCTGAAGAAGCATTTCTAGCCTTGCCCTTGCATGTGGCCAGATCCAGAGGCAAGTCAACATCACCCCTCTTCCACAGCTGTCAGGCCCTACATAAGAAAATGAAGCCATAAGAATAATTTTTGGAGAATAGAGCTCTAAATTGTTCATATTTCTACTGATAATTATCTGGTTTTATTTAGCATCTTATAAAGCAAGGCACAAATGTACAAAATTGCGTCTACTAAATCAGGTCATTTTTATATATATTTACACAATTATCATAATATAAAACGTGCTTTGACACTGTCATAGCACAACAGTAGAGGAACTGAGGACAACCTGATAATAAACACAAATACCAGGTCCTGGATTTCTGTTTGTGCTTCACCTGAAGGTACATATTCATATGCAGATACACAAAGCAATCCAGCTACCATCCTCTATTTTTCCACACCTCACACAGATCAAACTTTGTTGCTAAGAAGCTGTGGAAGGAGTAAAAGGCAGTAGATCAGCACCCAGAAGAAAATGATGAAGTAGAATAGCTCTGGCTGCTCAAAAATTGTAATCTCATGAGTTGGTGCTGGAGTCTCACTTGCTTCCAAGTCCTTTTTCTTCCTGAAAGCAGAAGAGAATTCAGTAAGAGTCGAGAAAAAGAAGTAAAAACCTTCAGTGTTAATATTTAATGTGAAGATCACAGAGCGTTTCAGACAGCAGTTTAATGAACCATTTCAATCTAGTCAGCTGAAGTCTCAGCTAGACTAGGAGGGGCATAGCTGGCTTCAGTAGTGTGTTCCTTCCACAGCCAATGTACATAGCAATCAATCCTCTCATAATTCCAGACAAATTCTCAGATAGCTTAAGTATCTGCCATTATGGCACAGCCCTTTCATGTAAGGAGATTTCCACCAGTCTTTTATTTTCAGAACAGTAAACACAGCTCTGGGCAGCACATATCACGCTTTCACGATTTTGCTCATACACTGTATCTGATTTGATATACTTCCCCCAAATCATCTGCTTTCAGAGCTCCTCATGTCAGACATCAGAATGTTAAACAGAAAAAGCACAAGACTTCCAGAAACCAACTACCAGTTGGGGGTTTCCAGGACAGCTCCAAAATTTCAACCTTCCAAATTTCCAGCTATGGTTCATAAGGGCAAAGCCCAATGGATTCTGCTGGCACCACTGGGCTCTCACAATGACAAGGAAATTTAAAAAGTCACAAGATGGTATACTCATTTTATAATACTGTAAAAACGACCAACTGGCAGACTGTTTTTAATCTACTTTTAGAGAAAAATGGTTTTTTGCCTGTTTTAATGAGGCCTTTTTTTTTCTGGCTGGGGCATCCTACTTGTTCAGATATTGCACTGGATATATACCTGAGTATTACCCAAAACTCGCTCCATATCAGCAGTCTACCAACAGATGTAACAGCTATTTGTGTATTTTTTAACAGAAGTATAACTGAGATCAGGACAGTGGATCCTGATATTTCGTATGTTTTCTTCATTTGAATATAACAATCAATTTAACTAGAAGTTCTGGGAAGTACTACTCAGTATCAGCTAAGAGGGAAAACCTAAAGTGATCTTTATTTCTTCTTATTATTTAGACCCTAATACCAAAGAGATACACACTGTGAGTTCAGGATGTATCACCCTAAGTCTAGACTAAACACACAAACTATCAAAACTCATGGGTGCTCTAACAGAGAGGCCTCACCTTCACTGAAATTATTGATTTTTCCTAAAACTGTCCACATTAAACATTGTCTTGACAGTCTTCCAAACCTGGGAAGAGCAATCACTGCCAGAGAGCCCTAGCATTGGAAGTTCTCTCACTCTTTTTTTGGCCTGACATATCCACCACGTGGGGAAACCATTCAGAATCTTTCTTAGACAGCTGAATCTCTCAAGTCAAGAAAAAGCATTTTACTCAAGGGACAGACTGAGCAATAAGGAAGTTTTGTATCATACGCTTATGGAAAATATGGATGCTGAGCCACTACAGAAGACATCCAGTCAGCTGCTACCATTATAATTAATTTCCAGTTCCCTTTGTAGCACTGCTAGTAGCAGGAGTACCTAGGACTAGGTACCTAGGAGTTATAGATTCCTTGCAAAGGTCTTTGTGTGAATAAGAACCACTCACCTTATGATTAATGGATTTTCACCCATATCTGTCATCTTCTGCTCATTTACACCATAGGTTTCCTTTAATAAACCAGGAAAAGATTATGTAACAAAAACAAAATTCAGCATCTAGCAGAGGTGGTAATTGTGTATTTTACACAGAGTATATCTAATGTTTGCTAAACAAAATAGAAATGTGCTTATAAATGTATTCCTTGTCAGCACATCCAGCACTGCATTCTGGCACACACACAGAAAAGCAAAAAAGTTGTGAAATACAAAGATTTTTTTGCTTTGAACTGCTTTCAATCAGTTGAATAAAGGCCCCCTCATTCATATGTATTTCTAGTAGCTCTGAAAGCATTGCAAAACTAAAGCATCTGCGTGAAGCCTCTGTTTCATTGAATGTTGGTGGCAGCATTTCTTTAAAACTCCAAGACGGTCAGAATTTTATTTTTGTGCTGGAAAAAGCCATATTCCTATCCTTGCTCAGAGTGCTCAGGTTGCTGATGCTGCCCCTTCCTTCTTACTTAAAAAGTAAAACTCCAGACCTCAGCTGTAAAGTGTGCTCTCAAGAAGCCAACAGGAATCACATCTGTCATTAGGGATGCAGTTTCACATTACAGCTAAAATTCTTTTAGGGTTAGTTGATGCTACTAAGGTAACATAACACACTGCTACTGTGAAGGAGAGGGAAAGAGCCCAATTTTCAAAAACAGTGCTCTTCAGGAGATGCTCTGCATTTTTTGTAGAGTTAAGATAAAGGCAGCTTCAAAGAAGTGAAATGTTTACAGCCATACAGTTATGATAAAGACTCAAAGTTGCAATAGATAGTAGTAGTAGTATTGGGTATTCCTTTGTGTGTTTGCTCAAGGATCAGTGAAGTTCAGTTCCATGTATTTAGGAGAGTTCAGTAAAACTTTTCAACTATGCCTGGCTTTGGCACTAAAATTATTAGAAGTCACAAGACTTTTGTACTGTTACAGAGCTTTATAGATAGAGAAGACCTTTTTAGAGTGTGAACTTTTGGAGTATAAGAGAAACAGAGAAACAGTGATACATACATTTCCAGTCACTCACCTCCTCAGAAGCATTAGGAGACCTTTTTCGAAGATAAATGTTGGCATCACTGTCACTGGTTCTGAAATGTATGTAAAAGCAAATTTTTTAAACTTATAAAAGCAAAGTTAAAGAGAGCCACTGCAATTGCACTTGGCAGTTTTAAGCTATGCAAAACCACAAATATGCATTGTCGCATGTATTAGAATATGGACTGGAGTTTATGAATAGTATTATAAAAATAGCTTGGGGAAAATCTGATTCACAATAAAAAAATTCATATTCTCAAAAAGGAATCTTTTCTGAAAAATGGTATCTGATAGCGTTTTTGTATCTTTGACATAACTGACATTTATGTGAGTGTATACCTAATTTTTATGGCCATCAATATAAATAAAAAATGTACAAACTTTGCAGGGAACAGAAAGCTTGAAAGGGACAGTGGGTTTTTCTAAGCAAACTTCTAAATTCATTAGAATGCTACAGTGATAAGCATCAACAAATGATGTCCCATTGAAATACATTGCCTAAGAACAAATTAGAACATAAGAAGGGACAGAAGTGAATGGAGTAAAATTAGCTGTGTCTCTGCATTGACTCTGGCTGGGGTGCAGTTAAATTTCCCCAGAGCAGCCCCTATAGTTCTGTGCTTTGTACCTGTAGCTGGAGCAGTGCTGGTAACACACCAGTGTTTTGGCTATGGCTGAACAGTGCTGGAACAGCACTAGGGCATCTCTCCAACCACCATCCTAAGGGCCAGTCAGCTGGGGCTGGGAAAGAGGTTGGGAAGGGCCAAAGCCAGGACAGCTGACCCAAACTGACCTAAGGGCAGTGACACGCACACACTTGTTATTGTATCTGTCTTCTGATGTAATCACTACACCCTGCTTCCTAGGAAGTGGCTGCACATCACTTGCTGATGGGAAGTAGAGAAAAAATAATTCTTTTTTTTGAGGGTCTTCTCCTAATTTGCTTCCACACATGGGCTTTGCTTTTTTATCATTAAAATGACTTTACCTTGATCCATGAGTTCTTCATCTTATTTTCTCTCCACAACCTCCTTTATTGATTCATAATCAGAAAAAAACATCCAAAGATATCTACTGGAATGAATCAGTGTCACGTTTCCACATAGCGTCACAATACACGTGTATTATTTCATCTACATTTCAAAACATTCTGTTTGAAAAGCAGTTATAACACTGCCATGTTCGAAATGCACTGGGGTTTCAGTTGGGCTTTGTGTAGCAAAGTTTATATGGCACAGTCAAATCAAGTCCCATTAGCACTGAATTACACAACATGTTTAAGAGAAACACAGGACAAAGCCAACGAGTCTCAATACACTACTCCTAAAAGAAGACTACAAGAAATATCTAATGGACAGAGTATATTTCAGAAGACCAGTTAAGTGTATTTAAGAGAAATATAATTTGGAATACCTGGCGAATTCCTGACATTCAGCAATTTCTTCCAGGTTATCTTGTGATAGAATAGTAGTGGCAACTTCTGAGATCTGTAAATCTTCTTTGATCATATTTTCCTCTTCCTTCTCCCTATTACTACTTTCTTCTGGTGTCCTTTTGGCTATTGATAAGTCCTCTAGATGTTCTACTATGGACTGTTGAATTTAAGAAAGATTTTGCATTAGACAACAAGACTGTTTCCCCACCCTTCCAAATATTTTAGTGGTGCAGCCTATTAAGACACTAAATTGCAGGCAGTATGGGACTGAAACTCTCTGAAGAGAATAAAAAAGCAATTAATTTCTTGAAAATATTTTTGGATACATTGAGCTATAAAATATCATCAGTGCAACTTACAATTGTCATTCCTTTCTATTAAGAAATCATGACATGATATGGCTCTCTGAAGAAATCTACTAGACTTTTTAAAATCTATCCCAAATTAGTCTTTCGAGCTAACAGCAAACTGACTTCATTACTGTCGTAAGTTTCAGGACCAAAACATGTTCAAGGAACTTGTCTAAGCAACATGTAGAACAGCATTAAATGGCCACTCATTACTGAAAAACAGTGTCAAAAATTACTGCACTGGAAAACATGCAAGGCACTTCAAAATTGGTATCTGCAAGAAGAGATGCAGGAGCAAATTGCCTAAACCAAATACCCTCAAAGTCCCACCCTCTTTCTCCTCCTCTGGTGTAGACAAGCCTTCATTTTACCCACATAACATATCCTACTCAAATATGGTTTTTAACTTTTTGAAGGCAAACTTACTTGGATTCAGACAAAAATTATCATTGTGTGTGTGTTTCCTTTATAAGCAATACTAGTTTGTGTTCATGAAAAATACCCTCTCTGGTAATCTTTTATGCCTAGGGATTATGCAGAAGCCTCAAACTGTTTTAAAACATAATAAAAATCCACATTTTTGCAGTATTAATAGTATTAGGGCTTATTCTCTCTTTTGATATCAGATCTTCTTAGCGATCTGCAATTCCATTCAGTCCAGTAGGGGGCTGTGGCAAACAGTGTTACAGGACAGGAAACCAAGTCTATTTTAAATATTTCTCCCAAACACTGCAAGATGAAAGCAAATAAAAACCACTGAGATCAAATGCTAATCTCCCATGTATACACAAAGAAATGCTGTTAATTAAAAAATAAAATACCTGAGGATGTTGTGGAATAGTGGAATCTTGATGATCAGTGGCCTTATTGCCATCTTCTTCAATTTCTAACTCTTCTACTACTAATGGCACTTCTTTTTCATTAGAAGAATTCATGTGACTGTTAATACTTGTAGATTCCTCCTCACTGTTCTCAGTGTTCTCTGTTTCCGATGGAGGGGTTTCTATCTTATTCTCTAAGTCTGGCTCTGGAACGTCTTCCTTGTAGTTCTGTTCTGGTAAGCTCTTGTCATGTAAAACATCTGTTCCTGTTTCAGAAGTTTTGTCATTTACAGTGTCATAACCTTCGATGCATGGCTCAAGGTAAGCATTCAGAACTGCTGATATGGGGACATTATAATGTGGATAATAAAAGAGATCATGGGGTATTACAGACACTTTGGAAGAACTGGGTAACACTTCAGCTGCAGTCTCAACTTCATCACAGCTGTCCAGGTCATCTGGAGTTTTAGGTACACCCGAGAGAGAGTCATCAGATGTTTCATGCTGTGTAGATAATTCTTGGCTTTCAAGATTAGAGCCATTCAGTGAACAAGGACTTGTTTCTATTGTCTCAAAGACAGGTGATTCCTTTATACGTTCATCTTCTGGGTGCTCCTGTATTTCTTCTTTTAGAAGATGAAGAACATACTTATGCGTGTCTTCTTGCTTTGAGGTATCTTCTAGTAAAAGAACTGAAGACTGGGGTTTGCTCTCTTCTACTTTATTAATAGAATCATCTGTAAGTATACCTGAAGTCCAAGATAATGGACTCAAAGAAGAAGTATTGGCTGAAAGGCTCTTAGTTTCATTGTCATATTCAGTAGGGGTTTCTTTAGTTAATTCTTCAGAGTATTCTTCAAAAGAGTCGACAGAATCTTTCTGATCTGTCAGAACAGTTGGAGAAAGGTCATTGTTCTGTTTCAGTTGATCATCAGAGATGCTTCCTTCACCTGATATGAATTTATCACTTAGAACCTCCCAAGAAGAACTGGATTCAAAACTGACAGATCCTGTGATTTTCAATGAGGTAGGCCTCTGAGGCTCTTCTTCAGATGTTTCCTGTGAATCACCTAACACTTGACTCAACTTCCCGTTACAATTTTCAGGAGCGGTTTCTGAGGGGATTCTCTCAGGGATGTCATGAATATGGACCTTTGGAGGAGCAGGATGACTCCTCTCATGATTAACAGTATATAAATTTTCATCACTTTCACTTAAGATCAAGATTTTGCTTTCTTTTTCTGACGGTGTGTCTTTGATGTGGACGTATGTGGACTCAATTGGAAGCTCCTTGTCAGGATCTGTAAAGTCTTCCTATAAGTGATGATACACCATTAAAAGAAAAATCCTACCTCAGATACCATTTTACATTTCCCAAACACTATGAAAAAAATAACCACCTAGCCCATCACCCCATTACCCTGTGAATGGTCAATTAATAACATCCTTATTTTGAAAGTAGCTAAACTAATTTGGCAAATTAAGTGCCTTAACAAAGCTCAAAGTCAAGAAGCCATTTGTACAGGAAGGTCAGATTGCAGACAAGTCTACTCCTCAGTTGTTAATGTATTCATCTCTCCCTGCTGTGCCTGTGAAGACAACTGACGGCTTTTTGACACAATCCCAAACCCTGGGAATAATGTAAATCTAACAACTCAAATAAATCCACTTTGAACTGTATTGATATACTACATTATTTCATCCCAACAGACTATATTAAAAGAAAGGTAGCTTTTTCTTTGTCCATTAAATTGCCATCAAGTCTTAACGTCAACAGATTTTACTGCTCATCTAATTTAATAACAATAATTAGATTATTATAATAATTTTAATTCCAATTACTTTAGTAATGCCAACCAATTTTATCTGCTATGAAACATATCCAAACTGGAACCTTTAGTCAAGAAATGTGAGGAAACGCCTGGTTCTCCAAAAGACCTTTGGCAACCTCTAACACTGTCAGTCCCTACTTAATCCCAAATTCTTTATTTTTGCATTAAAGTCCTGGTTGTTAAAGCTGCAGTTTATTTCATGCTTACAGTGAGTGCTTTTGACTGCTGTATTGACAAGATTCATCCTCTTGTGTCTCATACCTGCTAAATTCAGGTTGATTGTGGCCCTCGAACTTGAGAAGATAGAATTCAAAATTAAATTCAAAGTCCAATGAATCATCATAGATGAAGGGATAAATTTCAGCCTTATTTAAGACAAACATAGCAAGGTAGTAGAGTCCTATGAAGCCAGTTCTAACCTCTGAAAGTTACAATTGGATGTAAATGTTTAAAAGCATGATTCTACCTAAAGTATTTTAGAAATCACCAATGAAAGCCCATTTCACTGGATTTAACAAAAACATGAAAAATTAAACTGGAGTTAGTTGTTTATTTTAAATAGCTTAGACAGAAACCTGGAAATAAATATCTGATTTTATTAAGAACACCAAAGCAAATTAAAGAGATGACGTGACATAGGAGTAAACACATACCCCTTCCAGCTCTGGGAAGTGCTCCAGAAATTGTGCCACATACGTGACAATTGACTGCTCATCGGGTGATTCCACCATGATATCTACAGAGACAGACAAAAGGGGCTTGAGCACACATGGCTTTAAAACACTCTTGCAAAGGAACAGGTTGTCAGACATTTATTCTGCCTTTATGGTGACAGAATTAACAGCTACAAACACTTTTTCTGACAGATAAATGCTCTCCGCTGTTGATGGCACTCAACAGAGTTCTCAACATCTCATTCACATTAATTTTTAACTATTTCCAAGCACATACTGAACCCTGATCAGGGTCCCTTTTCATCCACCTTGATACTGTCATTTATGCTGTTGTCACTAGACAGTTGAGTGACAATACAGAGGTTTATTTTTGGCAGGATGGCCCAGTCTTCTAACAGGCAGCCCATGAAAGTGCAATTGTGTTTTAAATCGTAACATTAAGGCCTAACACCTGTCTAGCAGAGTTCAGTAAAAAGCACTACAAGAAGTCCATTTATATATTTATATACACACATGCACTTGTATTTACATATATAAATATGTGTTGTAAAGTGAAAACAGGAGATGCAAATGCATTTGAACAAGTAGCTATTTTCTCCCTATACCATTTTCCTGGCACAGCAGCATTGCACACTTCATCCTGGAGTGACATTTAGTCTCTGCAGACTGAGGTGTTATGAAAACAGTGCTAATGCACTGAGACTAACGCAGTCAGCACAGCAATTAATCCCCCCAGCAGTGCAGGTGTCACATAACATCTAAACATGAACCAGGACCAGTGTACATAAGTAGAACGACAGTAAGATCTCTACCTGCAAGGAGCTTACAAATATGACTGGAAGCATACAATTACAAGCCACTGAACAATTAATTCTTATTTTCCTAATCAATAATCTCAACATACTTATCACATCAACAGCTTAATCACTGGGAGGTTTTTGGTAGGTATCACAACGCAATATTCATGAATTCATTATAGTTTGAATGTTACCCAACAAACCTGATGTAGGTGTTTTACCTTCTGGTTCGAGGAGCCGAGGAACACCCAGCTTATTCTGTGCTATGCTGAAAGCATCCTCCAGGTTTTCTCGTGCTGATTTCTCCAGTGCTTGCTTCATGTCTACCAAAGTACAGTCTATGGCTTTTATGACTGCTAAAAAAGCAAGGCCACTCCTCCAACTGCTGGTAAAGTCCTGAACTGCGACGCCATATCTAAACAGAATAACAAAGGGTTTACATGGGTGGTTGTGTTACAAAATCCAAAGTAAAGGCATAATCATTTTCAAAGACCCATGGAAGTTAAAACATAAGGTTGCTGAATTTCATTTGTCACATTTGAGATACTTTTGAATTTCAAAATGCACAAATACACCCAGAAAACACATGGACTCAGACACTGGATTGGTGTGGCTAACAGCCATCAACCTGTTTGTAAGAAGTAGTTAGTAAAAACAAAGCCCTCAAGAATTCAGCAACCACATTTAACATTCACAAAACCGAATGTCTCTGTGATTCCTGTTTCTGTTGCTCTCCAGCTTGGGAAAACAGCCAACATTTAAATGTTTAAACACATAAGCATAAATGATTCACATTCCTGTGTACTTGGCCTTCTAGAGCAGAAAATTTGCCAAATGCAAATGGTGTCAGCATATGAATAAACCACAAGTTTATGCCCAAAGTTTTGGAGGAAAAAAACAGCCATCAAATTTCCAATGAAATACAGCCCCAGAATAGAAAATTCTGTATGGATCATGTGATATAAGGATTATAATGGCGTTATTTTGTTTTTAATACTGCAGTTGCAAGAACAGTTTTCTCCTCTTAGATGTTTTCAGTTTGTACTCTTTGACTGGGTTGAAAAGTCTGTGGCCTTTACTTCTCAGGTCTTCATTTGCCTTCTACCACCTCTCGTTAATGATGATATCAACATTAATTTGGGACTAAAACTGTGCTTCCTCTATGGTCCACACTGGCAGCAGTGAATGATGGATCTCAATGGGACAAGTTTATCTGCTTAAAAAGTACCCTTAGCTTCACTAGAGGTAACCAAGGGATGATGTGGTCCACAGGACTGAGTATTTAAGATGTAAATTTGTGTCTTCAACACTAGATACAGAAAATTCGTGTTCAAAGGCAGATTTGGACACATAAATCAACAAATATGCAAAATTTTCAGCTAACTAACCTGTTAGAGGAAAGAGATGTGTTGTGCAATGGAAATGGACTCAAATATTACAAGTTCAAGAGAATTGACTAAAGTTTCACTCACTTCCCCCTCTTGAATTCTGAGGACGGAGGAACTCTAATAGGGACTCCATTCCTCAAGGCACTCTGCAGCACATTAAGAAGCCTCCTAAGGGCTTTTGCTTAATTTAAAAGACTGTTGATAAAAGTCTTTCAATGTATTTATTTTTTTTAGTTCACCCCTTGGTTATACCTAGCCTTTAATTAGCAAAAGATATCAAATAGACTGCACGAAAGCCAAGGGTACAGGGAGGAGGGAATGATCCTATTTTAAACAGCACCAAGCAGATTAGTGCAAGTTAACATTTAACACTCAAAACATGAAGCCAGGAGCAGGCTTCAAGGTCAGACGGCTGAGGTAGACATACGGACATAGTGAAACACTCCCCTGCAGAGACCCTGTGCTCTCAAACTTTGAAAGCAGAATAAGCCACAACACATGGCAACAGCACATGGAGCTGAAGAGATTCAGCTTCAAAAGGGCAGGTGGCAAGACATGGTTTTATACAAGGGTTTGTTAGCTTACTTTCTGGTTTTCCTCTGAACCCAGATTAGAAGGGCCCTGATGGCTTTCCGCTGATCCTTCACTGTAATGGACACATTTCTTTCCACACTGGGAGTGCCGGGGGATGTGTCTGACTCTGGACCACTTGGCCCAGAAGACAGGCTGGAGGAAGAGGAGTTCCTGTTGAGGTTGCCTGTCAGCTCCTTAATCTGTAATAAAAGGTGAAACACAGTGCTCTGCTTTATCACTGGCTGCATAGTGTCCTTGTTTACATGAAAATTTCAAAGAGATCAGTGCCATAACTGAATTTTAAGAGGTAATTACAGTCCTGTCCATTTAACTCTCAAATTGTATTGCACAGGCATGACAGCCAGCAACAACCCAGTTGGCAGCTGCAGGCAACAGAAAGGGCAAGGTACCAGTGGAGGCTGAACTGCACAAATTCCTATTAAACAAAAGGCAAAGAAACACGTCCTTGAAAGAAAAGTTATTTTAACTGAAATTGTTCTCTTCACAGGAGTTGCCTGAGTGAAATATTTTCATTCAAAAAAATGGTGACCTGCAGCAGCACTCCAGTCCTTGGTCAGCACGGACATTTGAGTCGAAATTACCCACTCTGCTGCTTTTGGGTCCCCTGTGCCCTCTGCTGCCAGGTCGAGAAGATCCTGGTTGCACCATCTCTGCCTGTGAGTCTGCCTGGCCAAACTGGTTCTATGCAGCACTGTTCAGTCTGAGGAGCTCAGCCAGGGAGAGAAGCCCCAGTGCAATTTCCAGATAATTTTTTTAACCTTTTTTTAACCATTTTTTAAATGAAAGGACCTCACAGTCTTACAAGAGTTGCAAAACCCTCCTTCCATCTTTCTCTGTCTATTAGAATTTGGTATGGTATAGAAGGCGATTTTCAAACTATGTGTAGATTAGGGAGCAGTTTTAATCCGGAGCTAAATAAATTTTCGGGCTCAAATCAGTTTTATCAGTTCCAGGCCCTTCGAGATCTTTCATTTGGCCATCTATATCAGTTGTGAATTTTTGCTATGTTGAGTAATTCTCCAGAGATCAGTGATTCTGAATGGAATTTTGCACCACATTGGACCAAATCCAGAAAAGGTTATTGAAAATAAACTGTGACCTGGAACCAAACCCAGGATGTTGATTCAGATCCAGGGAAACTGGAACAGACCCCTGAGAAGGCATAGGAGAGAATGGAAAGTAGTAATCTGAAGCTCTAATTCACGTCCAAGTCAAATGAGGGCTTAAATTGTCCAAAATAGGTCCAATGAAGTAAAATGAAAGCAGCTGCAAATATAAAATTAGTGTATATTAGGAGAGCAAAGCTCAGGTTTACCATGACTAATTATGTTCTTTAGGATTAAAAATCAGTTTAAAAATCAGTATTCAGCTGGAATAGATGAAGATTCACTTATGATTAAAGTATTTATATTTTATTACCTGAAAAAACAAGATTATATTCCATATTAGTCCAAGTACCAGAGAGGAATTTCCATCTGCTATTTCTGCTGCATCAATGCTAACAAGCTTTACCTGTAGAAGAGAGAATAAATTCAGAGCCAAATTCAAAGCAGCAAAGTATATGCAAAAAATGCACTGAGAGTACTGGATACGTCCACAGCACTTATGCCACTGATTGGCCAACCAGAAAGCAATAATGAAATATATTTATATATTTAATGATAATTTTCCCTGATCACAATCACCGTGCTCCTGGAACTTCTATCTGAAGCCCCCAGCATAGTCTGCAGAACAGAAGTGAACCCATTTCTGCATTCCTGGGGCCACAAATATGTTTCCTACATATAAAAACAGAAGAAGACAGGGCCCATTCCAGTGGATCCCATTCATAAAAAGTAGAGAGTTACTTCTCATACAAAAATTAAAAATCCTAGTGAGACCTGCTTACTTCTTTTTTCTTATGCACCTCCTTTCTCCTTGCTTATCTCACCTTACAGAGCTTGTCACAGAGTTCTGATTAAATCAGTTAGCAAATGGTAAGGTTGCCTAATCCAAGCAAACTCTAGACTTTCCTATAGAGTTTTTTTTATCCTGGTAACAACAGGAAGTTATTCTCTTAGACAACACAGACTTGGTTTTGGCAAAGGTCATGGAAGAGAGAGGAAACAAGGAAGCTGTCGGTACTGCACTTGGCACCCAGACCGAGTTACAGCCCAGCATACAGCCCATTTACCACTGAGAAATCCCGGACATGGTGAATCACTCAGCAGTGCTTTACTCAGGTGCCTCAGTTCCACAGAAGTGTACACTGATGGGTTCCACCCACTGTGGTTTAATATCTAACCCTGAAGCGCTTGGCAGCCAAGGCATTTTGCCAACACTTTTATCACCACCCTTCACTAACCGGTTTGGTTAAGCTAAAAAGTTATTTTGCTTTCCTTTTTTCATCTAGTGATTTGCACAACGTTTTCAATTTCATCAAGAAAACATCTCTAGTTGTCACATTTCAAGGCTTAGATTTCTTTCTAGCGCCAAGGTATTTGGCATGGCTAAACCTTTAAGACTTAGTACATTCGAATAGCAGTTTCTCCAAAATGGGAAGCAAGTGGCATTTGTCATTAGACTGCTCAGGGTGAGCTTTGCCCTTTTACTGCTGCTTAAGTTTGTCACCCAGCTCAGCAGAAATACCCAGCTACTTGGGTATTTCTTGGCTGCTTACTCTTAAGGAAACAAAAGGGGGGTTAGCACTACTAATTAAAAGGCTACCTGTATTCAAGGCTCCTCTTTCCAGGTTTTGCTCACTGAGGTTCTAGGTTGTCCCCTAGTGAGGTCCTGGCAACCAGACATGCTTCAGCTGCAGCTCTGCAAAGTGCTAGTACCAACAGAGAGAAACAGATCTCATCTGCCAGTGGGCCTTAGCTGGATTTGGGTAGAAACCATCAACTGGGAAACTGTTAAGAAATATATGAATATTTAAAATATTTCTTAGCAGTTCTAGAACAAGATGTGTAGACATACACATTTAAGGCCAGATCAGCCCCTACTGATGGGAGTTTCCATAGGAAGACTGGAGCACCTGGAAGTTACTGGACAACTTCTTGACCTTTCACATCCTCTCCTGAGGAAAAAGGCAAAGGATGTTAAACCTCGCACATCTCTGATGTCATGAGACATCGGCTAAGACCTCACATCATGCTCATTCCTGCACTGAGGTTTGCAGTGACTCTCCTGCATGACCGGTACTGCTGCAGGATCTCCAGAGCAAGAGCTAAGCTCAGTGCAGGGAAGGAGCAAAGTGGCATCAGCTGCTGTTGGGGCATCCCATGTAAGGCAGGGGTTTGCCCCTATACACACACTGGATACCTCCTCACCCATTAAGTTTTTCCTTACTGCTGTCCTTTATAGGAAATAGCTCAATACTTGTTTTCTTTTTGGAAGATCTAGTTATACCACGTATATGAGTTGTTACATAGCTGGGACTTCTCTTGGCCCCATTACTTCTCAATATTTTTCAAGAGCATTGAATTTTCAATACAAAGGTTACTTCCACAGGGCTTTGGAATAAAGCCTTAACAGGAGAAATAAGAAAAAAAAGGGAATTAATAATTTCAAGCTACATGTTTGTGTTTGGTCACTTATAACTTTAGGAAGTGATGCTGCAGTAGTGCCACACTGACTATGAGAGAAGTTATATCCCCATAAGGCTTTGATTCCTGGAACTATGCATTTTTGTCATGTTCCCAGATCCCATTTTCTCTTGCCTTCGATCAGCTGCTGCAGTAGTTAATCTATCAGAAAAATGCATGATTTGTAATACTCAAAGTATTTCTGACAAAAGAAAGTCGTCTACCTTCAGCATAACTGAAGTAATGCCACTAAGACCCAGATCATAAAAATAACTTGCATTTTTTTTCTTTTAATATTGGGTTCCTGATCCTTTAATCCCATTTAACTTTTACATATAAAATGAACAAATAATCCTTGTTTTAGACTCCACAGATGTTCTTTTTGTGCATTTTTACGTGTCTTTTAAGCCTTGCTGCTAAGGTAAGTCACAGACTCTTTAAGCAGTACATTTATCTTACATACATGCAGCACATCAGACTAGCTACAAATACAACAATTGCAACTTGCAGCATACATCATGAGAAAAAATAAAGACCAGCCTTTGAAAATACTCACATTACTGTCCTCCAAGAACTTAAGTGCTTTGGCTATGTTGTTCAAGCGGAAAATGCGATGGGTTGAAGATTTGTATTCGTGCATCTAGGCAAAAGAAGAGCCACACTGTTTTCAAAAATGCTGGAGTTATTTACCAGGTCATACAAAGCTTAAAAAACTACAAGCACTGAGGCAAAAAAAACCTAAGGAAATGTGCCTATGTAAAATTATTTGTGAGCAGTAAAATGCTTAAAATGGTTCAACTACATGATCGTAGCAGAACAGGGTTAGCTAAGAGTTTCCTGCTCTCCAGATGTTATCACTCTCTTGGACCTGCCACAGCGATTATTTATGTAATCACTCCCAACTGTGTTCAGTCACAGGATCAAATTTGCCTGAAAATCCATAATAATAGATTTTCTTTTGTCTTGAATTAAATAAAATTATCCTTATTAGGACGCATGAGCAATTTTCATAGCAGGCACAGGCAAGTGGGAGGCAAAACCCTTCACTCTGGCAGAAATGAACCAGATTTTGCTTGCCTTTCTCCCTGCAATTCCACTTTGGCACACTGGTTTTTATCACATGTGTGCACAAACACCTAACAACAAGTTTGGCCAGCTGACCTTAACCCTTTCTCTGACCTCTTCCCTGACCCCCAGGGGCATAGTTTAAGCTTTACCATGATGTATCCCCCTCTGAATTCCTTTCCAGCCTGGCTCTTGATACAATCAGAGTGAATAAAAAAAGAGACACTGCTGCTTCTGCTGCAGCTCCCCAAACTGCAAGAATATTAAAAAATAGGTGGTTTTGAATGCGTGACCACAAGTTCAGGGGCCATTCCTGCTGTTATAAGCAGGTGGTCAGTCGCTACAGAGCATCCATCACTAGGTGATCACAAGTGCATCTACAGGGGTGAGACAGCTGCAGAACAGGCCAGTCCTTTTGTCTAAGTGTGACACCCACACAGAAAGTTCTTGCTGACAAGACTGATGGGAAAAGAAAACATTAAAGTCCACTGCAACTGGGCATTTATATTTGCACTGAATGTTGCATTTCTAGTATGTGGAACTTTACACAGCTCTTACAAAGACAGGAGGAAAGAAAAAGGTTCTGATTAGTGAAGCTTTGCCCTACTAATTTAGACCATATCAGTAAGACTAATGAAAACTGAGTCAGGGTACCAGAACTAAACTCACACCTACAGCAAGCATCAGCAGACATATTGAGTGTCATAATGACCACAGACAAAACAGAAACAGAACTTACGAATTAAAAAAATAATACAGCAAATATGCGTTTCCTTGATAACGTGACTTGGGTGATCTCCAAATGGAATATGTGAGCATTAATATATTAAAGCCTTAAAACCTGAGGGGTAGGAACTTTAGTACTATGTTTGTACTATGGTTAGTACCATTTACACCTCACTGTTATGTATTTCCTCGAAATTTACCTTACAGCTCAGGACACCAGCCTGTAACACAAGGAAATTACAACAAAACTGCTGAAATTCTTATTACTATACCCAAGACATGGGACCAAATTCACCCTTATTCCTTGGATGTCCGTACAGTGTTGCTCATTAACATTCCAAGCTCCATCCCTACAGAGGTTTTTCCCCTCTCTGTACATACCAGCTTTTGTCCTGATAGGACTTCCAGGAGCGCCATCAAGATTTTGCCATCTTGTATATCAATAAACAAGTCTTTCACTTTCAAAGGTGGCTTGCACTGGGGAGAAAAGAAACCAAGTAGCTTTTAAATCAGTACTGTTTGGTAAACCACTATGATTTCAGAGTCAGAAGGAGAATTTTACAAGACAGAGATATTAGAAGTAAATCATAGCCCGCAGGAAGAAAGACAGGACTAATGTAATTGAGATCAGACAATGATTAATTCCAGATTTCCTAAAATGGAATCTAACCCTAAATATTGTGCCTAAGAAGTGACCACCCAAGGGTTGATTGCTGATCCCTCAGACTAAGACAAGTCCAGCAGAAGCAAATACCACTTTATACAGAAATAAGCCTTGATCCAGCCAGCTACAATGTCCTGTCCCTTCTGAAAGGTTTCTGGTGGTGCCATTCCATTTCCCAATATTTTCTATGCACTTTTAACAGCAACTTTTTGTATTGTGTCTCTCTCTTCTCGGCAAACTCCTCCAAAGGGAGCCATCTCCTCACTTCACTGAGGTGTAGGATGATGTGTATGCTGTGAGACACACAGCCAAGTCCAGCTCAGCTCTTAAGGGTAGTCCTAACTACAGCAATTATATTCTGTTCAGGTGTCACTCACTCAGGTGTCCCTAAAGAGCCCAATCTTTTTATCTTTGATTGGGCAATGCACTGCTGTTCTACTGAGCATTGCTTCTGGCAAACCGGGACTACACATTTTCATTACTGGTCTTTAATCTAGCCAAGTGTACTAAAGAATGCTCCATGAAAGAACACAAGCCTCAAACCCAAACCTTTTCTATTCTTTCAGTACTTAAAGCAAGAACAAACAGAACTCAGAAATGCAGATTACTTCCAATTACCACATGACCAGCAAAGCCAGATCCTCTCAAAAGATGACCCAAGTGGGATGGTCTGTTCCAAAATGAGACACACCACACCATAAATTTCCTGAAGAAGTACAAGAAGACTTCTTTGCTGTCTCTCAAAGAAAGAAACCACTCTGCAAGAAGTGCTTCTTTGAGGATAAAGGCAGAAGCCACCTTTCTTGGTGAGTGTCCTCAGGGAACCACCTATAATTACAGACAGCTTTGGTGAAGCTCTCATTATTTACTTGGGTATGTTTATTATGCCACTTCCAGGAAAAACAATATAGCAGAAGACTTTTGCACTTTTTCCAGAAAAGCATTTTTCTTTGTTGAATCAGAGAGGACAAAAATTTGTATGCACTCCAGAGAAAGCTGACATGACCACAAAGGTTCTAAGTCTTCATATGCTTTGCATAGTAGAATTAACTGTACCCTACAGTCTTTTTCATTATATAGTTCCTTCTGTAAATCAAAGATCTGTACAGTCACATATTTGACAACCCTTTCTGACAATTTCTAAAACTGCAGTTAGTTTAAAGCCCTAGAGCCTGATTCACGAAGACCTCAGGTAACATTGTCTTCATTCTGAGAGGCCTTTAGGAGCAATTGCTAGTCAAAACATTTCCAGCTAGCCTTACTCTGATGTTCCAGTGAGATTTAAGAGGATCCTTGTATGCCTTCAGCAACACTCACTGCAGAGTAGTGGACTTAAGCAACTATATATATATATATATATATGATGCCTTTCTTCTAAGACCCCTTTACTTTACTGTGTCTGAAATGCAATCACTTCACAAGAACTACAGGAGCTAAACTGATAGTCAAACCTAATCCCAGTCTGTACTTTTTGAATTTCAGCCACAGGTAGTAAAGCATACTGAAGCTCAACCACCAGTCCAAGTTCGGACTTCATCTTGATATGGAAGCTAGTCTCATTCCTTGATCCTGCACTCAGCATTGCTGCTGTCTCAGTAATGTTGAGATTTTTTTCCTCTCTGTTCAACCTCAACTGCAAGAAAAATGTTCCCTGCATGAGAAACTACTTAAGAGAATTAGTACTTACCTACTATCACTAAGAACAGCAAATTAGGCTTAACAGCCATGGTATAGTGTGATTAAGAAACAATTACAACTTAAAGATATGAAGCGATGTCCAAAAATTAGTTGTCTGATGTAAGTGGATATGTGAAGATCCTATCATACATGACTGACAAGGAGTTAATGTTTTGCATCTTCAGATCTGGGATGAAGACAGGTTCTGAAGAAAATCAGTCTTTGGCCTCAGATGTTCAAACTTCCAGTCCAGGGAAGAACACAGACATCATCACCTCAAAGCAGTCTCCATCACATTTCATTTTATGTGAGTGCATTCTATGGGAAAATTCTACCCTCATGGTAAAAGTCAGTGGCATTAAAGACTTAAATGCATCTGAGATGAACTAAAGCTACCGAAGCATTGATTATGCCTGAAAACAAATTTCAATTTCCCCAGAAACAGGCTTGAGCTTCCCCTCCTCCTCCTCCAAATGTCCCCAAATACACAAAAGTCAACTTTGTTTCCAAATTTTGACTCCTTTGAAAGGAATTAACTGTCTATGGCTGTGTCCTTGTGTTCCAATATCAAGACTATTTGTGAGTCTTACCTTTCCCAAATGCAGGTTTATCCATCTGGTAAAGGTCCTCTTCTGTACATTTTCCCGTTCAACTAGAAAGATCAGAAACACAAAACAATACTTAAGTTCCCAGAAAAGAGAAAGCTAGTAGGAAATTTCAGAAACTGAGGCACAAACCAGTCAGAATTCACAAGAGCCCTGTGAATAAAACAAATATATTCCAAATCAAGAGATATAAGTTTGAACTACAGTGTTTTATTCAATTCCTTTGCCCAGACATGAGCTGTACAGCTGTAGATCCATTTTAAAGGTGGGAGGAAGGAATCTCTCTTGGCTTTGCAATCTTCAATGTTCAGCTTCTGAGAGGTGAACATTTATTTATGTGCTGTGCACTGCCCTCCAGTGCTGTCACCCTCTGAACAGGCAGCTTGACTCTTCTCTGTCAGTTTATAGGATAATGGCTCTGATATCCTCATGCAAATTGGGCTGGCATGGATTCCAATATATTTACTTGCATGCACAAGGGAAATAGGAGCAACACAACAATTTTGCCTTCATTCCTATGAATGGAAAAGCCTCTTCGAATCCCATCTTCTCAGTCTGCTAACCAGTGCATTTAAAATCAAAATTCCAAGTCCCTAGATTGACGAATGATTTTATTTATCTTGCAGTAAGACGAGGAGTGCTTGTTCCTTGCCAGAAGTACTGTATGCTAGGTGCTGTACAAACAGCTCTTGGGCTAGCTGAAGAGTTTTTAATCACATCTGCCATTTCCTGAATCTATTTCCACAGTGTACTACAGCAAAAGTGTAAGGGGAATCATATTACTGACCAGCTTTCATTTACCTTCTAATATAAAAAAGTAAACCATATATTTAATATAAATGAAGTAGACTGTCAAAGTAATACTTCATTTTAAAGACAATTATTCTCAAGAGGTTCTCAAGTTTCACTTGAATTAAGGAAATCTGGCAATTTATGAACAAAATCCATTAAAACTAGTTATATGCGGTATTTCAATTTACTCATAGAGTATATCAAATATATTTTAAAACCATTTTGTGTTTCTTCAGCCCTACAAAAACAGCTAACTTACCTACTGGGAAATCACATTCTCTAAAAGTCTGGTTTGTTTTTATTGGTCAGACAGATTATAGGCCAAGCAGTAGCTTCCGTAAATCACATTTTAATATTGCTCTTTTTGATCATTTTAACTGAAAGGCTGGCAGTCTCTAATCATATGTATAATTATTTTCCTTATTTTGATACATTGGAATAGAGCTTTCAGCATGAAGGACATCTGTCACTGAGGGCTATTCAGGCCTTCTAAGTCCTTTCATTCCACAAAACCTGATTTTATATAAGATTGGTTGAAAAAAAAAAAGTCATTACCCCTTAAGTGCTTTAGAAAACATGGAAAATGCCAAACTAATTATTGCTGTTGGCTTTTCTTTTAAAATGTCTTAGAAGAATGTGCACAGATTTGAAACAGCCCTCTACAAATGAAACTGTAAATTATATTAGGATTCCGGAGTATCTGTAAAACACTCACTGCATTTACCACCTATAAACTGAGAGATGTGTCACATATTTCTCAGGCTTCCCTTCCTTCAGCACCTCAACCCCAGAACTGGCTTTCCATGCACTCCCACAGCCATAGCCAAGCAGAAGTGCTACGTGTCACCCAGGGTGTAACTTCTACAATCAATCTGTTAAAATTAACCTTTGAGGGAGGGTGGAGCTTAATGTTAAGCCAGAACTGTTCCCAGTTATACTTTTTTCTGCGCAAATACAGACGTTGGTGCAAAGAGGAAGGCATAGCAGGCACAGGAGCTAGCAGCAGGCAAGGGGGACAACCCTTCATCTTGCCCAAAATGCTCAGGAATGCTTGAATGGGCATCAGTGCCAGGCTTCGGGAAGGAAAGGAGACCTTACCAAATGGGCTGGATAAACAGACTTCCAATGTCAATCAAAATCAAAAAGGAAACACAGAATGGTGCATAGAAGAAAATATAATGTTTTCTGGGATCATCGGAGGCTTGGCTTCTTGTCCCATTTTTCATCAGTCACTTAGGCAACCTTCATTTTCAGGGTAAATAAGGATGCAAAAGAGAGCTGTGTTTATTTACAGATCATCCATAAAATTGAGCATACAATAGCTCCTAATTTTGGTGCAGAAATTCTGCCATGATGCAAATTAGGAGTTGCACATATGCCTCAAAGGATGGGTGAGCCAAGCTGGTAATACTGCTTTGGGAAGCTCACACACCACATAAAAAAAAAAAAAAGGCACATTCCAGAAAGCACTTGCATACATAGACAGGCTTCTGACAATGAACTTTTCTATGGCAAATAGCCTCTTTCCAGGAACAGCAATGACCCCAGAATGGGCACTATTTGATTCTGTAATAGTCCAAAGCAACAGTAACTGGACGAGGAAGAGAAAAAGGGAGGAAATGTCTTTATAAAAATCCCTAAGGCAGACAAACCCCTAATGCAGTCCATATGTTTGATGGCAGAGTTAATGGGGAAAGTTCAGCACAGGTATTTACTTATGTGTGCCTTTAACTGCTATTCTTCTCCACGTTTGTGGACCTCCCAGTCTCAGTACAGTCTCTCTTTTCCACAACCTTTTCATTTAAGATGATTGTAGAGACTCTATAAACTTTATACAGTTTCTATAAATTAAATCAGATCTTTTTTACTTCTTCACACCTACTATTATATAAAAGTGAAGAAAATCATTCAAATACAAGGTTTCTATGCTTATGCATATAGTTTACTGAAACTGCACTGTGTTTACTGGGCAGCTAGAGAGCAATAACACCATTATAAATAATAATTACACCACCATATGGCTAGCCTGCATACAAATCCTATGCTTAAAAAGAAGGATGCCTGCTGTGAGGGTTGGATTGAAAGATGTAATGCTGGAAGGTAGTAAAAAGTTAGGAATTGCCACCTTGATTCAGCTCATACCTTGACATAAGAGAAAAATTATAGAGAGAAATTTTGACCACTACACAGAAGGTGGGTCTTCCATACTCTTCCAATAAGCTAAACTATAACATGCTTTCACGAGAGGATCTAAGAGGCTGCAGAAGCACAGTATTTATATCAGAGTTCATAGGTAAGTCACTGAGAGGCATTTGCTGCAATAATTTAGAGGGAAAGAAACCCCTAGAGAAGGAAAGGTGATGAACCTATTGTATAACCCACACAGTTCTTTGCCCCACAACTGTGTCCTAGAGAACAGCAGAACTTTGCTCAGCCCCAGTATCTGCACCCTAGTCAGTCTGCAAATAAACATTGACAAAGATATACCACTCTGTCAAATCTTACAGCAAAGGCAACTAATTTGTCAAAGAGAAAACTAAGCTAGTTCAAACACCATTTGGGGAGAATTCAAAGTTAAGCTATCAATGCACAAGAGAGTTCAGCTGCTTTCTTGTGTGGCACTATTTCTTTCCCAAAAGTCTAGAAATTCCTCAGGCTATTTCTTCCTCTCTCAAATCTCCTCAAAGGTCACAACTGTTGCATCACCTACAGGAAGCCAATCCCTAAAAGCCTCTACATTCACTAGCAAATTGAAGATAACAAATATTGATTTGCTTTTAAATACTATTTATTCTGTTGTTGTAGAACCAGTTATGAATAATCCTCTGAGGTACACCACCACAGGGCTGGGCACATCAAGGAACTATGAAACGGGAAGCTGATCTGAGTGGAACACTTGTCAGTGTGTAATTACATAGTTTGAGAAAACTGCTTGATTTGCATGTATGGATATTACTCCTAAAGCAAAGCAGAAAGTCAATTTGGAAGGTAAATTTGCTTCCAAACCTATTAGCATTTCATCCAGGTTATCATCATCAGATGACGTTGAAACCTTCACAACAGGCCAAGCTGGATCTTAGATCCACTTGCAACTTACCTTCTGGACATCTTGCTAAGTACTAGTTTTATAATACACACAAAAGCCAGCTTCCTTGTTTCTAACACAAGTTACAACCTCTATAGATACAAGATACACCTGTTGTTAACAAGAAGCAAGTTTTCAAGATGGCAATGATGGTGTTGGCCACCTAACTGTGACAGAATGCTTTAACCTTGGCTTCAGAGGCAACAACTTGACAGGAGAATCATCCCATATTCACTTCGTAAGTAACCAGTGGCCATCACAGAACCAGCTCATAATGTGCATGGCTCTGGACGTATCCCAGCATTTGCCAGTCTTTGATCTGGAGAAAATGGCACTTATTATTACACAACAAAAATAAATAGGAAAATGTATGATAATAAAATATTACAGCCTAACTCCAAAGTGGAATGTGGTTCAGACACCCTAAGTCTCGGGAAATGCAAATTCTTCTCCTTACACCTTCCTTACTCCCATGCCCCCATTCATACTGTTAAGCAATCAATCAGTCTCTAATGAACATACACTGAACAACCTGCATTTGAACTCCAGATCACTAAACAAAACAAGAACTGAATTTTAAGCTGGGCTTCATAGTGTTTCTGCACTGTGACTCAGCCTAGGTATTTCTGATTACTAGGCATCATGCTATCAAATTTGAATGCTCTTTTCTCTGCAAATACTGCTAATGAAGGAAGCTGGACTGACATCTTAGAAAATGGATTTTACCTAAAGTTCCTTATTTGTGATTATGATAGATGCAAGTATTTGCATGTGGGCAAATAAAGGCCATGCCATTAGTTACAGTAAGAGGTCAGACATTAGATACAGGATGTTGATGCCAGATACCAGATACAACTGTAAGGAAGCACAGATCCTTCTCCGGGAGACCTTCTGCTGTTCAAACATGACTCATAGGACAAAGTTCAGATGCAAACACCAGAGACAGAGCACATACAACTAACACAAATGACACGGGAAGCCTGATTAAAGCTATGCTGTAACAAAAGTAAAAGGAAGGTGAGCAAGGGAGACTGGGTGGGGATAGCAACTGACAGCAAAATAACTGGAGAATATAAGATGAAATGTATAAATCAGAGCAAGGAAAAGTGCAAATAAATTTTCCACTTTTGTTTCATGTTAATACAGTGTTACATTAAACACACTGAACTGTGGATGCCCAGAGGCTTAGTCTGTATTACATGTTTTCACAAGAAGATGAAAAAATACTTCACAACATAAGAAAACACTCAGGAAAACATATTCCTCTTGTTTATATAGTGCAGGCCAGCTACATTGCTCTGTAAGTACTCAGTACTTGCACATAAAAATCTCCATATTTGTAGGAGTGTGAATTTTAAAGGCATAATCAAAGAATAAGAAATAATTTTATCCAAATTCCCCACAAAGGTAATTTTATAAGCTTCTGAATTCCTGTGAATTCTATATTTTCCTTGTGTTTAAGGAACACCCAAATAGCTTAGAAGATTAATATAAATTTTATGTTTGATCTATACAGGGGTTGAAGGCTTTGTTGTGTACCATATGCCAATTTGATGTAATTTGGAGCACATGAAATATTAAATCTTAAAAACTCTGGTTTTCTAAAGGAAACATTAACTGCACTATATAACATGAGTCTGCTCTCAAGTTACCTCCTATGAAATAGGGCCTCTAAGCCTTCCAGATGAAGTTGTTAAGTTAATTGTTTGTTGAAACTGACCCATTTATTAGGGTCTTTATTAAATTTCTGTGGCAGGTGTTGAAAGCTTAAGGCTTTTTCATTCCATCAAAGCTGCAGAGTTTGAGTCTTACTGGTTCAAAATTGTTTAAAACTCAGGTTGGTGCTGCAGAACACAAACATCATAAGATCCCAGGCTTTACACTTTCATTAGCTGCAGCTAAACAAGTTTATTTTGGAGTTCAATGTCTGGTTATAGCAAAATATATACTGCTGCAATTGGTATATTAGGATTACATGCATCAGATAAATATTACAGGATGAATATGAGATTTCAAAAAAACTCTTTGTGCTTCAATCCTCACAATGTCCGAGACAGATTTTCCTCTTACCAAAGCATCAGAAGGATGAATTTACTTGTAAATTCTACTGGGCTCTGGAAGAAAAATCCTACATGAAATACGACTATTAGAGCTGATCAAAATAGCTTCCAATAAGAAGGATTTATATTTCTCCCTTGAAAACTAATTTGGTAGTGGCAGATGGTAAAGATTCCCCTCCATGTACCCTTCAATCACAAAGCAAACATCTCTGTTCTCATGACTCTTTATACACATGGAAAATGTTATTGAACAGATTAACAAAATTTCTCATTTACATACCAGGAATGTTACGAAACAAAATCTGACAAGGTTAAAAAAGAAAAATACAGTTCTGTTCTGAACACTCTGAATGAAACAAACATCAGTGTTTATTGGGAAGATTGCCAGACTCAAATAAAGTATTAATTAGGCTAAATTCAGTGGTTTTAGAATTGATCTAACAAGTGACAAGTGTTGATCCAGCAAAAGGTTCTCAGGTTGTGCAGAACTATTGTGGTTTATTACACACTGTTCAAGGATCACAATACCTCCTTCTGTCCAAGAAAAGAAACAGGATTTGCTGCTATCAGCAATGGCCATTAGGAGAAATGCAACACAAACCACCACTATCTTGGTTCCAGAGTTGCTCCTTGCCCAGAGCTCACAGTGTTCCAGTGCTGTTTGCTGCAAATGATTCACCTCCTGGAATTGCTGGTGTTTCTTGGAGGCATGGAAGTCCCCAGCTCTGCAGCAAGTAAAATGTCCAATCCTTGTCATTGCTGCAGTGCTGAACTCTGCTTGAAAGCACAGTGTTTAAATTCAAAGTATATCAGGTCTGATACTCCTCAGGTGCTCAAAAATAAAATCAAGACTGCCCTTCTGAAACTACCAAAACTATAGTAGTTGCATTCGGCTCCATACGCCAATATCTGCACCAGTATCACTTCTAACACAAGATCTCTATCCTCATCCTGTGGTATCTAAAAACAAAAGTACAACATCTTCCAGAAACCACCCTACATCAACCAAGTAAGGGTTTGTCACAGAATCCAGTCCATTTCATATCCATTGTTCTGCATTTACCCTTATTTATTGTGGCAAACCTAGAAAGCCTAAACTATGAAACATTCCTAATTTTTCATGGTGTTTTACTTCCAGGAAAAGAAAAAAATCCTTTTGGCTGCTTAATTTTGTTGAGACATCAAAATCTGAAATGCAGTAAGTTACTCTGCTATACATCAGACCTGACAACAGTGGAAAAACCTGAATAATTTGAGACGAGCAAAGAACCCAAATAAAACCCACACTGTATGTCGGGGCTATTTGGTTATTTCTTGACATTTGGAATAAGATGAAAACTAGCATGTTTTCCCAGAGTCCCATTGCTATATTTGTCAATTAATGTTAATAGGTTGGTGGTTAACTGTACTTTTATGCATTTGAAACCACTGCAACTGAATTTGTGAGTGGAATGAAGAAAATGCAGATGCAGGGGACTGGCAACACATCTTCCCATAGAAGTCTCAGGCAGTTTCCTGAGAAGTCAGTCTTTAAAACAAATTTTGAACTCTTGTTATTGGTAACCAGGACCTTTAAAGCACCACAGAATGGCACAGAAGGGCTGAGAAGACAATTGCCAGAGGCGTATAATCTTCTTTGGAATTTGCCTTTACTTGTGGTAAACTTAGAAGGCAGTAGTTTCATTATCTAGAATCAGGTAAGGAAAGGCAACCACAAATGTGTAACAGATCTACCTTGAAGAAGCCCTGAAAGCACAAAGAATTGTTTGTTGGGATGCCTGTTGTTTCTGGATTTCTCTTTTTTGCTTCTCCTACTGTCCTCAAAGAACTCAAGATTACCCAGTCAGTACATTACCTGAACCAAGAAATGCTTACAAAGATTTTTGAACAGGACATGCAGCACTAGAAGAGGTTCAGAAGTAAAACTTAATTATACATGCACAGTACTGCAAAAATAGGAGGGAAAGCCAGAAAGAGTAACCCAGTGCAGGGACGACCAAAACCTACTGTTGTGGTCAAGACAGGGAGTGGCCTTGGATGTGTCTCCCTAGTGAGAAATATGAAGGATCCAGAACAACACTTGTCTTCTGCCTCTCTCCCACTTATACATCCTTTTAATGTCTCTTATCAAAGCCAACAGGCAGCACAGAGGAAATAGAGTGAGGAGCATGGTAATCAGGAGCATATTAGAAACATGCAGAAATACATGCAACTCTAAGACCAAAAGATTGAAGACATGCACAGAGATTAACATTAACTAGAGAAAAATCCTGTGGCTTTGGAGGAATAAGCAGATGCTTTGTTCGTTGTGGACCAGACATGCGATTTGAAGTAGACTGTTCTTGGAGGGATGTAGAGGAAAACAAAACTAAAAAAATCCCACAACATAAGAGATGGGAGCTACACTGTGTAAGGTGCTGTATATTACAGAGCAAGGCAACCACCATTTAAAAATGGATGAAGGCAGAGTGTAGGCTGCCAAAGTCAGGTACTAAAATGAATAAAAAGCTGAACCTGTAGAGGTCCTTTCACAAAATGTAAGAGCCCAGCAGTGACCACTATATACCACTGAAAAGTTGCCATTTGTTTTAAATGACCTGCTGGGAGGCATTCCAGGAGGCTTCAAGCAAGTTACAGCTGCTTTTCTAAGAAAGGGTACCTGCCACAGAAGAAGTTACAGGCAGACCAAGGATGGCAAACTTCTGAGTTCAGCAAAGCCAATCATGTATCTTCCCCCACAAGACCCTAACTGACCTTAACTCTGCCCCTCTGTAGCTCTAACAGGAGCTTCATGGGCAGCACAGCAGAAAGCTCAGTGCCCCCCGTGCACTTGTGAGCACTGCTTTAGGTAGCACGCAGAACCATGAGCTGGAAGTCTCTAGCGTTATTTTAGGTGATACTATCCAGCAGCCAAAAGTTAGCAGATGAATTATTTTTTTGAAGTCTGTAGCAGTCTTTCTTTTGCTCCAGCAGGCTTTAAAACCAGGTTATAGTGTGTGAAGATCATTCGGAAATAGTATTGGCACAGCTTATCCATTAACCAGAACTAGAAGGTGTCAGACGAAATCTTGGTCTGGGCTTGGATTGAGGCCTGCAGTAACACTCATGATCCCAGTTCTTCCTTAGTCTGCCAAAATGTGGCAATGCAGCCCTCAAGTGACTGACGCTCCTGATGGAGCTCCACATTTTTAGCTGTATGCCTGAAGGCAGATTTCAACAAATCTGCCAGGATGAAAATCCAAGGAAAAGAAATGTGGATATGGGCTCTCTTGTAAAATAGTACCATTTTATGGTATTAAACCAATGTCACCAAATCCACAACACAGTGAGCTGCAGACACTTCATGTATCTTCAACATTGACACTGACATGCCTCCTCACTTTGTCATTAAATAGTTCACCTGTAGTCTCCAGGACAACAACTGCCTCTCTACTTCTATATTTTTTGCAACTCTTTTCCAAATTTCAAACAAGAAGATGGAAGAAACCATGAAAATTCACTCTCTGACCTTCATGGCCAACATGGAACATCCCCTCAGAATGAAAGGCAAACATAAAAGTGCCAAGCAAATATTTGTGTTATTTATAGACATTGAGAAACAAAATTACTCATAGCAAGAAAATCTTCTTTCAAGCAAAGACGCTCTTACTACGTAACTATACTCCGTGTTTTCCCTGTACCTTCAACTTAATAAGCTCTGTGATCAGACTTTCCTGTCTTTGGGAACAAGTGCATTGTCTCCACTTACAAATGAGAAAATGGGAGCACCAAGAACTTCGGGGACCAATTATCATGCAAATAACAAGCCCCGCCTTTAATGTACTCTGTGGTGCTCATATGGCATCACATCTTTCCAAAAGGCAAGTTTAAAATTTGAGAAAAAAAAGCTCATGGAAAGAGCATGTATTTTGTTGCTTTGAACTGTGCTCAACATGCATAACAATCCCTCCTAAGATGGTTTTATGAGACACATTTTAAAACAGGATGTAAGCCATTTATTTGCTATATTAGCTTGTACTTGGAAGAACTTAATCTGACATTCCAGAGGAAGGTGGACCTTCCAGTGTATGTCATAGTCCCTAGCACAAAAGGAATAAAGACACTTTGGCAAGAGAAGGAGGGTCAGCACAAGGGAGGGTGTCAGTGTTTTGGCAGCAGAGCTGGCCTACTGTGTACAGCAGCCCTTGACCCGAGAGCACTTAAATATCTGAACAGCATCACGTTAACTCACTCTTGCTCCCCACGTTGTTCTTGCACTGCCTTGCATCTCTCATGCCAAGCCCTAATAACAGGATTCTGGTTAATGCATGTCCCTCACATTTTTTCTTCCATTTGCCACATCAAACCATGAATGTTGTGCAATGGGAATAATGCAGAGCATGAGGGCTGACAGCATTCCTGCTGCCGTAGGAGTCAGAAGAGCTCTAATCAGTCAGCTCCTGTTCTGCCTCTTTTTCCTCTCTTAACAGGCACACTTGCCAATTTCAACTCAGAGGACTGCTGGTATGTGCTGGCTTCTTTAGGCCTCCAGGTACCTTCAGAGCTAGAATGTGCATGCTCTCCAAAGGAAAAAATCACTACTCAGCCTCCATTTTAGATCATTCATAGGATGTGAGATATCCAGTAAAATAGCAAGAGACACCAAAAGCATCAAGAAGGCTGCACTGCACACAGACTGATGTCTGCAACACCTTATCAACAATACTGAGACCAGGTGAACTAGTACAAGCACAGGCATTGCATCCAGAGTGACAGAGGATGACATTAGGTTCTCTTCACTCAGGCCATGTCTTTGCTCAGACCTAGAGACTTCAAAGCTCTTTTAGTGCTGTTTGCATACGACTTGTGTAAGATTTTTTTATTAAAAAACTCTGTTATCTCACAGAGCTGTGATGGAGCCAGGTCAGAACTGTTCTACCTTCACATGGCACTTTCAGCTGAGTAGATGTTCAAGGTCTCGTGAAGCAATCGATGCCTTGCTTAGTTTTGAGAGCCTGGTTTTAAGTTGAGGAGCTTAACTCTTGTAAGCAGTTTCTATTCTTTACAGCTGTATATGAAATGACCCAAGGCAAACAAAACATTTCAGAAACATGAGACATGACTCATGGATTTCAAGAGTCAGAGTCCACATATCCCCAGTGTGTGTCATTTTGAGATGGAAAGACATTATTAAGTATGCCAAGGACTCAGGCAGGCTTGAAGTGTGCATGGCAATGAGTTTCAGAAAAGCACCTACAGCACACAGAGTGCAAGCAAACTCAGACCACAGAATTGAGTAATCATGACTAAATATGATCATACAGTCAGTTCCCCTCAGGATTAGAAATACAATGAGATCTTCATAGAGAAAAAAAAAATCCAGGAATGCAACTACCTAATTGCAGCCTCTTGCTTGGCAACAAGGGAAACAGCAACTCTTTAAATAAAAGATGCTACTTTGAAACTGAGGTATAAAAAAAATAAAAGGACTCTCAATGCCAACCAGCATTTAGACTCTGCTACAACACACTGCTAGAAAGGTCATGGATACCAGAGTGTGACCTTTATTAAAAAATCCTATGTAAAGTATGGCAAGGAGAAGGCTCAAAGTCTTAAATTTATTTGCAGGAATTCCTTTCCATGATCTCTGTGCTGCTCATCTGTAAGAGTGGAACCACTCATAGTTTGAAGGCATCTGGAAATTGAACCCACAAACACTGACAGCAAAATCAGGCCTCAAATGTTTAGAAAATAAGGAATTTATAAGATGAATTTTGTGATGTATCTATCCAACAATAGTACTACTGCTGATCAATAACATCATTTACATCTACACAGCTAAGGAAGGAATGCCAACAAGACTTTTACAATGGAGTGCCTCTTTCATGCTAATTTTGTTTGCACCTGTATGAAGTTTGACCCCAGTGCAGTAAAGTTGTAAAGTCAGCAACACCTTTTACCTACTAACCCTGTGATACTGGCAGTAACTAAGGAGAAAAAGTTGCAACTGAACTTCATCAGCAGATCATTCTTCCCTTGCTCGCCAACAAAACATTCATAAGCAAGTCATTCGAAAAGTCAGGATGAGAATTTTGCTCCACTTGGAAGAGAGAGACTTTTCATGATTATGTTTTAGTTTATTTTTTCATTAATAATTATGACTGCAATTTAGCTGTAAGAATGGCTTTGAAAATATACCTTCTCTATTTCAATTTATTTCTACAGCTGCAGAATTACATTGTTTAACTTTTCTTTCTTAAGTGGATTTCCTTTGGCTTTGGCTCCCATTTAATAAAGTGACGAGTTTACTGAAAACAGCCTTTGCAGTTTCAGTGGATTAGTGTGGTAAAGCCTAACTTGATTGAAAAATAACTTTGCTCCATGTTGCTTTACTGCCAGTCAGCTCACACTATTGACTACAGCTGCGTCTGGCCGACAGACCAGTTATTTCACTTTTTGTTTGTTTTCAAACGGTCAGCAACAGCAACACCAATAACATGCACACTCTTCATTTTCATGTTCTATGGTGTGTGCAGAGTAGGTGGGAATCATCTAAGTGGAGACACGTCGTCAGGAGAGAGCTTTGCTGCTCTGCTGAAGATTAGCAGTTGATCAAAGCAAAGAAAACAAGTATGGACCAAAGACTGTAATATAATTACTTACAATTCTATGCCAGATGAAACACGTGGGTGGCAATTAAACACAAAAAGCTTGTCAGAAATCCCTAAGCACACAACTTAACGAGGATTTGATGCTATGACACCACAACATGCTGCACACCTCTTTAAGGTCTGCAGAGCCTTCATCCCTCACTCATCTCCCATCCTGCAGTGCTCTGGGAACAGCTGAGTCCCACAGAAACTCTTTCTTCACAGCACACACAGCTCAAGATAGACATGAGGATTTAGCTTTTACTAGTCTGCTAAAACAAACAGATTTAATCTGTAGATCATTTTATTACAGTGTAAATAATAGTTGCTCTGTTCTTTCAATATAGAAAAAGTTTAATTTTATAGCTGTTTTTTGTAGGATAGTTACATTAAACCCCACATGTGTTAAGCAAACAAAGACTCTTTG
The DNA here is from genome assembly GCA_013399895.1 of Serilophus lunatus. NCBI lineage: Eukaryota > Metazoa > Chordata > Aves > Passeriformes > Eurylaimidae > Serilophus > Serilophus lunatus. The sequence goes on from VXBA01001197.1 coordinate 306,177, forward strand.
ACATTAACAGATGAGAACCAAGGACACTGAGCCATTCAAACTCCCATGACAAACTTCATCTCCCCTCTCCTACCTTGGCCAGAAAATTAAAAGTGGAGCTAACTGTTGATTATTACAAATGCCAATATTGGCTTGTATGTCTCTGATGGAAAAATAATAACCAATTGATTTTCTTCCATGTCCACTGAACATAGGATTTTAAAGCTTAATAAATCCTTCCACTTATCTACTTTCAGATTACTCTCTCCATTCAAAAAATCCCAACAGATATAATCAGTACATAAGTACATATTGTATATAAGTACAATTGTATAGCAAAGTACCTATTTTTGCCACAAACACCATGCAGGCAAGTAAAGACCTTGAGTTTTTGAATAAATGAATTAAAATTTACAAAATAATGACCAAAAGTACTTAGACAAGTTCAGAGTGTTTGCAATTGCAACAGAAATCTCCTTGGTATAAAGAACGTAAACTTTGCTCACTGAGTGGGAGACAACAGTTTTCTAAGAATTTGACTGGTAAGGAAGATGTGAAGGGCTTAGGAGATTAAATCATCCAGTTTCAGGAGCAATTGCCAGTCATTGGAAGAACTTTCTGCTTGTAAAAAATGACCCTTTTCCTCTGGATTTCTAGAAGCTTAATACATTGATCCATGCAATTCTAGGGGCAAACATAAGAAATTATCACTATACTAATTTTACAAACAAATTACAGTTGATTGATTTGTCACGTCACACAAGAAGCCAAGTGACATCTTGAGCCTTGCTCTTTAAGTCACACTTCTCATGGCATGCATGAATATGCGTAGATGACACTAATTTGAGTTGCTATGCAAGTGATGGACCTTTAAACTGCAGCTTGTGTGGGCCCTTTTCTTAATGAAATCCACTGAGATACTGGACTTCAGCTAAAATAGGTTTTACCATACAGGTTTGAAGCGAATGAATCTGGAGCAGAATGTACTTGCTATAAAAAGTAAGGTGAAAAAAAAAAAGTCTTCAAACTTACATTTGTCCCAAGAGTCACATAAAATTTCATGTCTCAGGGTTATCTTCCAGAGAAAGGAATGTTTCCCTGGAAACACGTTTCTAAATACAGTTGCTCCACTCATATCTTGTACTAACAGTGTGTTCTTCAAGTAAAGAGATGGGATAATCAGTGCTGATTTAGAAACTTGCCCACTCTAGTCAAATCTCATAATTTCTCAGGATCCCCCTACTTTTAATAACTGAGAGCATAACAAATGGTGGTCCAAGTTACTTCCCAAATGGATGCAAGTCCTCATCTCATACTTCATCAGTAGCCCTAATGCATTCTTAACCTCTGGCATAAAAATAGAGATGCACTACTGCTAAATATTCTTCAGATCTCAGACAGCTGGTGCTCAATCAGGTACCACAGGCCATCCAGGAAGGGGTCTGTATCCTCACTTTGTACCATGCCTGATACATGGGAGCACCAACCGCTTACAGAAGAAGGATCCAGAGTTGTTCCTGTTAAGTTATAGCAAATTACACATTTCCGAGGAGCTCCCGGCAACCACTGGAGGAAATCTGTGAAGTCACCCTTGTGTGCTGTTTCAGGAGATGGGCTCCCTCCTTACCCAGGCCCTAATGTAAGCATTAGTCTTAGTTTCCTCATGGACAAAGCACAAATGCGAGCGGATGCTTCGCTTTCAGAGCGCAAGAAGGAGCTGCATATTTCCAGCATCCCTTCTGGTTACCCTGCACTGAATTTCTTGCCAATATCCAGCTACAACTAGGAGGCAGCGCTGGTCCTGGCATGTTTCCTAACAAGATCTCCAAATTGCAGTGGGTTTGGCAGAGTCTCTTATGTCTCCGCCTAGGCACAGCCAGCTCAGAAAAAAACAAGTGGATGGGTGATACTAGCCCAGTCATCTTTATGCTTTACCAGAACAGAGGTGCTGGAAGACATCATGCTCACCTCTTTGACTACCTCCCTGGCAGATGGATTCTTTTGGGTGACAAACAGTTCTTTTCTCTTTTGATACAAGAGTGATGGCAAGAGAAAGATTATTCAGTCTAGAGAGCAGAAGACTTAAGATTTGACAGAATATTATTTCTCCTTGTGTGAAGTTCTCATGCATGGCACTGTAGACTAATTTGCTGTCTCTTCCCAGCAAAAGAACTAAGGAACATCAAATGAAAACATCAGGGTACAGGCTTAAAAAGAAAATTAAGGGAATTGCCTCTTCACACACAACATAGTTGCACTGTGGAAGTCTTCACAGCCAGGCGCTGAGGATTCAACATATTTAGTGAGAGCTTAATGGGAGGCACAGTCACAGAAGGGAAATTCACCTGTGTTTATTTACCAGCAAACTCCCTTCTGGCTCTGGAAGTCCCTTGTTTGCAAATGGTTGCAGACTAGATGAGGAAATTGTGAAAACTGCTTGCACTGCTCTCCTACTAACCAGGTGCCTCCCTTTGGCCACTGTCAGACAGAGACACTTGGCTGGGCAGACCTCTAGTGTGACTACACGGCCTTCAGTACATTCTTCTATCAGATATTGCAGTGGATGAGTTTCACATGTGGGACAAGTCAGACAACCTGGGCTGAAGGCACTGACATATTCCCAGGCTGAAGCAAAAGACCCCTTTGAATTAAAGACTCTGGGAAGTAGAGTAGAAGTGAGAAACATTTCTAGATTCACGCTTGTATAGCAATGGGAAGGTGAGAGGTTTGGGTTTGGTTTTCTTTTTTGCTATTCCCCAAATTTGTCCAATCTGCAGCAAGACTTCCACCACTGCAGCAAAGTAGATGATCGTTACCATACTTCACATCAATCTGCAGTCTTCTTTGAGTGATCTTGGATTATCTCACCCTTAGATGAACTGGAATATAAAAAAAAAAAAGGAGGGAGATAGAAGGATCTGGATAAGACAACCCTTCTGCCTACTTACTGCAAGAGCCTTTCATCCACTCTCACTGGTAAAATGTAACACACCTTGTTAAAGTCAACTGCTTTAACAAATGACTTTATTAATTTTAAATGTACTACCCTATTTATAAAACAGCTGGCCTTGTTAAACCAGCTGTCTGTTAATAAAACAGCCCTGAAAAATTTCCGCAGTGTATGTATTACAGGGTGTAGCTATCACAGAGCCCATGGATGGGAGACAAGTATTGGCATCCAAAGTTGAATACACACAGAAAAACCCCTACAGTAAGCATAAGAACTAAAGTAAATAAATAGGTCTCCTGTCACACCCTGAAGGTTGCCACCACCCAGCGCTTGCCAAGGAAAGCACATTCCAGATATAGGGCCCTTCCTGGCTGCCACAATTACTCCCAGAAACAGGTCTAATCCATCAGACTCCAGATCTCTATGGGAAATCAAAAGCCAGAAATAAAGTCAGGAAAGTGACACAAAATAATTCTCAGACAGGTCATCACAGAATATTTTTAGACCACAAAGAGTCTGCTCGATGTGGACTAAAAGCAAAGAGCAGTTACTTTCTCTTACCCTCACAGCAAGCACTGTTCCACTGATGCCAGCATCCTCTGGAGATTTATTTCTCTATCGTCTTGTGTATCTGTTTAACTTAGCCTGATCCCTAATTGCATCCCAGACATCAGAAAACACCACTTTTGTCTGGGGCTGCTCCTGCTTTCCCCTTGGGCTGACAAGTCTGCAGGACCACCCCTCTTCTTTTTCTTCCTTCATCAGGGGAGCTTCTTATAGCAAGTCTAATTTTGCTAAGCTGCTAAGGATATAGAAAACACTGCCTCTGAAGATATTCCTAACAATATAATTGCTTGGCAGACAAGGTCACAATTATATTTACTTGCTTTAAAAAGGAAATATTACAATATCAACTGAGTGTTTTGAAATAAACCTGCAGATTCCAGAAGAGCGAGCACCTATTGTCCAGTGTACTTGCCTTTGTCTCATAAGAGCATCCTGGGACTTCTGGAATAAGCTCTGAGAAGTTAGCAGACAAAGATAAGAAGAAAGAATTTCAAGCAAAATATTTGACTCTGATAAATTCTGCAGGTGTGGTGCTATATGAGAATGGTCTTTCAATTCAAAGCATCTCATTACTGCCTCTGTTCTTTTGTGACGGAGAAAAAAACATTTCTTAACTGGTATTTTTTGAGGAATTGCACCTGGAGCAAAAGAGGATGCCATAGTTATCAAAAAGGACCCTGTGTTCTTACTGAGGAAGCAGTTCAGTTCCCTAGTGCTGCAACTACCTATCCCATGACCTACACATAAGGTGCATACCCAAGCACTTTTCTCACAAAGCCAATGGTGCTGCACTCCCAAGGACACATCTCTTTCAGTCTATCTGCCACCACTTGCAGTTTCTGGGCAGGAACTTCTCACACTGGAGTCCTTGAACCTCAAATGATCTGCATTGGTTTCAACACACTCAACAGCAGTTTCTTATAGCCTGGAAATTTTGTATTTGCTTCAGACATGGAGGTGAGAAAGTAAAATTATTTTGCACTGAGGAATGCTGTCAGCAATCCACATATTTTGGAGAACATATTTCTTTAACAAGTTTAGTTTCTCAAGTTGTAATATGGATCAATGAGAGGCTGATGGCCAATATGGTAAACCTGAATTTTCGCTTTCAGTTTGGAAGTGCCAGCTCATGCTTTTCCTTTAAATGCCCTTACATTTCTTGTTTCAAATTGTATGAAAATATCAGTGAAAACGAGTTATACTGCCTGCTGTTGTCTGTATGGAAGAGGCTGATGAGTGCTACCAGGTGGTTCAGCTGGCTCTGCAAACCAGTATGCTCATTTCAGTGAATCCCTCTGCCCTAACTGCAGTTGATGGTATGAGTAGTATCTGGCGTATCAGTAGTTGGAAATGGGTAACTCCTGTTCTCTTCTTTGTTGCTTTTAGGCAGAAGTTTCTTCCTTGTTACGAAGTTACAGATGCAACGAGGCCTAATTCAACTACCCACATGTCCTCTGTGCACGGGTTTGCAGATGTCCTTGTGCTGCACATCGCTACTGTCAGAGTCCCAAATCACCGCCCCAGATTTGTACCCTCCTGCCAATTCTTCTCAAAACTACAGAGGCACTCACGGCTAACCCAATTCTGTCAAAATTATCCCCCTTTTGCTGCGGCCATGGCAGGAGGTCTCAGGGACGCAGCAGCAGCAGCAGCATGGCCAGAGCACCATCCTGCCCAGAGCCAGGCAGCCCAGACCCTACAGCCAACCAGGGCTGCCCTGCAGGACTTCTGCCAGCCAGGGACACGTGGGGAACTGCTCTCCCTCCTTCCTTTGCCCCGACCTGCAATGAGGAACTTTACATGATACTTTGCGTGTCACTGTGTCACATAGAAACACTAGATAAGATGCTGCGTTTCTGTCTTTGTTAATCTCTTAGAGCTCCTTTAATTGCAGCCTGGAAGCTTTTCCCAGACTAGTGGCTGGCATTATTTTATCCTTTCCCTGAAGAGTTCAGTTGTCTTTGCCATATCAGGCATTTCTCTTGGGCTGAATCTCAATTTTTCCTGGGATATTTAGTCACATGTTCCACAGATTATTCCACTATCCATCCTCTTTTTGCTTCTTGAGTCGAGTCACAAAAGAAAAAACAACGTGCATGATTCTCTCTTCCTAAAAAGTACATCCTTATCCCATTAAAAATTGGTGCAACATGTACTTCAAATAGCAGGAAGAAATACTGCAGCTTCACCATCTTGTTACCTTCACCATTCTACCACTAGATAATAATATTAACTGAGGCTTTTTAAATTTTTTTCCTCTACAATCCTCTCTGCAATCCAGCTTTGTTGTTTTTTCCACATGCAAGCAAGCATGTTTTGCCAAAGAGCGCCTTTGTCCACATAGTTTCTGCAGGATGTATGTCATTCAAGTTATTGTCATTTTCCTTGCCTTTTTTCTATTCTTTATTTGCTAAATTGATAACTTGACTCTATTAAATATATATATCAAGTGTCAGAATATGTTTCAGAAAAGATCACAAAAAGGTGGTTTCAGAAAGACCTGGGCTAATTCAAAGACCAGCTTGTGGAAGCACTACAAGGATACCTTGTTTCTCACTAGATACACACAAACTCTCATCGAGGCTCTCCAAATTTCTACCCTCTGTAACCCCAGTTTCTTCCTTGAAGTCTAATGCAAATTGCTCCATCTTACTTTTGAGCAGTTCTAGTGGTTCCTCACAATCATGCTACTTCTCTGGCTCTCCAGGTTTGATAATTTGATCTTCAGTAGAAACATACTTTTACTCTATTGTATCAAAAATGCATCTCCTTTCATTCAAGGGGAAATAAAAAATGTGGATGCAATGACATGCACTTTATATTTCATTTTTTTTCTTCATGCATATGAAAAGCAGATAGAAAAGCAAGCACAGCAGACCAATATAATAAATAACTCAGGGACATGAAAGGTTCCTCTACAGAAGCATCATTATGTTTTAAACTGCTTTCAGTTTAAATGTTTTCAACAATTAGGAAACACCTATGCGGGCCATTTCCTTTTAAAAGCATCACTCATCGGTAAGTACAGTATTCGACAGCAGACTAAATGCTATTTGTTAAGGTCTCCAAAAGAACCACTGACTACTGTTATATAATTTGGGTAGGACTCCTTAGCAAGATTAATCAGCAGCTCAAAGCTAGTGGGAAGTGTGCAAGTGTGGCGTATCAAAAAGAACCATGCAAGTGCAATGTGATGAAAAACAACACTTTCCATGCCAAAAAGATTCTGAGTGAAGGAAGGAAAAGAAAAAAGCAAGAATTTATTCATGTTATTGAACAAATATCAGCCTCTAGATTTTATATTTGCAATGATGTCAGCATCTCAGATATTTTTGCAGCTCCAGTAATGACCATCCTATTCAATTCACTGAAGCATTAAGTTTCTTTAAGTTTGGGTAAAAGTTGCACTGTGCTGCCAATTGTTTTTTTTTAAATGCAAAGTGTACTGAGTTTTACTGAATCATAATGCATTAAAAGATCTGTTGATTTTTTAACTAGTAAATTCTCTCTACCTATCAGAGGGAACTTCGCTATTACAAAACTCAAAATCTAATCCTGTTACCTGTAAAATATCCTTAAACTGTGAACAGGACATAAGCCCTGCAGCCACATTTGCAGAGAGACACCTTAGACTCCTCTTCTGGCACAGAAGCAGAAAAAGAATAAAGAGATGCCACAGGAAGACTGGTGGTGTTCATAGGAAAGGACAGATATCCTGGTGCACCTCTGAAGACTGAAGCATTATTTAAAGATTCCAGGTCATCTACATGTTAGGAGTCTCAGCAATATATTTCTTAGTTAGCAAACTATTCAAATTACTCTCGGGATATTTCTTTAGTAAGCTGACAGTGTATTTCTGGACGTGGTTTTTGCCTTTTTATTTTAATAGGATTACTTCCATCACCTTTTGTCAGTTTAGTTTTTATGCTGCACTCTGAAAGAGCTGGAGCATTTGCTTAATGCTTTCAGAAAAATGCACTCCTACCCGTACAAAAAGTGTCATTTTTTAAACATTTATTGATGTTCCAAGACACATGACAAGAAATGCAATTAGAGACAGTGTGATTTTCCCCATATGCATTCAATTTCTCTATTCCTCACAGTAATTTGGGTCTCAAATGTCAGTTATATAATTTTTCCAGAAAATCATTCAAAAAGATACTCTTAGTGCTGTGTTGAGGCTGTTTTCCCTAGCCAAGAGTCTGCCTCCTGAAACCTTAGCAAAGCAAAATCAACTTTTGGTTTATTTTCGTTATTGTCAGAGATAAAACACAGTAACTTAATAGCATAAGCAGCAAAGATCATCACTGTAGTTCAACAGTACAGTAAATCCATTCTAAAGCTTGTGGAACCAAATTTATTTTTAAAACTCACCTCATACTAAATGCCAAACTAATATAAATGTAACCTAGCAACTTTGTTATGTAAAAAAAAGTTGGAAGTTAACTTTGTATCACCATGTTTTACACCACACCACTTATTACCCGGTCTCCGGCAGCCAGCAGGTAAGCACAGAGCTGTCAAAACTGTTTGTTGCACATTCCAGTGACTCCAGCAGAGAAGTAAATGTGAGCCCATGTGTGATCTCAATTACCTCTGCATTGCTTTATCATACAGTAATAACATATAATCAATATTAACAGCTATGGGCTAGGTAATTTTAAAATAACTCCTGGTTTTAATGAGCTGGGGCATTAGGAAACACTTCCCTCCTGAGTTCGGTTGTCATCCATTAGCCTGTGCATCATATCCTGGCATCCCTACCAAAAGGTGGAAAAAATTTAAGAAGTATTTTAGCACAGCCAGTTGCAATTTAACCCAGGAATGCCTCAGACTTCCTCTTGCATGCACTGAGGACACCAGAATGCAGAGCAAGAAGGGCAGATTCTCTCTGTCCTACTTTGCCCTCAGTTCCTTAGCCATGAAGGTCTAGAAGCAAACTAAAGCCCTCATACCTACCCGTCAATAAAGTGGCTATGGAACACCTGCATCAGAGCTTATTCGCAAGGGAGAGGATATTCTCATGGACGGTAGTAAGTAGTTATTAAAAGCAGAAAAAGTTCTGTTTTCTACTTTTAGTGTGAATAATGTATCTGAATAGGTTTATAACAATCATGCCATTTATTAAAACCCAGTCCTGGAAACACAACTTACAATTAAAAGAGTAAACTACCTCTCTAACTTAGAAACGTTCATGTAGATGGATTCAAATCTTTATTGTGGGAAGCGATCAAAAGCAGAAATGCAGAAGCAGAGAAGTAACTGCCTACAGCAGGCTTAATCAGCTACATAGCATGTGTCTCATGACAGAGCTGCAAGTCTGCAATACCCATCAGGAAGAAATAAACCAACAGAATGATAATTTGCTTTCTTTTTCACATGACTAAACACAACATGTAGTATCCTATCTGTTTTTCCCTACCTTTATCATGCTTTCACAGTTTATATATCTGATGAGGCCAAGCAGACAGCTCTTGAACAAAGATTAGCTTAATGTTCTCCACCAGTTCGCAGATTCAATGGCTTGTGCAAAGTGGGAGATAGGGAAAAGCTGTCTAAATCCTTCTACAATTCTATGAGAAACCACATGCAGGATTTGATGCCAGCTAAAGTTAGCCTGGTGGACAAAAGGGTTTATTTTAACTTGGTCACTCGATCCAATTCACTGCACAGTCACACAAACACTTGTGCCTGTATGAGCCAAGGGGGAAAAGGGTGTGTTATAGCTCTGCCTGCCTTGGCAGCAGCACTGGCTTATTTCTATTTAAACTGTATGTTAAAGTATGTCTTAATAGCCCTTGGGCCATTTTATTTAGTCTCTTGAGTCACATATATATCACACAGATTTTTGCTGCTGTCCATACTGGAGACACTTCATAAACAAAGCATGAGTCCTCATACAGGAGGGAGAATTATGGTATGTCTAACCAAATACTCAGTGATCCAATGGCTTGTATTTTCAATACAATGCTTGTATTTTCAGAAATAGTTATAATACACTAGTAAAAGCAGAGGACTGCTGAGATATGCCATCAACATGAGGGAAGCAAATAAATGAATTCATCTCCATGCCCCAGTCTCACAACCTTTCGTAAGGTCTTGGGATGGGAGCTAATATTTTCACTGCACATCTATGAAAAAATAACTGACAAAATCTTAAGATTCTTGAGATTCTTAAAAACATTTAAAAATGTAACATAGAACTAACTGTGCTAAAAACCAGATATGTGTAATGTATGTTAACAGAGTGGCTGTCCATTATCTCCTGTGTATTTGCAGGGCCTGCACTACAAGAGAAGTCCTTATCTCAAGAGTTCATTCATTTTCTCTCTCCCTAATCCTTACCTTTACCTATCCAGTGATACACCACAGGAAGAGAAGTATATGTACTGTTGATTCAGAACATTTAAATTATACCTTTAGTTAGCTGCTCATTCCAATCCTATTCCCAATGATGGAGGAACTTGTTTTGCACAAATGGATGAAGACAAAAGGATCAAGAACCACCTTCCTCCTTGCCTGCTTTGCATTTATCACTCCTGACTCTCTGTTTTGCTAGTGCTGATTTCCTCATTCAGTCTTTGATCTTGGCTGTAATCTTGGCATACAGTTATTTCTTCCTCTTCCCTTCTCTGTTCATTCTTTCCATCTCACAGCAGATAAAGTGGCACAGCTCTACAGAGGTAGTTCCTTTCCTCTCAAGACAACAAGCTGGAAAACCTGAGCAATCATAACCCATTTCTGATGCTGCCCTGCGATAGCTGTGGTTAGAGGAGCATTACACATACCTAGTCACCTCAGCTATAACATTTCAGGCCAGCACAAAATGAACACAACGCCCCTCAGGCATCTCTGTGTTATATTGCCCAAAGGCAGCAGCTGATGCACCATCTCAGGAGGCCTGATAGCAGCATTCAGTCCCTGCTCATGCACTGAATATCAGAATCACAAGGGGCTGCTACCTTTTAAATCCAGCTTACCATAAAAGGATCCTCTCTGTTGGTTATTTTATAGCTGAAAGAATGAATAATTAAAAGGCAGTAGGTATTCTTAACAAGAATTAAATCTTTACTGAGGAGAATACAGAATACAGTTTAATAGATCCAGATTTTCATATATAAGAAAGAGCATAGAGACAAGTCAAAGTTCCCTTGGACATATGCAGAGCAGGCTGGCAGTGGAGCTCTGACATGCAGAGCACACATCCACCAATCCCAAGACACTCTGGCTCTCAGCTTGTGAACATGTTCATTGCACAGGCACATCCCTGCCTTCCCCAGGACTCACACAACTGTCCTGTTTTCCCCCATGCTGGTGGCATGTTACAGGCAGATAAAGATTCCCTCTTTTTCAGTTTAATTTTACAAGCTGCTCCAGGCCACATGAAACGTGCCACATGGTAAACAAGAGCTGGGCTGAGGGTGTGGGATTTGACTGGCATTAGGTGCAAGATGCCACATCAATGGAAATAAAAAAATAAACTCATCTTGTTCCAGTGACTTAATGCTGCACAAACAGAAGCTGGTTATATATAGACCACGCCTGAAAAATCATTTTTCATAGGTGAGGCCTACTAAAATCCCTGCTGTCATTGAAGCTGCAAAGCTTGCTGCTAGCTGTCATCCCTGGCAGCCTCTTCAAGGTGGCTCGGTGCTGCCAACTCTGCTGGGGTACACTGGGATAGACTGGGCACATACTGGATGATACACATCTACCCAGGCAGGATGAGAAGTGCAGCAAATGGGTTCTCCAGTCCAGAAAGCATACCAATAGACAGTGGCACTGCTGCCCACGGACATGTGCAAGGTCTGTAGTAGTGCTGGCAGCTCTACTTTCCTCCATAACAGCCTGACAGCTTTGAAGTGCCAGTGGTACAGTCAGGCATTCTCTTATTAGTGGAGGAAAAGTACTATGGATATACCTCAGGCTAAAGAGATGGATCCATCATTTGAGGTAACGAAGCAGGAACAAGAAAAATAAGAGAACAGCTTTTGAAGACAAAGTTCCTTTAAATGAATACTCAGCTTACCGAACGGAACAAAAACACCTGAAGGCTGGTCATGTGAGAGCCCTCTGTTTGCCTCCACTTGGGAGAGAGAGAGTCCTTGCTACCGCAGGATGAAGTGTTTCAGCATCAGTCACAAGTAATATTCTACAAGGAGCAGCCCCATTGCAGTTGGCATTTGCTGCCTGTGGAAGGACAGCCCAAAGGGGAATGGACACAGGGCTGAGCTGCAGATCTTGGCCTCTGGAAAGAAATTCTTGAGCACTTGCAACACCATATGTCTTCCAAACAGGGCAGGCCGTTCTGTAACACTAAGAATAGGTGGCATAAAAATCAGTTGTATTTCCTCCTTCAGTTATTTTTTTAAGAGCTAGGCTGTTTTAGACAAAGAAAAGCCATTGTTCTAACAGTCAGTGAATATCCAATAACATTTTTCCAGCCTTAGCATAAAAATAATTTTCAGGTCTCCTATGGAACTACAAAGTGACAAACTTCAAGAAAACCAGACGGAAAACACCAACAAACGCAAGTGCTCAGACAAATGCAAGTGCTTGGGAATTTCTTATCCTTCCACGGTTGGCAAACGTCAACTGTAGTGTGGCTGCTCCTCAGAGAATATTGGCTGTGACCAACACTGAAACACAGAAGGCAATAACTTTCTCAATGTAGCCTAGAGGAGGGCTTCACTTATTTATAGTCAGGGTTCACTGTTGAGTTTTCTTCAACTTTCATATCTACTGGCATCTTTTGGCATCCACCCTGTCGATATCAGCTGGACTACCAGTCACACAGTCATTTCCCATCCTCTACCACTGCAAGGGGTTGGTCTGGCCAAGGTGCAGCCCATTTTGCTTCATGGAGTTCTTTCTGAACTCCTTTCTTTCTGAAGCCTTTCTGAGACCTTCTCCTTTTCTTTCTGAACTCCATGAACTTCATGATGGCCAAGCCACCAGGTTTATCCATGAGGATTTAGGTTCTCTCATTTATCGTGCCAGTTGCTACCCCTAATTTAGTGCCATTCAGACATTTGAGGAAGGTACATTGTGTCTTCACCAGCCTGCTGATCAAAATGCCAAGCAAAGTGGACTCCAGCATTAAGTCCTGAGTACTCCACTCACTACTTGGTGCCAGCTGGATGTGAGCCCTTTGATCTCCTGGAGTCCAGCCAAAGGTGGTCCCATCAGTTTTCAACCCACCTAACAATCTGTTCCACCAGATTGTGACTGCAGCATCAGAAAGGCCATTTCCGACTGGCAGAATTTGGCAGCTTTGAATCTTTCCTACACTAGCAAGGGTGAAAATATGCAGATGGAAAGAAAAGCCATGATCTCTGAATTAAATTTTTAAAGTCCCAAACCATCTGAGACCAAGGATTGCAAAGGTCAGCAGTGAACCGTACCATTAATTTATCAGCACAAGAACAGCCATCTGTGAGGCCTTTAGCTTACTGAACAATGATGACAATGTTTACAGATGGAATCAAGATTCAACACAAATGCAAATGCATTTTGGGCACAACTTGCAAGAACTGATTAATTTCTCATGTCAGTAACCGTGATTTAAGTATTCTTTCAAAACCAGAGAACACATCTTTAGTGAGGCCTCCTTAACAGTTAACAAGATCATGCTTTCAAGACCACAGAACCTGTAAGAAAAATGTTGTGGCATTCAGAGAAGCCATTAAAAAGAAGGACTATCATGCAATCCAAAACTGAAGTAAAAAGCAGTAGCAAAAACACATTGACTGATTCTAGTGAGAACTGGGTGTTCAGATGAAGAGATTACCATTTTGGGAATATGTACACAAATTAGCAATTACAGGTAATTGCTTTCAGCTGCATTTTGCTGTTAAAAATATTAATAACTTGTAATTAACACTAATTTAAGGACAGATGAAAGCCCATGTTGGTGCTGAGAGTAGACATGTCTGACAGAAAACAGCTACCTCATATGCAGTGCCAGTGGTTGTCAGCTAGAATACTTCTGCATGTTCCCAAACCAAAATTACAACAGCTTTAATCTCTGTCTTCTCAGGCACTTCCTGCCCACTAATCTCTCCCTTTAACCTTGGTCAGATCTTCAACAAATGTACCATAGAGGAAGAAAGTCACTGTGCTTCCTACTCTTCTGCACATGCTGCCAGCTATCAGTCCAGTGCTGCTCCTTGGTACCCACCCAGAGCCTCATGCTGTGGCACAGAACCTGCCTTGCTCATGTCAGTTGCCACACTGAACTCCAAGCAGAAGCCTGTGAACAACACTGCCCTGCCATGCACGCTCTTCTACACGAAATGAGATAAACACAGCTAAGATCTAAGACTAAAATGAGTTTCCTGGAAGATTTCCTTGCCATTTCACGTAATCTGCCCTGACAGCGTTTCCTGCCTGGAAATAAAATCCGTCCAGCCCCAGGCAGCCCTGGCTGTGCTCCTCTGCACAGTGCCGTGTGAGGCAAGCCCATGCGCAGGCGGCACAACGGGCAGGGCAGCCCTCAGCTGGCCATGCCCAGGTGAACCTCCAGTGATGCTACAAGGGCAAACCAGTGAAGCGACAGGGTGATGCTGGGGAAGAAGCTACTTGGTCATTACAAAATGTGGTCCTGTGGCTCTCCTGCAGTCAGTGAGGAGGTGCACATATTTGTCAATACACAAGACAAAGGCCAACAGGAACAATTTCTCAGCTGAGCTCCAGATTAGAAAAGACCAGGCAAGTTAAAAAAGCCAGGCACCAAGAAAGTGATGCACCTATTCTACATGTCCAAGGCATGCCCATTTCTATTAAGTGTATTCCCTTCTACTGGCTGACGTTGAATTCCTTGGTTTTTTCCACCTAACTCTAACCAGCATTCATAGTTGGCCACATGAGCAGCCTTCTACAAGAGAGAAACATATCCCTAGACCCACAGGAGCATTTCTCAAGTTCTCCAGCTTCACTTCCCTGAGCAGGTGCTAAGGTTCCCCACTGGGACTGGAGCTGTGACTAGGGTTCATTGCCCGGTTTCTCACACCATTCCAGCACTTCTCTGGGTTCAACACACATCACCCTCATTAGTGCAGCTGAGCCAATTTAAGTCCCTGCAGTATAACTGCTTCCTTTAAAAAAAACAAAACAAAACACCAAAATACCCTAATAATTATTGTTATTATACTTAAACTCCAACTAGACACTGACATTCTTCCAGCAGTGCAGAAGTCCATAGATCTCATTTGATCTCTACTTCCTCTACCTCCTATTTCTGTGGTCTGAGGTTCATGAATCTTTTATCAATAGAAGATTAGTCCCTTATGGCCACTCCAAAGGGCTCAAACAGACTCAGAATAGAATTCAGTCAGTTTTATCACTAAAAATTTACAGAAAACAGGATTGTAAACACATTGTTCAGACATTATGAGGCTTTTTGGAGCAGAGAAACCCCCAATTCTGACTGTGATTTTCAGCTTAGCCTTGGGTAAAACATTTAAACTTTCCACAGTCCCTCAACAGCCCCTTACCTGTTACAGAACATTAATAAAGCGCCCTTTTTGTGCTTCCACGACATTTGGACAAATGCTGCAAAGCTGTGACACTCCTCAGACTCCACTGCCTGTTGTCCAAGAGCTGGAGAAGGAAGAGAACATGTCCTCTGCTGCAGCTGAGCAGGGGTGCAGGAAAACAAGAATTTCTCTTTAGGGATCGGCTGCAGGGAATTACCTGGTTGCTTAGAAACATGAGATTAACCACAGCTCACTTCCCCCCTTCCTTCACAGGTGCACTTAAGGAGAGGCTGCAAATCAGCTTGGTGGGAGACTCACTGTGACTGAAGAGTGGGGTGAGATGCAGGGTCACCACACAGGGTCACTGTGTGAGGCAGGTGGCAGGCAGGGGTGAAGGCATGTTTTCTGCTCAACA
Organism: Serilophus lunatus; assembly: GCA_013399895.1. NCBI lineage: Eukaryota > Metazoa > Chordata > Aves > Passeriformes > Eurylaimidae > Serilophus > Serilophus lunatus. The sequence continues at coordinate 321,565 of VXBA01001197.1, forward strand.
TCCTGTGCTGCAAGAGCTCCCTTTGGTTTGCAGTGAAAAGTTTCTTCTTGCTGGATTTCACCTGCCATGGCAATAGTCAATCATGAAGATCTGCAGTCAAATTGGCTGTGCCAGGATTTTGGCTTTGATGACAAACAGTCGAGGGGATGCAGCTAGGGCAAAGGAAATAAGGATCCAAGAAGAAGAAGCAGATGATATTTAAAGCAAATGAAATTTTAAGCATAAACAAAAGTTATATTAATTCCTGCACCTCTTACTAATATTTTGTATGTGAGCTGCCAAAGCATCAGTGATTGACAGCAATAAACAGCCTGTTTATATCTTTCATACCTCAAGGAATTGGACAGAAAGGGTGATTAGAAACAGAGACCCAGCTGCTGCTTTGTCTACCCACTATCACATTACACAGAAGAAGGAAAAACAATCTAAATAACGCAGATGTGGACTTAATCTTGTAGAGTTTACAGTCAAACCAGTTTAACATGAAAAAGCACCATTGCTAATGCAAACATGAGAGCAGAGCCCACAGCATGTGCTCAAGAGGTTTAATGAAGTCTCTGCAAGAAGAATGCTCTCCAAACCTGACATTACAGGCCAAAGTACAGATGAACTGGTACCTGCCTATAAAGTATTAGGATTTATAAAAAGATACTGTGCCTAATTTAGACTCTTTCACATTCACAGATGTCAGCTCACTGACACGCTGGAAGGGATATGCTGTGAAGTGCACACCTAATAACCTTGTGGTTATCATTATGCTGGATAGTTATGACAAGCTGAGGGTTAATTATTAGCAGAGCTTAAAATCAAAGAGAGTTTGATCCAGACTGCATAGCTATATACACATACATAAAACGCTACTACTCTGGAGCACTTCCAATCTCTTTACAGACAAGCTCAGCATTGTTTAGACACGTCCAAGGTGGCACACCATGCCAAGGTAGCAGTGACAGGGAGATCGTAGCCAGGCAGCTCTTGGAAGAGTTAGCACCTATGTGAATGGGTGTTGTGGGGGTTTTCCAATGGTTGGTCTTTCTGCAATATCACTTCAATGGTTGATAATAAGCAAGGACTAGAGTTGCCTACTGCTCCATACTTGCATTCCTTGCAATGAAAAGCAATAAGTTCTATCAGTGCTCCAAATTTGTTGGAGATTATTTAATGATATTTTATAAATTCAGGCTGGTGGGATGGGGAAGAAGAGGCCAAGAGAACAAAGCAACATCAAAACCTGAAATAATCTGACAAGCTTCTGTTTTTTTTAGATTAACAGAAACTCAGATTTGCTAAAGTTGTTCGCTCTTTTCTTGAGCAAAATGCTCTTTGGGCAAAATGCTCTAGCAGGTAAATGAGACCTCCTTGCCTTGCTCCAGAGATGAACATTTGAAACATACCCAAGGTTTTTTTCACTTAGTTTTTCCATTAATTCAGCATTAACCTGATTGACTTGTTTATAACAAACACAGTTTTACCTGTGTGCAAGCGCTTGATATTCAATCCGCATTCAGAAAGAAAACAAGGAATGCGGGTAAGCAGATCTGGCTGAGTTCAGAATACGCATTGAGGGAAATCACCTCTTGCTGGTAACGTTATGGTCTTCACCTGGGATAGTGGAGATGTTCCATCCTGGAGGTTTCTAAGGCAGGCACAACGAGCAAGCACCACACGTAACTAATAGATGGATTACACTCTTCTATTAACACTACAGGAAAAAAAGAAAAGGAGCTTACCCTACCAAAATGAAACAAAACCGATGAGCCAAGTTGCCTAAACAAGGCAGTGTTTGTGTAGGACGGGGGGGCTCAGCTGACAACACTGCTCTTTTATGTGCTCTCATACCGTGTTCAGAGCATAAACATGGGCTGACGTGACCAAGGGCTACCCGTGAGCAAGCAGAGCGACTTTCCTCTGGCAGAGAAGGATTAGTGTTTGCTGACTCTGTCAAAAGAAAATCAGGGCGACCTCTACCTCCCCCACCCCCGACACTGGTCCTGTCACCCCGGTAGCTGCAGGGCTTACACTGCACTCTGCAGTGTTAACATTGCTGGCCCCAAATCTTTTTCTGTGTCTGCAGAGTTACAGCAGAGTCTGAAATTGAGCCTAATTTTCTCACGGCAAATGAGAGTCCTTTCCTAGACTGGCATTTAGCATTTCATATTCTCATGTACTGCAAACAACCATCAAAACCAGCGACAAATCGCGGCGGCAGAGGAAGCCCACATGACGAGCTGAGAAGGCCCAACTACCAGACTGCTGGGGCTTAAGAGAAATGCCACCCATTAAGCCAAAATTGTAAAGAGAATCTCAGGGGTCTTATAAGACGTTCAGGAATTACATCCAGCCTCTACAAAGTGCCATGACTCAGTATTGTCATTAGGAGTCATAGCTGTGAGAAACACACAGCTTTAATGAGGGCTACATCAAGAGGAGGGACCTTCCAGGCATGTAAGGTGACTGCAGATAGGAATAGCCTTCATCAACAGAACATTTGCTAAAATAGTTTCGAAGTGAGCAGTCCAAATAACCTGCTTGCTGTTTACACCAGAGCTCTCCCAAACATGGTGCTTTCATTAGTAAATCAAATCTTGCTTTAGTAAATTAAAGTACAATTCCACTTTGCTCTGCTAGCCATTGCAAGAACAGAAAAGGTGAATTAAATCCTAATGCTGTTCTCGGGAATGTCCAATCCTGGGACAACGCTGACAGCCCAGCAAGGGCTTGGGAAACACTCAGGCATCTCCCAGCCTTTGCTTATGCCCTCTCCCTGAAGTACTCTTCAAGGACTTCCCATGCATAAATAAACTAAGGTAGGACAAAATTCAAATAGGTGTTGCCCTACACTGTCAAGTAAACTAAGGAAAATGTATATATGATTTGTAATATTTGCATTTCAAGCAGTGAAACTTCTTGTTTTGACACATCATACATACTGGGATTACTACCAACCTGCAAACTAGATGGGTGCATTCTATGCATTGTTTTTTAGCACGAAGCACAGATGGGTGGCTTTGTTGAGGGGACCAGGCAGAGCTCAGAAAACTCAGGTTATAGCAGTATAGCTAAACAATGTTCTGCTTACAGCTGGAGTTTAATCCATCCAGTTGCTGCCTCTGGAGGCCAAATTTCACATTTTGCAACTGCAGCCAGGCTAGGCTTTGGCCATGCTTTTTGGTTATTTGTCATTCACAGTCACTGTTGTACTCTTACTTAATTGTAGTCATGCTATTGAAGCAAGGATGTACTTTCAAGAGTTGGCTCTTTATAAATAAAAGAACGTAATTTTTTCTCAATGGTCACTAATTAGATAATAAAAACAACATAAGGGAGGCAATAAATAAACTAGGTTTATAGAAATTAACATTGAATTTGTTTGTATCATAGTTTGCAGCATGGAAATGCGGCCACTTGCACAAGGCTAATGTCACTATTTCTCTTACTCAGATAAGCATGCCACCAGAAAAAGTCTGAGGTGAGGCAGGAGCTTTTATTAGGCCAACAAATAGAAGCTGGAAAAACAACAAAGCAATTTATCATCCAGCCTAATAAAAGACATTACCTCTGTCTACAAACTTTGCCTTGCTTATATAATGGCAAGAAATTCAGTACCCAAATATTTCTCATCCTCGCAACTGAAGTCCAAGAGCAGCCTCATTCTATAACTGACTTTTGTAACTAAACAACATTTTCAGTGCACAAGGGCAAAAAAAGTACAGGAACACTGGTACTGGAAACACAGCTTGTGTAATTTGGCCAGCACAGGCTTTGGATCTGTGAGTTCCACCACGCCCACATGCTGCAATCCCAGCATCCATGGAGAATCCCTAGCAGAAAAACCATGGGCCTGGGGACCAAATTACGTCCCAGCTGACGCTGCCCAAATTACCATCGCTAGTGTGGGTGGGTCTGTATCTCAAACAACTGATCTGACAGAGGAGCTGGCCTTGCAGGCGTGCAGGGTTCCTTGGGGACTCCCGAGAGAAGGCAGCAGCAAAGCTCCTGAAGTGGATGAAAGCCATTTTTCATTCCACATTCACTGCCAGCACACTGAATTAGGAGAGCATTTTCTATGAGGCTGGAGGAATAATTGCATCCCATGGATCAGCAGATAAACAGGTAATGTATAGCCAGGGGCAGTGTAGGGATTTTCCCTAGAGCATCCCTTAAGTCTGGAGAGGCCTAATAAACTGCTTATAGGAACCATTAAGCTTCTTGCCGATACAGAAAAGCAGGGAAATACTCTTCCTAGCCTATTTTTTGTTTAGAGTAGCCACACAACTCCACCTCCCTTCCTCAAGCCAAAGTCAAAAACAAAAGCCAGAATTTCAGATAAATGAGACTCAGCCCCACTGCTCCGGCAAGACAGGGCTCTGTGCTCCACCTTTCCAACTAAACCGCTCCTCTGCCTGCCTCTCACATCACTAGCACCTTGTCTCAAGTAAGACACTAGTAGAGGAAAAAAGTATTCTTAATTCAGTTTGCATTTAACTATGAACAGCTGAGGCACACCCACCTTCATTTTGCAGAGGAACACACAGCACCCAGAGTGGTTGAGTTAATCGATTTTGGGGAAAGTTCACTTGTGTTAACTTTGGAGGCTACTCAGGTTGACACACTCACTGTTAGTCCTCAGTTGCACCATACCAGAGTGGCAGCGGCCAGGTTCATAGTTCCATGGTACTGTAAATAAACGCTAAATCTGTGTTTTAATGGTGTCAGGCAGGCAGCAGCTGTTGCTGCTGAATGCCCAGCAGATTGGTATTGCTCTCAGGGTTCTCAGAAGGCAAGGCACTGAATAGCCTAAAGATATTATTGTCTGCAACAAGCATTTTCTTTCACCAACACCACCTGAAACAAACAAACAAAGAAGTTGTACGTTGCGAACAGATGACAAAAAGGCTTTCCTGTGCTCCTGCTCTGGGCATCGGGCTGTCAGACTTCATGTGGGGGGAAAATAAGACATTACATGATCTGAAAGAGCATGTTAGAGAAAGGAAAGGCAGGATACAGAATTAAATGCATAATTCATGGCTTGTGAAAGCCTTGAGGCAAGACCTTTCGGACTTGCTAATTGCTTTGCTGAGAAGTAGGCCAGAAGCCATAACAATGACTACACCTAGGCAAACCAATGTTGCAACATTCACCCAGGGCCTTCTACACAACCCCTGTTGCACAGACATACTGCTGGCTCACCTGACAACATGCTAACCAAGAACAAGTGCATGGGACATCGGGCATTGATCCAAGGATCTACATCTAATTCTGATATGTAGTTCTCTATATTCAGGCTTTTGGGCTGCAGGCAGATACATTTATATAAACTGGCTACAGCCACACTGTAGCCCTTGAAGGACCCTCACTGTGTGTTCAGGGACATACCATGCAACCCTGTGCATGTGAGAGGCAGAGATGAGCAGCTCCCCCACTGCAGTAGCCACATTTAGCCCCACTGAGCTCAGTGAAAAAAAATTCAGTGGGTGCAAGATCAGATCCCAGTTGCAGGCAAAGAAATTCATATGCCAAGTAAGAAGGATGAAAGCAGGCATTAACAGCTTATAGTTACTGAGGGTTGTACATATACATAATTGGTGGATCTAAGTCGTGAAGAAAGCTCCTCCATGTCCCCAGTGAACAGCTTTGGATTTTCTCATCCCAGCAGGCAAAATCATAGGATTTTATCTACCTACATGTTCACATCTCTCATATTCACATTCTCTTGTTTCAGAAAGCATTATTCAAGCCCATTATCTGATAATATCCTGCTGACTGCCACCAGCCTCTCCTAACTCTGGAAAACCTCACCAGAATTCAGCTTCAAAGACCTAAGAAAGGCTTCACTATTGCTGATTCCAATTTGTTAGAGAATCCAGTTAAAGTCATTAACTGTGTCTGAAGATAGATGGATTTGCCTCCAAAGCATGGGGATCATGCACATTCCTGCTCCACCAGCTTGTCAAGCTCCAGCCCCTTCAGAGCAGTCCTCTTCTTTTTGTCTAATCTCTCAACAGATACTCTGAACCCTATTCACAACACATCATAAAAAAATCTCTTTTAAAGTCCTTTGGTATTATTTATTGATGTATCAAAATTACCATAAAAACTCATTTATAATAAAACGAAGATCAATATCTTCTATAAAGCAGCTTATCCCCATGAGGTTGCAGAAGTAAAACTACTGAAACTACAAAAAACCACAGTCCGTCCCTTAATTGTACTCTGCTCAGTCATACTACAGCAAGAAATTTACTGAAACAGACTAAACTTTTACTGCTAATATGCTTATTTACTTAAAGATGTTTCATCTATTACTCAGGGTCAAGAATATGAAAAAGCAGGAGAACCTGAGAGAGATGAAGAGAAAACAAGATGGTTAAAGATCCTTGGGTTTGATGAGCTTCATCTGGTTGTATGAATGAAGCTATCAATTATATGATAAAGGAATAAAGTTTTACGGCATATAAAATATCTTTTTTATGACACTTCAAATTACATGATGGTGAAAAGACAGACTGCTTTGCAAAACCTTCTATACAGGAATCTTAATTATTATTTTGTAAATATAAAAGGCACCACAATTAGGGATGGAGAATTTAAAGAGCAGTTCAAACATCGCTGGAGAAGTACAGTCAAGCTGGGAATCCCCAGACTTAGATCAGACTCCAAATGCCAATGCCTAGCTCTGAAGGCAAATAACCTCTAAGTGACATTAAAAATTGGTAACTCAAACCAAGCTGCAACACATTCTATGAGCAACTCTCACCTACAGAATTTTAAATATGTCTATAACATTTTAACTCTTAATGTTACTGTCCCTTACACACTCTCTAATTTAGGTTTGGACATCTACAAGAGTCATACAAGGAATTCACAGTTTCCCTAAGACCAGGGGTTCGCAGCCCAAATCAGCAAATGAATCTCAAAGAATGGAAAAATGATAATGGGAACATCAGAAATATGTCACTTATTCTTGTGAGTTCCACCTTTAATAAATTTTGATACCTTCCACATTGTACGTAGGGTAAATAAGCATTAACAGTAAGTACTGTTTGGTGTAATTTATTTTGTTCTGTGACCTACCCATTTGGTCCAAGAAAGAAGGCAGCAAAAGTAGAATGGGTCCATTGCGATCACAGCACAAAGGCCAGTCTTTCACTTCATACAAAGAATACTAGCACAGATGGTGAATGCACATTTTGCAGGAAAATCCATGTGCTTCCACATTAATGAGACATGGGTTAGGAGAACACAGTATTATACACTTTCGTCATTATGTCAGAAGTGATTTGTTGTCCAAGCTTAGGTATCCAGATGGTACCAAAAATACTCCAAACTTTCTATAAGCATAAAGCTTTCACTGTAATTAAAAAATGGTTTCAGAAAATATCTTGGCTTCTCGGAGCATTCCTAGCTCTTTTAACTGCTGAACATGCCTTATTTCGCTTGCCATACTTTAGCAAGAAGGAAGTATGTGCACTAGAAAACCTCAAAAGGCAGAGCTGAGGAGCAATTGGTCAGGAGAGGGAGCTGGGCAGAGTCATCACATTCCCAAAATATGGAGAAGAAGGAACAAGGAATCCAAGAGCTATATTGTAGCGCTTCCCTGGTGGATACACTAGCAAGATCTTCAGAAGAGAACCCATCTATGGACAAGCATGATAGCAACAGAGCAAAATTCATGATCCATGTTCACACAGATAAAATTAGCATAGGAGCAAGGGCTTCTGATTCAGATCAGGTTTAACCCACTTCTTCCATAATGGATTTATCCATATTGGAGCTGAAGCAATTGGGCTTTATAACTAAGTCCTGTTATTAAGACACTTTATTTTCTAATAGGAGTCTCAAAAATCTTCATGGAAGCTCACAATGAAATAATTGCTTTCTTTTCACTTCACTCGAGTAGACTCCCACAGGTTTGACTGTATGTTTTTCTCTTCAAAGTAAATTGTACAGCCTTTCTTAAAAGGCTCACCTTTAAAAAAACAGCTTGGAAAGTACCAGGCTAAATTTGACATGTTTTTCCCTATGTTTCAAAGCCACTGAAGGGTTTTTCTGGAAGAAGATGACATCTTTTCTACTCAAGAAGACTGAAAATCTGCTGCAGAAAAAAACTGTGAGTGGAAAAATAAGAAAGGAATACATGGCTAGAAGAGTATGTGGGTGGCAGGATTCAGCCTTTAATCTGACAGGTTTAAGTCAGCACTTCTCCACAAACACATCTATAAGGGATCTACTTGTTTTCTTCTTTGTATTGTACTATTTTATAGTGATACCCAGAGTTTTTAGGTTAGCTTCCTAACAGTCTCTTTGTCTGATGTCCAAAACACTAACAGGTTAACAAAACAAGAAAAGCTGATGCCTCTCTTCATCAACATTTGCTCTTCTAAGTGTCTCAAGCAAATTCATCTTGAAACCAAAAATCCTGTTATCAACCATGCAGTAGGCAACGTGGTCCAAAGAGATTTACAGACTGGTAACTAGGGAGCAGGCAGAGGAGGTGGCTGCTCAGCTGATGGGTATAAATAGTAAAATCCTAGTCAACAGGATATTATTGTTCTTTGGGGTTCCCAAAGGAGCCTTAAGCGATGGATCAGCTCCTACGCTGATCACAAGCCAATGACCGTGTGCAGTAGGGAGGACCTGCTCAGGAAGAACTCGAGGTGATTCCAGAAATTACCAGGCACTTCCCATGCTTTGGTAGGAGGCAAGATTAAGAAAGTGTTGAGAAAGGGCTCAGCAAAGCACCTGTCATTTATTCATTCCTTTTAGTATTAATAACTCATCTCTAAGAATCACGAGACTAAATAGCAATGCTTTCTTCTCCTCATGCCATGAAGCCAAGCCTAGACAGAGATCATCAAATACCAAAGAGCTTGAGAAACTGAGAATAGAAAACAAAGAAAGAAAGGAGTCTTCCAGGAGCAGGTTAGAACGTCTTATTTGTCAAGTTGTAACTCCACAAGACACCAGCTTCAACTGACTTGAAGTCAAGGCAGCTTACACTCTCAGTTACTGCAGAGCTTCCATTATAAACCACATTTCAAGGTTAGGCAATTAATTAATTGTCTCAGTTCTCTATGACCTTTGCAGTAAGAAAAACCAGAATCTGATTGCTGTCCTATTTCTAATTTTGCTTCTTTTAACCCTCTGACTTCCTTTTCTTGCAGAACATATTCCCATAATAAACCACGGCAGGCAGACATCTTTCAGTAGGTACTTCTCTACAGTCACACAAAATAAATATGTCTCATCCATGCCCTAACCAAGCTCTCCCTCATTCTTCCTCTCTAACTCACCAAGCTCTTTCAGACTCATGCATAAGGCAGATGGGGTTTCAGGACAGTGGATAATGCACTGCTCTCTGTTAAAATAACATTTGGATGAATCTGAGAACTGAACTGAAGAGCATGAATTGACAGCAAGTTCATGCTGGGAAAAAATTTAATCTGATTCATTTATGCATGCAAGCGGAAAGCTTTTATTAGCATACATTCCTCAAAGAAAACAAATTATTGTTCCTGGAGATGTTCCTCACTAATTACCCTCTTCCAGCATCTAGCAGCAAGTTTTCTTCCTTCACCAGCGTCACTTTATCTTCTTTCTAGCAACACATACTCAAACCAAAGCAAACAAATCTCCTGGAAAAAACTCAGTGAACTGGAGGCATAGTAAGAAGAGGCAGAGGGAGTACAGCTAATTTGGATCTTGACTGAGGTAATTCCAAAACACTTGAAGGGAAAAAAAGGTTCTACCAGAAGATGATTAGCAACTCATAAAGATGATCAACACGAGACATCAAAAAATACATCTTCAGAAACAGGGACCAGTAGAAGAAAGCAGGTTTATTTCATTTCACAAACGTTTTGTTCTTCTAAGTGAACACTAACTGGTACACTATGGACTGGAGAGAACCCCAACAAGCACATGCAAACACAGAAGGAAACCACCTGCCACCAAATATGGGAAGAGCACAAGCTGGGATGAAAGATGGATCTGGAGCTTCATGGTAAGTATCAACTTGTAAAAGTTTACTATAGCAAAAGCAGTGTATATGTATATTACAATTCACATGAATTGTTAGAGGCTACTGTTAGCTTTTGTTGTTGCATAGTGAAGAAGAGAAAAAGGTATGAAGAGAGGAATTCGGACAGGTAGTTACAATGGACCCCCTGCAAAGGGAATGACAAGGTTCAAGGCCTGCTCCACCAAAACTTTCCATGGTCATACATATTAAAGCATGTCATTAGGCTGTCTGGATAACTTTTGAAATAAATCCTCTGGTTTTCATGTGTCTTTGATCCTCGAGCCTAACATACGGGTGTCATCTAGAGAAATACATCAAAACCATGAGGCATTCTAACACTAAAAAATGGAAACAAATCCTTGCTAGGATGCATTAAGAACACATTCCAATATAAGTCAAGACAAATGCAAAGCACTGGGAAAGAAAACCGATGGGCATCAGTATTATCTACCAGAACTCAAGGTTTGGACCCTTTCTGTAAAACCAGTTACTTCCACATCTGTAACAGCACCTTCACTCTTCTGTAAGGATGCTGCGTGCAAGAACACACATGTGTAGCAGGACCAGAAAGCCAAGAAGTGGGCAGTCTGCGCCAATCTCTTTGTCACGTGAATATCACATTAGCACATTACGCTTTATTTTCCATGCAGCTCCTGTGTTTAGGCTCCAAAACTGATCATTAGTATGATAAATTAAATGAGTGGAAACTTTGGCTCAAAGAGCCCAAACTCCCGCAGCTCTGAAGTCAGTCACTCTTCCCAAACTTTGGCTCATTAGTGAAATAAGAATATAAGAGGTCAAGTGAACACCGAGTTCGTAATTAAGTGCCTAAATGGCAAAGCTATTTACTGGCTTGAGTGACACAACATGGGGGTCTCATCAGAGCTTTCTGTGGGCATCCAGAGCGCCTCTGCCACTGGCTTTCGTAATCAGTCTCAGCATAAAAGCAAAGGACTCAATATGCATGAAAAAACCTGAGATGTGGCATGAAAGAAAATTGCTCGCAAGCAATATGTGGAATAGACAATGAAATAATACTCAGACTTTCCCCAAAATTAAAGGGTGTCAAGAACTTGAAAGGTACTAAGATCTGACCAGTAGAAACAAAATCTGAATGTAACTTGCTGCATTAATTAGTTTCCAAACAGTTTTCAGGCAGATGGGTATCAGCTTTCCAGACCACCTCAGCTACATCAGGATCTCTCAGCACCTGAGGATGGCCCCTCTGGGTTATGCCTGGGACTGGACAGGAAACATGCACCATCCTCCTGCAGAAAAGGGCTACCATCACCAGGATCATAACAGCTTCCTGGCTTCAGAGGAGTCACATTGATGTGACCTCCAAATTCTTAAATTAAAAAAACCTCATGAGTGATACTGTCAGCTGCAGCCTAAATGAAGGATTTTATAGCGTCCTTTAGCTGTACTAACAACCAAAACATGCTGCTTCCTCTTCACACACAGTTGTTGAAGACACTTAAAACTCCTATCTCCTTTGATCCTTCTGATACACACATAATCTTTTAAAGTTATGAAAGGCCAACATTGCATACATCAAAAAGACTGTCTACCTTCACAAGAAGAAATGCAGATTAGGCAGTAAAAATTCATACTGTCTTCTTTCAGCCAAGGTCCATAATCAAACTAACTTCTGAAAGAAGATTGAGAACAAGCTCTTTTAACCAACACTAGGTCCTTTAACCACTTTTCTCTTCATAATGAGCAGAAACAGAAAAAGTCTTGCAAGAATCCCTTAAATTTCAAATCAGTCAGAGAGCAACAAGAACTAAATGTTGTTAACTTGCATTAATCAGAAGGGCCAAGAAGTCCCCTACCCAGCCTGAAGACCTGAGAACAAGGAGGGGGACCAAATGCTTCACAGCTACTCTGAACAGTTACTCTTGGAATCACTCAAGTTTTGCACTAGAAATAGGCTTATGGAATATCTTGTCAAAGAGGGAGAGTGAATAATAATTTTGTCTCTGAAAGATCATCTCATTTGGGCAGGATTTTTCTGACTCAACAAGTTTAAGTATGACATGAAGGTGCCGGCCACAGGTCCCTCCTGTACTATCCAGGTTTTTGGGGACTACATTCCGTTGGGGCTACTTCTGTTTGCCTCATTACTCTTCCTGGGTAAACAGCCCAGACAGATTTATGTTTTATTCCTTATATCCAAGACGGTAAGTCTGAAGTGGACATTTCATAGTATGTTATTTATAAATACTAAATCTTTATTAAGTTACAACTGCAGTTCATGTTTATTGTGAACATCAGTAAGAGCCAGAAAAACTTTAATCATGTGTCTAGAGGCAGTCATATGAAGGATCATTTTTTAACAGTTATCTTCATTGGCATTGCTTTCATTTGTAACAGAGCCAGGTCTCTCTTGCCCTTCCCATTTTTCACTGAGCCAAGAAGCACCATAATCAGCCCTTAGTTGTGAACTACATTGACTGCACACACCAAACACCTATTGAGACACATTAGGGGGTACTTTGCAGAGACTGAAACAAAATGGCAAAATAGTTCTATCTGACCATTAGTGCACAACAGAATGGCAGCCACTATGGAACTGCTGCCCCTGCTTTGGCTGCAACTCAGAGCTTCAGCTGGAGTCCTGTGAAATGGACAGTTCAGGCTGTGATATGGCTTTCACAACATATGAATAACATATGGCAAACTGATCACTGGGGGGGGGGGGGGGGTAACTGCCCTGTTATGTGGGTTTCTTGAAGAAAATATCGGGAAAAAAGGCTGGAAGAATAAAAATGTAGCTGGTGACACTGCCTGACCTAGCTGGGCCATTCCATGGGTATGGATAGAGCATCTCTGACCTTAGAAGGGCCCTGGATGAACTCAGACATACGGAGCATCTAAACAGATGTGTTTCCTGGTAATGGACACTGCAGAGACTTCTTTGTTCAGCTTGGGACAGAATGCATTCATCCCCTAGTCTTAATTATGACAGGATGAAGATACAAAGAGAGGCATGCATTAAATACAAGGACTGAAATACAAATGTTTGTATTTAAAATGAACCCTGTGACACATATTTAATGAGCATTTATTTCTTAAACAACTGCAGTTATACTACCTATTATATTTCCAAACCAGAAAAAAACACAGTGAAGCAAATCAACACCAGCCTAGAAAGGTCTCGTTTCGAACACTAAAAGATACTAACATTGAAAGTATAAAAATCTAGGTAACTAATTTTTCACAGATACACTTGGTCTGAATTACATTGACATATATCAGGACTAAATACAAAGGTACTACAATATATGTTTTAATTTACATCTGAAATTAATTTGCAGAAGTAATTAACAGAATCCTTCAAAGTATTATATTACGCTATTTCAACAAATATGTCTTGAATCATGTCATCGAATTAAGTAATGGGTACAGAGATTAGGGTTATCTTTTAAGTGTTTTTGATAACACCTATTGAGATTCAGTGGGGTTTCTGGTTTTATAAAGAAATCTTCTGCCTACAGTTTACAGGTCCACAGGCATTCACTCTGTAGACATCCAGGCTGTTGCTATTATGAGCATCCTTAGAAGATGCTGATTTAAGCTGGTGTTCATGACTACAAAACCTCAAACTACAGCTAAAATACAGCTCAGCTGTTTGCACAGAAATATGTGACAATTATAATGAAGTAAAATCCATCCTGCAAACCTCCACCTACAGTCCCTGTATTTAACTGGTTGGGGAGATATAAAAATAGAGTAGTAGGTACAGAGACATGTAGAAAAAAACACTTTTTTCTTAAAAAGTGCTGTGATGCCCTTCACTTAAAAAGTGCTGTGATGCCCTTCCCTACCCCAGCACTGACAAAAATCTCACTCCTTATCTGGTAATTTCTACTCCTGAATACATTTTTTGTATCTTTTTCACTTCTACATGACAAGACAGATAATTGGTTCTTCCCCTTTAGATATTTGCCCTTAAGAATCATTCTGAAAAAACAGAAAGTTTAAACAGCTTAGGACGTAAACAAATAATGTTTAAATGGAAACTGACAAGCCAAAATGCCCAAGGTTGCTTCTTCTATTCCAACAAAAGTCTGTCTTTAAAAGTGAAAAAGGAAATCCAGTCAACCCTTTGTAATATTTTCAAAATAAATGCTACATATACTTCAGAAGGCAAGTGACATAACCTTGAACCTGCCTTTAAGAGAAAGAAGACTGCTTGAATTTCTGTCCAAGTCAAGTGGACAAAAGAAAAAACAAGCAGGAGAACTACGACAATTACATTTTATTTTTAAATCGTCACTAGTTTTAACACAGTGTTTTGAAGACTGTCGTTTTTAAGCTACAACTTCAGGCAAGTGATATGGTCTGGGGTTTCACCAGCTCTCCTAATACTGAGGCTAGTCAGTGCTTGAACAATAGCTCCCTCCGGAAAGACCAAGAAGGTGATGTTGACAAGTGACAGCACATCAACTCCATGCCTTGAGTCAGGTCCATGCAGTTGCCAAACAGTCTCCCTCTTAAGACTAAGTGTTAATACACAAGTGTATGAGTTCATCTGACTGTGGAGCTACCGGGCATGATTTGAATTTGGTGTCATTTTACCCATTCAATTGTACAGAGAGCTCAGACTTCTAATTTGTTAGAGAAATTAGGGATTGACCTTGTTAAAACTGCATGCTGAAACATGCAATCTGCACTTTGCCTTACCTCTCAGTGCTCCTTTATTTCACTGCCAGGGTTTCCTATATCTGGAGCAGGTAAGTCTTCCTTCCATTGCTGAGAAATACTGTCAGGTATGAGACTGCCCTTACAAAGACCATCCCCAACAGAAGACTTATATTTCCAGCATTAACTTTGGTTTCTTATACCTATGTCTGCATCTTTATTTTGGGGGCTCACATTATAATTCTCAGGCCTATTTAACTTCACTTTTATATAGAATAGGATCATTTTGTGGTTGCACAGGGCTTTGCCTAAGGTTCTCCAGGCAATTTCATCTTTCCAAATGTCACCTGAATCTACAAAGAACTCTACTAAATGAACATGCCTGCAGGCAGAATGAAATCCTGCTGAGTGTAGTGACAAATTATAGAAGAGTTAAAGTAAGGAACAGTTACAGCACCTTACTTTTGCCAGAATGAATGGATACATTAAAAAAGATTTCCTCCTTTTTGTAAAATTTCCATGTATTTTAAAAGCATATCAAACTACAGCAAACAAGTTGAATTCTGCTGTATCTTGTAATTACAAAAAACTTATTACTCTCTGTAGTTAAGTGCAAAAGTCATAAGAATTATGCTTCATACAGAAATGAAAAGAAAAAATACAGAGGAAATATTTTCAAGATTGACTATAACACCTGCCTTTGGTAGTCCATCAGAGATGCCTAAGCCCCACACTGTAAAGACATATGGATACTCTCACTGCCAGACAGAGTTAATTTTTGAGTTGAGCATTTGTATTACCTCTTAAGACATGAGCTTCATAACCTGTTACCTCAAAGGAAGCTGAAATTCATATTAGTGACAACTACAGTTACTTACTTCTGTGCAAAGCCTATAAAGTCTAGAGCTTAAGGATCCAAACGGGAAGTGAAGCACAATCACAGTGCCAGTAGTTTACAGCCATGCACCCCTCAGCAAAGCAAGGCTGAGACCCAGAAAAGTACTTAATCTACAGAAATCAGGACTAGGACTAAACATCTAGGGATTTCTGTGGTTTCTGGATCAAACTCTAAGTGAGTAGTGAAATGACAAGCAGCAGGACCTTTTCTAGCCCTGCGATAGCAGAATGGTAGAGTTCTACCATCACAGCCCATCTCCTCTCTTATAAATTTACAAAAGGAACATTTAAACCATGATTATTTTTAAATGGTTGTAATAACACTTGTTTGCCAGAGATGAACAAAACATCTGACTGCACAATTATTCATCTCCACATATTTCATTCCAAGAATGTAAGGAAAGATATGTACTCCTCAACATACATTCAGACTATGCAAAGCACACAACCAAAATATCACCTAAAAGAGATTAATTCCTGCTGAGGATGTTGCCTCTTTCTAGCGAGTGCAATTCACCACATAAAGAAGTATATTTTTGATGATACTAAATCAAGCTTCCAATAGGGGAGATTTTAAAATATTCTTGTGTTGTAACAAAATGTTCCCACTGGTGTTGTAATGAAAGAAAGAAAGAAAGAAAAAAACCCATCTCCTGGCAGGAAATTAATTATTGAGCATTCCACTGCTTGATGATGTGCTCCTACATTCTGCGCAGGCTTTCCATTTTTCTCTCTCAGTATGTGGAGAAATTCACTATGGAGAATGTACAAATAGAACAAAGAGCACAAGAGGATCAGTTTATTAAATGCATTTAGAAACTGAACAGGCCTGGAGAGAGGAACTTGGTTTCTGCATCACAACACCTGGCATTTATTCCCTCTTTACATTCCTCACTCCTCCATTAGATTGTCGCTTCTCTTCTGTTCCCTGAAATCACCTCTGTTGAGAACAGAAGCACTGCACTTTGCTTTTAGCATCGCTTTGCTGGAACAGTTTTGAACTGTCAGTTCCTTTATTTAAAATATAAAATGGAAAATCTCAGCTCTTGATGGAAAGAGAAAATAGAAGCCTATCATTATACAGCCATATCTAAATAACCAGATGTAACTCCATCTTTAAAATCATCCTTTTTTCCCTTCCTCATGTCCAGCCCATTTAATAAATTTCACTCTTGCTGCCAGTGAAAAAACTGAAAAACCCCCACAGGCCATAATTTCACCCATTAGTTACATAATAGAACATATAGTCCCTGAGGCTACTTCTGCACCCAGCACAAGCACCTGGAACAACTTCTCACTTTGGTGGGATCATACCCCTGCAAAACATCTCCATGAGAGCAGTCACTTCGCAGTAACTGGCATCTTGGCTACTTCCTAGATGTGGAACTACCAAAGCAGAGATGGAAGATGCAACAGACTGAAACAGCATATACCATTTTCAAATAGTATTCTAGATCAGCAGTACTCTATAGCTTAGCTAAGGCACAATAAAGAACTGTTCAAGAGAAATTAACAATTTGTGCTTTTAAAAAAGTGAGACAGAAATGGAAAATGCTGCAGCAGATGGCTGTATGATTCCTACAGAAACTTGAATACCAGCTAGGCTGCCCAAGACCCTTTCTCATGGTCACCACCACTTGGACTCTTCCATCTGCTGCTGGGCAGGATGGCTCAGACACAGTTTGATTGTACTGCCTCTATCTGCCTTGCACACCTCACATTTGTCCGGCTCTGTGCATCAGCAGCAGAAATCTCCATCGCTGCACACAGACATGCCAATGGTTTCATGTGTTGCTCATATCTGCAAATATTTAGCTGCTGCCTCCCATCCTCTCCTTACTGCTCTTGGGTCTATACTAATGTAATGGATTCCCCAGAGACCAGAAGGCACCTTCACATATGCAGAATGTCCCACTGAATGGGAGCATTCTGGAATAAGACAAACCATCCACTTCATAGCACCTACTCTAAGGACAGCTGCTTTTGCAAGAGAGCACTGCAGGAGCTGCAGATGCAGCAGCAGAGGAGGACCCTCACTGCATGAGATCCTTCATGTGGCCCTGGGCAGCAGGGCTCTGCAGGAGCTCTGACAGTGCTGATGGTTTCATCCTAGGCTCTTGACTTTTTAGCACATCAAAGCTGTTCCTGATTCTGCAACTGGTAGACAATGATACCAGTGGTGATTTGGATTACATCGTTTTGAGGGGAGAGAGTGAATTTTGAATTATAAAGCAGGAGCAGGCTTAATTATTACATATGAACATAGAGCATATGCTGCCATTTTACAAGAAACTGTTCTGAAGAGAAGCACCATGCTCTGCCATCAAGCTCCCGAGCGACAAAAATCACACTCTCACGAGTATCAGACTCACCATCTGTAAAATGTTTTTCTTCTCTGGAAGATAATGTGAGAACTATGTGTTACAAATCATATATTTTGTGACAGATATTATCACTTGTTTGGAGCGGCACCCTAGTACAAATGTTTTTTCTCCCCTATAAGAGCTCACACGAGGCGTAAAACTTCTTAAAATCCTATTTAGTGGTGCAAGAGTGCAAGAGAGGTGACAACTAATACATCTCTCAGAATTTCTCTTGTATACTAAGAAGGGAACAGGAGAGTTTTTCCATGAATATAATGTCATTCAAAGGAATTTGCTCTGTAGGAATTTTTGATAGGGCTATGTGCATCTGTATAAATGCATTTTAAGTTCCAGAAAGGGAGATTATTTTAACTCCTTCTACAAATGACTGAGAGGCAAAACCAAAAACTTTTTATTACTTTTTAAGAACGGATTACTTTTGTATTCCTTCTCAAAAAAACGTACATGAATTAAGGATTAAATCTGCTACAGTTTTGAGCAACAAGAGATCAGAGGCAGGCCAGCCACACTAAAACGCAGAGTCAAGAGACTGAGCCAGGAGTCTGAAATGTAGAATTACACCGTAATAAGAGACTGTCAAAACCCAAGGGGAGATCAAGCTGGAAAAAACAGCCCTGGCTGTACTCAAAATCTAAATATCAGAGGTTAGGATGATGCAGGTCAAAATGCTGTGGAGTGACCCCATCACCAGCTAACTGCATTAATACAACATCAGAGCTTACAGAATGGCTAATTTGACTCTCTTCTCATAAATTATACATCTATAATCAATCCAAACCAAAACTAATTTCCAGCAACTACACTGCTCTGCTAGTAGACAGTGCTTTAATGTAATTATGCATAGGCAGGAAGAGATAATGACCTCTGATTCAAGTCTATTATTTTTATGGAAGATACATCGCAGTATTATGTGAGCTGTTGATTAAGATCGGTATGTTACATTAAACAAACTGTTCTCCCATAAACCACTGCTGCTTTTTCCTCTTCCATCGAGTCTTGCTGTCTTTGCCAATCACAAAGAGTTACCCAGTGAGGGGCAAACCTAACTTTGGAGGAACTACTACTACACTGAGACCGATCTACGTTCAGACGCAGGTATTTGCATCCCTTCCGCCTGCACAGCCTGTGGCAGAATAGGAGAGCATCTCGTAAAATGACTTATCCAAAAGCTCTGCAAATGTTTATTCAGTAGCATCTTATTAGAAGATACGTTGAGTCCTCTAATAGCCATTTGCTCCTCTTCAAATCGCGCTGGTCCAGACGCGGAACCGTGGTGCCCTAACCGCGGCTGAGTGACCCCAGATCTCCAGGTCGGAGCGGCGGGAGGGCGCCTCTGCCAGGCCCCGCTGGGACCCCGCGGCGCCGCTCCCGTTACCGGCAGCGGCAGCGCAGCCCGGCACCGCCCGGCCGGGAGCGA
>VXBA01001197.1:341558-458217 GCA_013399895.1 Serilophus lunatus
CGGAGCGGGGCGGGGGTCCGGCATTGCCCCCCGCGGCCGCGACACGCCCGCTGCCCCTTCCGTCCCGCAGCAGCGGTGGCCGGGCCCCCGCACTACCCCCTTGGGCAGCGGTGGGGGTGGCAGCACCATCCCCTCCGGCCGCCCCCTCGGGCGCGGGCGGCTCTGGCCGCGACGCTGCCGGAGCCCCGCGCTCATCCCGCCCGGGGCGGCCTGTGCGCGCTCCCAATAAAGGTGCGCATCTTGCTGAGGCAGTGGGGGGTGTAGATAGTGCCGAGCGTGTGTTCTGCTTTCCTGGGGGCTGGAGAAGGGCTGTCCCTAGAATAATTGTCATGCAGCCACGACAGCGGTGGAAGAACGAAAGTATGAGCAGTAGAAGGGTTTTCGTCGTGGAGATGAAATCAGTGCCACTAAACACTAATGCTTGCATACTGATTTAGCTTGCTCTTGGTAGTCTGTTCGGGCTGTCAAATTTCACATAGAATGTCTTAATTTAAACTGTTTTTCATCAAACTTGGGCACTAATTGTTACCGAGGCTCTTCAGTGTCACTAAGATCTCTTCTCTACAGACCTGGTGAACAACATGAAAATTTCTTTTGCATACGAGGCATTTCATTATAATAAACCACTATTTGTACTTCCGTGCCTGTTTTCAAACCATGACGACTGTATAATGTAAACAGCAAACTTTGACACGATCCAGTCAGACCAGTATAGTATCAAGAGTTACGACTAGCAAAACACACAAGCCGAGATCTACAAAGTTAAATATAAACAAACTGGGATCTAGAAATTGTGGCTCTTTCAAGTTGGAAGTGTTTGTGTGATCACAAACAAACGCTTAGTCCACATAACCAGTTGTTTCACCCAGCTCAGGAATGCAGCAGTCTTCCCACAGCCTGCTCTGGCAATGTCTATATTACAACTCAAAATCAGATGGATGGTAAGAACACAAAGTCATCCCTTAAGCATCTAATAGGGATTCATCACCACTATAGCATGCAGCTGTCAGCTATCCCTAAATGCAGTCTCAAAGAGCGTGGAGCAGCCTTCAGCAGCTCCAGCCTTCAAGCCAGGAAAGTTTTGCACAGGTGTAAGGATAGGTGAATACCATAACAGAGTTTATAAACCTGAATGCAAGGAGCATAAAAAAAAAGGAGCTTGTGAAAAAAATAAAAAGCATTTCAACTCAGACAGACTTGCAGAAATCACAATCGGCTTTGACTTCTTTTTTCACTGGGAGTACCTGTTTTTTCCAGGAGTTATCCAAGTGGGCTGAATGCATCAGTACCGCATTTAGAAGTGGACCTGGAAAATGAGCCATTGTGGCTGTGGGAAAAGCAAGTGAATGACTTCACAGCATCAGTGAAATACTGTCTGCAAGAGGTGACTGGAGGTCCTTAATCCATGCTGCAGCTCGAAGTAGGACTACTGCTAGCACCATATGGCAACAGCTGAGGCTTTGTCCCGTTGTGGGTGGGCGTCCTGCAGAAGCTGAGGAGTCATGAGCTCTCTCGATAGGGTGTCCCAATCTGCACTGGCCTGCTCTTGAGACCTCCCAGTGGCCATTTGCTCTGGTCAGTATGCCAGCTGGAGAAAGGGTGGTGGTATGAGATGAAGATAAGTAAATGAGGAGAAGAAAACAGTCTGCAACCTTCAGTAACAGAATCATAGAATCATAAAATCTGAATTGCTTAAGATGAAAAAGACCTTTAGGGTCATCAGTCCCAACCATCAACCTAACACTGCCAAGGCCACCACTAAAACATGCCCCTAAAATGCTGCATCTACAATTAAATGCCTCCAGGGATCATGACTCCACCACTTCTTTGGATGGTTTGTTCCAGAGCTTCACAACTCTTTCAGTGAAGGCATTTTTTCTATTATGCAAGAGAAACCTCCCCTAGAACAATGTGGAAGTGTTTCCTCTTGTCCTATCACTTGTTACCTGTGAGAAGAGGATGACCCTCACCTGACCACAACCTCCTTTCAGGCAGTTGTAGAGAGCAACACAGTCTGCCCTGAGCTTCCTTTTCTCCAGGCTAAGATCCCCCAGCTCCCTCAGCTGCTCCTCATAAGACTTGTGCTCCAGATCCTTCACCAGCTTCATTACCCTTCTCTGGACATGCTTCAGCAGCCCAATGTCTTTCTTGGAGTGAAGGCCTCAAAACTGAACAAGATTCAACATGCAGGCATATCAGTGCCGAGGACAGTCACGGCCTCAGTCGTGCTGGCCACACACTGTTTCTTTTGTAACTCCTTGCTGCCAGCCCCACTTGATGTGTGGTGTTACAGCTGTGATTAATTGTTCTTGCACATTTTCCTGCAAATAATTACTGCCTTCGCTCTCCTCTCTGTCCTCATTCAGGAGGACAGCACCACTGTAATGGTGGTGAGGCTGCAGCCCCTATTCGAAGCCCCAAGCAGCTCTTAGCCATTGACATCTCCAGGCTGCCCAGGTGGCTGCATTCAACCTGCACAGTCTGGGTCTCAGAGTCAGGCTGGGTTTAAGATGTAAATGATTAACATTGTGGGCACAGGGAAGTTAAAGCTTCCTCTTAGAGAAAGGAGAAGGATATCAAACCTTTCTTATCTGGGAAAGAACCTACTCTCTGCCTCCCTGTCCTCTGAAGGCATGATAGCAGGGGATACCAAGTGCTCCCAAATGGAAAGGTGATCCTCTAAAATTGTAAGGACATTAAATATTGTGAGATCCATAAAGGCACCCTTTCTAAGTGTTTTGTTGGGGTTTTTTTAAAGTTTTTACATTCTTCTCTGCAACCTGGGGTCTATGAATCAGCTCAGAAAGTACAAAATCTGAGATTCTCACATAAAGCCAGAATGTTACTTACAAAACCTGCAAATGCTTGTGGGAAACTAACCGTGAAAAACACTATATGCCTTGTAAGAAGTAACTGATTGTATACAGTGAGGAGTAAATAATTCTTAAACAAAGAGTGACTTCAGATTTTATTAACAAAGTCCACTTGCCTTTTGATGTTTGAAGACTATTCTATAACTAAAAAAGCAGGTTACATTTAATTAAGTCCCTTGGCTCAGACTAGTTACTTAGGGCAACGCTGTAAACACTTGGCAGAGACTCTGAACTGTAATAACAGGTTTATTAAAAAAAGAGTTTGGTCACATATGAGAAGACAGGAAGTCTGATAGGAAGTTCATAGGGAACCTATCAGTGTTCTGCATAACCTTCATCTTTTTTTAGTGTATGCAAAATAAAGATACTAAAAATTTTTTTGTTTCCCATCCTTTGCATATCTTATCTGTGAATGATTTAATAAGTTGAATTCCCAGCTTGAGAAGAAAATCTGTGCTTGAAGATTGTGTGGTAGTAGGAACAAAACCATCAAATCCCACAGCTCGACTTTGTGCCTGTCCAGATGGAGGGTGCCTTGTGGCTCCTGCTAAAATGGCAAAGGACATCTGACACAAAGGAAGCTATTTCTGAAATGAAGGAAGGTATTCATGCCATTCTAGCTAAATTGTTTTGCCTTTATAAACAGAGCTCCCCATATGAACAATCATTCCAGAAATTATTATTCTTTTCTGACTTTATTTAAACCAGTTCCAGACCAATGATAACCAGGAAAAGATGTTGTCTATCTTGCAATAGGTACGCTTGGGTGAAAACATTGCATATATTCAACCCAAATCTCAGAGAATTGTGACTTTCTATCCTTAGCCAATCCTAGCTTCTCTTGTCAAAGAGCTAAAAAGACAGCTTCTCAAAGATCCTTCCTAGACCTCCCTCTGCCTAGTTTCCCAAAACAACCTTGTTGTATGACACAGGTCTGCAAGGTGCTTCTCTGCTCATGACAAATAGTGTTTTGAGAAAGGTGGTGTGCGTTTGGATCCTGCCCCTGCACTACTGGCATAGTTCTCAAGTCTTTGCACACTTTTCTGGCTTGTTAAAGGGGCTATAGAGAAAGTGAGAATCTCCCTCAAATTTAATCCTTTTAGTTTTTGTGAATTCTTCTGGGAAGAGGATTGAAAATGGAGGCTATCTTACCCTATAGCTGAATGAGAAAAGGGAACAAAAGTTACGTCTGTAACACAGGAAAGTCATCCACATTCTTATTTAACTCTAATATTTTACAGTTACATTACAACCTGACCTGAGTTGTGACTCCCTTTCAAGGCAATATTCATGCTACCATAGGTCTATCAATACTTTATTTTCCTTGCTTACCCCATACCTGAAACACCAAGGAGTGCCAGTCATGAGAAAAGTCTCATTAGCTCTCCCAGATGAATAGGTAAGCAAAGATTTCATTTCTATTACCCTGTCTGAGAGCAGCCACCCCTTAGTCTGGCTCCTCTGCCCACACACATGTAAACAATGGGAGAGGTACCATGTAAAACAGACTTTCAAAGCAAAACAGAGAAAAGTCAGGAGAAAAAAAGTCTGTCAAGTAAACAGGAGGCACTTACAAAAAGGTGTGAAAGGAACAAGATATATTGTAATAAGAGGATTAAGCAAGTGAAGGGAGTAAGGTCATGTGTAAAAAACCCCAATAAATAAGCTATGAAATGTGACTTCTTTAAAGGAAAGGGAAAGTACACTAAAATGTGTGTTCTACTTCTCTGGCTAAAGTTCGATAATAAGCAATGAATTAATTTATAAAATTTATGTAATCAATAAAATGAATACCAGCTTAGAAATAGAAGTGCTGTGCCCCATGAGACCCATCCTCCTCTTAGTCTCTTTCAGATGCTAAGAGAGGAAGAGGAGTGGTGTCTCTTGGCCCTGCCTCAGTGTACCAGTGAGCATATGTACAGACTCTGGATGTTGACCAGTGTAATGGGTTGACCTCCCTTCAATTCCTTGTTGCATCTCCTCCTTCCTTGACTCACAGATATCCACTGCACAGGCCACACTTATGAACCACACTGATTCACAACAGCTGTTGGCACGTTATGGCAATAAATAGACTATGGAACTTGTTAGAAGTTCTCTATGTGCCGTGTGTAAGTTTCATCACACAGTCCATCAATAATGCCAGGAGTTACAGTGGCTTCTAACTTGGAAGCTGAATTTGGTTTATTTCCTTGCGACCTTGCTACCAAGATAAAGTTTCTTTGGACCAACTTAATAGCAAAATATACTTAGTATTTTCAAGATTCGGTTTTTGGGGTGATAGCGTGACATCACGTAGATAGCTTCCCTGCAGGAACTGTGGAGTTGAGGACCTTCTGATTCTTCACTGAGGTGTCTGGTGTGGTGGGAGCAGAGTTTTATGGGTCACTCCCAGTCCTTAGCTGTTTTTTAATTTTGCTTTGGTAAACATAGTTTGTTTTAAGGTGTGATTCATTGAGGACATGCATGCTATATTTGACAGAGGCAATGGGAAAGTTCATTCCCTAGTCTTAAAGCTGATTTTCTTACATTGAGTTTGGTTTTCTGCCATTCTTTGACGCAGATGAAAGTTGGAAGAAAAGGAGAGTAGTTATGTAAAACTCATTTGAATATTATGTACTTGTGGAGCTGATTTGCTTCTGTTGCCATGCGCACTTCATTGAAAATTTCCTCCCTTACTAGTCCAAAACCTTTCCTTGTTTCAGAGAAGACTTGACGCAGGAAAAGCTCCATCTAGTCTTTAGAAACTTGTTTGTTATTTTTCCCCTTTATTCCCCTTCTATTTTTCTTCCGTTTCTAGTGGATGAAGGATGCAGTTGTCTCATCCATGTGACAGGATTGTGTAATTCTGCCCCTTTGAGCCTGACTTGCTCTCAATCATCTGTGACCAGCTGAATTCAGGACCTTCAGATTCCCTTCTGTGTGCTACAGCACGCTATGAAGGTTTGTTACCCCAGCAGATAGATACTGAACAAAGGTTACAATGTTTACCAGTAAGGGGATCATTTTTCCAGCTCTAGATGTTATGTAGCACCCTAAAGGCCAAGACAAAGACCCAAGGAATAAGGCTTTCACCTTGAGAGCTTTTAAGTGTTGCCTAGAAGTTTCTATCTTTTCACAACCTGCTCCCATAATGTAAGTTTCATGGTTTTATCCTATCTGATCTCCAGGGAAAGGTAGAGATGCCAGCCTGGTGCAAGGAGCGCTTTAAACAGTAACCCAAGAAACAGAGGGGCCTGTGCATTGTCAGGGTTTAGTGCATGGAAGGAGAGAGGGATTGCAGAGCAGTGACTTGGTGTGGTGGATGTCTCTGCAGAAGATGATGCCTGACAGCAGGGTCACACAGGGCTATGTAAGCTGATGAAGTTGTGCAGGAAGAAGCAATCCAGCTGAAGATTGCTTGGGGCGGCCATCTCTGATGCACCATGTACAGCTTCAAGTGATCCTGGCTACCTTCTCCTGAATTATCTTTAAAGAGAATAGAGAAACTTGTAGTTCTTTCACTGTATACCCTAGAGATGCAAGTCAAGGCCTCTGCAATAATATTCACTGGCAAAGACTATTTCTGGACATAACTACAAATATTTAATGTGGGGTAAATTATAAATCATCTTTCTCTGACACCAACCAGAAGTGAATGTTTCAAGTAGAAAATGGCAATTGCCTAGTCTGTTTTTTATCCCATGAATATTAGGATTGCAAGCAGGGCAGCAGGTTAGTGTTCAAGCACTGCAGTTGCAGATGCTATAAGAATAGTGCTAACATTGCTGGCTTTTATACACAGTTTTCCATCTACAGATTTCAAATCTCTTATATATTGCAATTTTCTGTAATTTCCTGCTGTAACCTGCCTGAAACAAAATCTACAAACCCTGAAATAATATTCGATATTATAGAAAACAACTAGTATGTCTTTGGAATAAAATGTTTGTGGAAAAATTAATTATATGTGATATATTCTGTGTATTTCATCATAGTAACAAAATGAATTAGTTTTTTAGAAGTCAGCAAGCAAGAAGACTCCTTTTGAACTGCCTGACCTCTTTCACAGCACTGGAGATGTCAAATATTCTTCAAATGCAATAGTCAGCTAAACTGCCAGTCAACACAGCACTCTCCAGGAGTAATTCAAGCTTTCTCCTATTTGTTTGTTTCTCTTTGAAGAAGGGGTTTCAATTTTACATCCAATATCAAGTCAGCTTGACTATGAAAGAAAATGTGAGAAGAGATTCCTTCCCTGGCCTTCCCAAACAATATCAGCTTTGGAAATAACAGAAATATATAAGTGCTTTAAATGAAGGGGCTGTTTGCTGGAGCTGATAAATAAATTGATAATTTTTTGAGTTAAGAAGTGGATGACTCTGATGCCAGATGGCTTTTGCAGTATGAGATGCACTAATGGTTCCAAGCTCTTTCAGAGCAGGCATTTTCAAACCTTACTTGTATTTCCCTGAATATTTAATGTCACAGTTCTGCCAGAAGCCTCTGAAAATAGGGGAAATTAGAACCCGTCAGTCACTCCTTAGCAGAAGGAAGCTGATGATTTAAAAAGTTTCTCTGTACTATATTTCAAAGTGTAACCTTGAGGAGTGCTAGGAATGTCAGACATCTCTTTGTGGTGTCTGTAGAGGCAGTTTACAAGTCATGGCTGGTGGTACTTCGTTGAGCACGGTTAACTGCAAGCATCTGTTAAAGCTTATCAACCTCTAACCAATACGTCACTAAAGACTCATCATCTTAAAAGTCATGTTAGGAAACATACAGTGGAGCCTTTACTTAACCAAGTTTTGACGTCCCTGCTTTGCTGGAATCAGCAGGGCCTTCAGTGTTGGTTTGGAGAGCAACACCCCAGTGAGGATGTGTTTCTAATGAAAGGTGGCTGCCTGTTTCCTTCTCATCTATTCTTGTCCCTTTTTCCAAATGGGTTTTCCAAATCAAGGTCTTGCTTTAAAACACATCCTTTAAACAGAAAAATCTAGAGATAAAATGTGGTGTCTGGTGGACATGGAGCACCAAAAAGAACTTTCTGTGCTTGGTTGGTAGGTGTTTGTATGTGCATGAGCATAGAAATGCAGGCTGAGTGATGACTTGCCAGTGGTTCAGCACAGGGATTTCATTAAAGCTGCCTCTCCCCATGTCCAACCTCCTCCTGCATCACTCAGTCACACCTGTATCGCAGAGATGAGTTGAGAAGCTAAAAACTGGATGGATTTGTACGTATTTTTGCATTGTTTTCCCATATCTAATAACTTATTTGCCAAAACAAACAACAGTTAAAGAGGAAGACAAGACTAGGAGCAATCGGCACTTGGCAAATATTAAGTCAGCTTTGATAGAAATGTCTATACTTTGCTTCAGAGAGAGGTTCAGGAATACTGCAATTTATGTTGTAACCCCTTGACTTGAACTTGCAGATGTTCACAGATATCATAGCACAAAATTCAACTGGTGTAATTTGAAAAGATGGTTTGGAGATGCAAAACACCCTGTAATTCTCCCCTTAGAATAACTGGTAAAAAACCCATTTGGTGCAATCTCCTACCTCTCAAAACCAACACAGTCGTAAATTATAGATTTGAATGGAAGACGCAACAGCAATAACTGTTTCCAATACTGCAGAACTGTTGAGATAAAAATCTGACAAATTTCCTAGCATTGTTAAGATCTGGTAAGGCTGCCAAATTGCCCTAAACTTGAACAATCAAGGATTTTCTTTGGTATGGCTCACATGTTTTTATACAAGTCAATTGTTTATCCCATTTGATCCAAACAAACTTTTATGGGGGCATTTTGAGTTTCCAGGATGAGGTGAAAGAGTGACCGCATGTCATCATGCTGGAGAGCTCTGCCTTTTGTATTCAGTGATTTTTACCAGCATTTAAAAATCTTGTTGCATTTTATTGCACGATTGATTTAAAAATATGTGTATGTCCAGGAGCTCTTTCTTATGATCATTGGTGAGAAACACCAGAAAAGTGTTTCATGAAGAGGCAACGCTTTCAGGGCTCTTCTCCCACACAGTTAATTTTCTTCTTAAGAAGAAAACACCAGGCCTCAAGGGGTTTTTAAATGCACTGGAGAGAAGAAAGACAAAAACCAATGGCCAGAAGCTGAAGCCAAGATGAATCCAAATGAGGAGATTTTAATAGTGAGTCAGTCATCCAGAGGAATGACAATTTGCCAACTCTTAATGTCTTCGGAGAGAGAGCGTGCCTTTCTAGAAGATGTGCCATACTCACAGTACACTTTATTCAAAAGTGGGTTAATTGAGTGAACTATAATGACTTGTAAAATAAAAGCCATATCAGAGGATCTGTCTAATGGTCCTTTGCCTTTAGTTGTGTAAGGTTTATCTTAAAAGGGTTTTGCTTTTCTTTTCATTTTTCCATCTCTTAGACAGGCTAGGTCAAAGAGTTTTAATTCCACTCCTTACAGATTTCTACCTTGGAAAATGAAGCCATTAAGCAAAGCAAAAGTCGTAACATAACTGTGAAGTGATAACAGTTTGCAGTTGGTGCTCAGCCAGTGGGAACTAATTTGCTCATTCACAAAGCTACAAAGCTGCCGTCAGACGGTATTTTTCTTGTTGCTATCAAACAGATTGCTATTAGATCCACTGACAAAGGTGAATGGTTTGATAGTCATAATTTAATCCTCTTCTATCAATTCAGGAAGACAGTCACTAAATCACACAGTCGATTTTTTTGATGAGGTTATCTTGAATTTATAGTCAAGGCCATTGCCACAGTGTTTGAAAATACATGCTGCTAGTTACTTGTTATAGCACTGTTCATACCTGTGTGTGTGTATATAGCCTGTATGGCCTCTCTGCCGCAGGTGTTTATAAAATTCTCTATGTTTGTACCTATAAATACACATATATATGAAATTAATGAATATGGGACTAAACAGTGGAGCATGAACATGTGAACATCTGGCTTGTTCAGCT
The DNA here is from genome assembly GCA_013399895.1 of Serilophus lunatus. Classification (NCBI taxonomy): domain Eukaryota; kingdom Metazoa; phylum Chordata; class Aves; order Passeriformes; family Eurylaimidae; genus Serilophus; species Serilophus lunatus. Next base: position 351,381 of record VXBA01001197.1, read on the forward strand.
CTATTTCTGCCAGTCATACACATCTGTGCATAACAAGCCACTGCCTTGTGGTCTTCTCATGGAACTTCATGAAGACTTGTAATACAGAACGGCATCATGGAGGGGCTCAGGAAGTCAGCTGGTGCCCTGCTGCTGGGTGATACTTGTCAGGAGCTCATCTTCCCCATTTAAGTATGTGCTGAGAGTTAAAACACAAATAGTGACACACCTACAGGATGTTATCATCACCATTTACTCAATTCAGAGCACCTGAATTTGGAAAATTTGGACATTAGTTTGGCTTTGGCTGTGGTTTAGGGCATACATGATCATATGTAAGTCACTCAGGTTCTCCGAAGTTGTGTTATTTACAGGACTGGATACTCTTTGTTTACTCTGCCATGCTTCTCCCAGCTCTTGTGAGCTGCTACACTCATATGTCTTCACGTGCAGGAAATTTTAGGAAAGCCATGTCATTTCATTATTGACTATATAAATGGAAGGCAGTGACTGTATTTTGACTAGTAAAAGTGAAGCAAAAATGATCAGAGCTTTTATTTGTGCATCTTTTAAGGTAGAGTATCAGATATACCCATGTTCAATTATTTTTTATATCTTCTTTTTGAGCAACTCAGATGGTACTCCACGTGCTTAACCCCTCTACTGTCACCAGGAATTGTTCCAAAGTTCTTAACCAAAGGCCATCAGTGCAGGGAAATTATGTAACCTCCCCAGATTATGGAAGGGGTTGCAAACCCAGTACCAGAAATCCTCAAATTTCTCACTGCTGTTGCAAAAATATTTGCTTAAAAGTCCCTTTTCCTGTCAGGAAGAAAATTTGAGATGGATGAAGTATGTTTTTGCTTCAGCAGTAGTAGAAGAAACCTAAGAAAACATGCTTCAGTTGTATCTTAGAGGTGAAAAGGCCAAAATGGAGGGGAGTGGAATAAAACAAACAAACAAACAAACAAACAAACAAAAAAAGTCGTGCTTATTGCTGAGCTGACTTTAATGATTTTTAAGCAGCTGCAGGCACAGGGACGCTCTGCCTTTCCTGCACAGCAGATATATCAATTTTAAATCAGTTCCCAGCTGATAGGGAAAGGATTGCAATCTGCTTAACAGTGCCTTTGCTGCAGACAAGTAGATGTCATTTCTGAAGGAAAGATATTGGAAAAACATCTATTTCCTGAGACCAAAGAAAACAGACCTGCAGCTATCAGTTATGTTTGGGATCACCATGTCGTGTGTGTAGATTCCATCCCACAGCAGTGGCCTTGAGTGCACAGCCACAACCAGTGTCAGCTCTCACCTCATGCATTTTATGTGCTGTAAAAGTCACAGCTTTATTCCTACTCTGGTCCTCAAATTCTAACAGCTCCTCTTTCTCAGAAAGCTGGAGTAGAAGAACACAATGCACAATATAACACCTCTCTCCCCATTTCTTCCCACAGACCAGCCATGGAGCACTGGTCAGGAGCCACTAGCAGCCAGTTCGAACACAATGTAAATTCTATGAGAACGCATTGTTTTTATAAAGATCGCATGCAATTTGTTGCCAAGCAGCCTACACAAATATTTAAAGCCTCCCTCTTTCTCCACACTTTTTTTTTCAACAAAACAAAAATAACAAGAACTTTTTCTTTGTGTCATAAAGGCTGAAATGGAATTAACCTCTTCCTGCACAAGTGCCAGACACTGGGTTGGAGGAATTAGTGACATGTGCATGCATTCCATGGGGTGCGTGCTGGAGAGGGCTTGACTTGGAGGCTGGATATGTATTCATATATGTATTGTTTTATATTTTGCCAGTGCCAGGTAGATCCTCTCAATTCCCTCTTCTCTTGAGAGGCAACATTTTTCTGGCTAACTCTGATGTCATTACCTGATTTCTAATGGCCACCTCCTCATACCAAATATCTCCAGAGTCCAGGCCTACCTAGGAAGAACAGCCACATTTGATCATGTTTTCCTCTCTCCCTCCATCCCTGTTGTTCACATCTAATAACATGCTCAGTTTGTCTGCTGAACTGTTAGACAGGAACAATGTCCATTCTGTCAAAATGTTATGGGAGTGCCAGCTCTAGATTTCTGTGTAGAAACTTGGAAGTAGACACATATTTTAAAATATTTGTTATTATTTTTACTCCTAGCACACTTCAGTTTCACCAGTATGAGTTATCCAGCTAGGCTTCTCTGACTGTGGGAACACTGTTCAAGCACAGAGCTGTCTAGTCACACAAAAATTATCATTGGTATCACACAGGCTAGACCTCATGAAAAAACAGACCAAGTATAAATATAAGCAATGGCTCAAATCCCAGCTGCACTTTTCTGTAGGAACAGACCTTTACAGAGTATGTACCTTTGTATATGCAACTGCAATACTCAAAAGGAGTAATTTGCCAGTCAAATGAATCTTGTATCAGTGAATCCAGGGTCTGATTGCAAGGAGACATCTATGATCTGTGAGGAGTCATGGCTATGAAGGTGATGAGCACGGCCCTAAGAACTGCATGGAATATTTGCCTTTCATTTGTGCCATACATACCTGTCACATAAGATAAACACTGTTTTCAGGACGTTTTCTGACCATCTCTTTCTTGCATCTTATTTCTTAGGTTCAATGTTATTCTGCTTTTTGAAACCAAAGTTTCATGCTCAGAGCAGAATCACATAAATGCAATCTGAATTTCCCAAGGTTGTAATTTTTTATGATACATCTCATATAGGTTTTAAATCAATTCCTTCAAACTGATTTCAGAATTACCTGAAATGCCATTTACTGTGGCCCGACCTATTTTTGCTAGACAAACTTTAAAACTGGTTGGAAAATATCCCCATTTTAGCAATGACCTTGTTATTTATAATCAAGTCTTGATTCTATAATATCTATTAATTATAATAATTTTCCTGAAAATGCCATTTATCCACACATACAAAAGGACATAATATCCTATACCTTGCCTAACTGAGGAAGAACTGAAAGATCTTATAATGTCTACTCATCATGGCTTTCTATGAAAATGCAAATACCTACAGTTAATATGCCACAATGGGATTATTAGGGTAGTAACATTAATTATTTACATAACTGTTTTGAGATATTAGTGTGTAAAAGCACAACATTTTTTAAAGACTTATCTTACTTTTAACTGTATTTACTGACTGTGATTTACTATATTTCCTTCTGTGAATGTAAGAACCATAGACCAATACACACGTTTTTCTTTTGTTGCCAGTTTGCTTCACCTGTAGTTCTCATGTGTTGCCAATAAGAACTGCAGTATATACAAATGAAAAGGATCATTTAAACTCACAAGAAACTACTGAAAGACACCAAAAAAGCACTGTTTTGAATCAATTATTTTGGGTTGGAAGTGACCTTTAAAGGTCATCTAGTCCAAACTCTCTGCAATGAGCAGGGATTTCTTCAACTATATCAAGTTGCTCAGAGTCTAATCCAATCTGACCTTGAATGTTTTCAGATATAGGGCATCCACCCTTTTTTCTGCGCAACCTGTGCCAGTATTTCACCACACAAATTGTAAAAAAATGTCTTCCTTATATCTTCTCTAAATCTACCCTCTTTTCAGTTGAAAATCATTACCCCTTGTTGGACTGCAACTGGCCCTACTAAAAAAGTTTGTCCCCACCTTTCTTATAAGCTCCTTTAAGTACTGAAAGATGCCTACAAGATCTTCCTGGAGCTCTCTCTTCTCCAGGTTGAACAAACCCAACTTTCTCAGCCCTTCATCCCAGGACAGATGCACTGTCCCTCTTTGTGGCCTTCCTCTGGACTTGCTCCAACAGGTCCATGTCCTTCTTATGTTGGGTGCCTCAGACCAGGATGAAATACTCCAGATGGGGTCTCACAAGAGCAGAGAAGCCTTTCACCTGCTGGCTGTGCTGCTTTTGATGCAGCCCAGAGAACAATTTGCTTTCTGGGCTGCAAGCAACACATTGTTGGTGTATGTCCATCTTTTTATTCACAAGCACCCCCAACTGCTCTCAGTCTGTTCATCTTTCTGTTGGTACCAAGGACTCGTGGGGGGGCACTTATCACCGGTCTCTATTTATACATTGACCTGTTGACCACTACCCTCTGGATGTGACCATCCAGTCCAATTCCTCACTCCCTGGACAGTCCATCTGTCCAACCCATTTCTCTCCAATTTAGAAAGAAGGATGTTGCAGGGCACTATGTATCAAAGACTTTACAGAAGTCCATGTAGATGACATCTGTAGCTCTTCCCTTGTTCACTCCATTCCATAGAGCCAAGAAGCTGGTCAGGCAGGACTTGCCTTTGGTGAAGCTGTACTGGCAGTCTTTAACTCCCTCTCTGTCCTCCACGTGCCCAGGCACAGAGGTGAGGCTCACAAGTCAGTAGTTACCAAGTTCCTCCTTTCTACCCCTTTTAAAAATGGGTGCAAGGTTTACCTTTATCCAGTCATGCAGGACTTTACCTGATGCCATGACTTTTCAAATATCATGGAGAGTGTCTTAGCAACCACATCAGCCAATTTTCTCAGGACTCTGGGATACAATTTGTCAGGTCTCATAGGCTTAGGTATGTTCAGACTCCTAAGGTGGTCATGGACCTGATCTTTTCTTATAGTGGGAGAGACTTTGTTCCCTCAGTTCCTGTCTTTCAGTTCACCCACTCAAGAGGAGTGGAAAGAGAGATTTCTAGTGAAGGCTGAGGCAAAAAACCCCAAAAAGTTGTTTAGTACCTCAGCCTTCTCCTCATTCATTGTTACCAGATTGCCCATGCAAAAAAACCATACACGGCAGATTTTCTTCACTATGGAAAATGGGAACATAGAATTGGTCAGATAGGGTGAGCCAGGAGGGGCATCTTGTCCAATGTCCTGTCCTAGACCATGATCAAGCAAATCAGAAGATGCAAGAATCTCTTGTCAAGTAGGCATGGATCAGTCTGTGCTGTGTCTGAAGCCTTCCTGATTTCTTAAACAGAGATTGACATAAAAGCTGACACATTCCATTTAACGTTGCTTCTGATTTTTTTTTTTTTTGGTTGGTTGGTTGTTTTTTTGGTTAATACAAACTAATGCAATTCTGAGTATTAGTGCTACCTATGCCTTTTCAGGCAAGACACTCTTTTCTCATATTACATGATGAGAAAACACAGTGCTCCAACAACAGCCCTGATATATAAGTTAGCTTTGTTATATCCACCCCGTAACCCTTTGGCTGTCAGCTTGGCTGCTTTTCTGGATAAAGATCGCTTGTCTTCCCTTTCCATCCTATGTTGCTCCTTTCCCTGCTCTACACATGCATACTCTTTTCCTGGGTAGGAATGGCCAGGCCAAGCTGGTGGGACCCTTATGGGAACTAGAGGTTAAGCCATCAGAGGAGAACCACCATACGTCCACTAACTCAGAGGTCTTTGCTGGGATCTGTGCTGTTTGCAAGCAGTAGGATCCAAGGCTCATTTCAGAAGAGATGGGACTGCCTCACTCTGCAACTCCTTAAGAAATGGCTTGTACTTCCATCGAGGCATTGAAGATGAATTGCCTGTGCGTCTGACGGTTAATGTGCCGTCTGACCATCATGGGAAACATGAACCGCAGCCAAGAAGCACGTATGAGCCCCGACTGTCGATACAGAAAATCTCCTTTAATGCCTGTGTGTGCGCACCCTCCCTGGCTCGGGGGGCGGCTCCGCGGAGGACCCGCCGCANCCCCCGCAGCCCCCGCAGCTTCCGCTGCCGCGCACGGTGCGCGCACCCCGGGCCGCGCTGAGCCCTGGGCGCCGCTGCCCTCTCCTGGCGCCTGCCCGCATCTCGGGATGCTTCAGGTGGCCTTGCGCGCTCTTGGATGGAGCACCCGGGTGGATGGGTATGTGAAAGCCGCATCACAGAGACGTACGAGGAATGGTGGAGAATAAAGTGAGGTTTCCTGGTTATAACCCAGCTCACCGATTTACAGATAACTACGGGGGAGTGTTAAAGACACAGACTGGTAATACTCAGAAAGATGGTTTTACTGCTTCCCTGCCTTAGGGGGCCAATCCCACCCGTGCTCCCCCTCCCCACCTTCTTGCCCTCTCCATCTGGACATGCCAGGGCAGCCCGCTGTCCTGCACCAAGGAAGGCAGTGAACAGGAGAGCTTTTCGTTAGTCAGACCCCCTAATTTGGGGATTGTGTAAAACATTTTCCCATTCCTATAGTTAACCCTAAACCTCTAACATATGCACTGCCAGTCTCGGCGGAAAACAAATCGTATGTTGAATGTCGCAGTGCTCCACTGAGACTTCAGGGAGAATTTGTCAGCCCAGGACCATAGAGATATACAGGGCCGTTTTCTTTTGATTATGAGCAGTCATTTCTGACTGAGTCAAGAGAGCATAAAGCTCTACTGCCCATGTTTCCCAGGAACTCTGCAGAGGCACCTTTGCCTGTACGCAGTGCAGGGAACTCAGAGCAGGGTGTTGCAGATCGGTCCTCTCTCCTCATCCTCTGAAGGGCAGGACTTCAATTTTTACCCCATTTCTCCTTTTTCTCATCAGTCTCCATTCCTGGGGAGCTTCTGAGGGTACAAGAACGCTGCACACCTGCTAAACATTCGGTGACATCCCTTCAGCCAAGCCCCTCTTCGAGGCTCCTGCCCTGCCTGGGGTAGCTTTCCTTTGCAATACAGGGACTAAAACAAAAAGAGAGAGGAAAACTCTTCATGCCTGGCTCTGGTTAGGGGTGGAACCACAAGAACAGGAGCAACCTGAACATTCGAGAAAGATCAGAGAAGGTGAGAAAAGTCTCAAATGTGGTACCTGGCTCTGGAGAGCACCTCACAACCCTAACCTGTTGAGTGGTAAAATAAATGTTTTCCATTTCCTTTGTTCTTATTTTCCTTTTCAGGGAACTTCACATAGTTGGAGGAGGAAAAGAAAAATAACCTTCTTAGATATTATTTCAATACTTTAATTTCTGTTTCAAAGAATCCAATTTATTAAGCAGCAGTACCTGAGATTATACTCACCAAACAAATTCTCAAAGGAAGCATCACCATCTAGGTGTATTTTTCATTATACAATAAACCCTGAACTCCACCAAAGGTGTGTTCTCATAATGTTAAACTCAGTGCCTGACAATTATTGTCCAGCTCCATTTGGTGCCAGAAGGGCATTCAGTTGAGAAGTAATAAATCCTTTCATGCTGTTTAATAAAATGAGAAAATGTGTTGCTCACACTTGGATGCTAGACTTTATTATACAAACACAGCTAAAAAAATAAATGGAGTATTTCCTGTTTAGAAGTGCCTACAAGTCACATGATGTTGATTTTATCCAGGTGTTGCAATTCTAAATGAAATTTTCACTAAAGTTATTCTTAAAGTAGTGAGTTATTTCAAAATGCAATAATCAGCATGTTGTTAAAGGTGCAAAAACCATTGTAAAAACCCCCAAAACATTCAGTGGGCTGTAACGAAATTAGATGTGGAACATTGCGGTTGCCAAATTATACAAGATATTTGTGAGACGCTTTGCCATCTACTTGAGTGCTTTTCTGGTTTCCACTGAGAAAAAAAAAAAAAAAAAAAAAGGCAAGGAAAAATCCTATAAGGTCTGAGAAACCCTTTCAACTCCTCAGTTGATTTTGTCTCTTTGTACGGTGCTGGGATTATCCTCTACTCTGGAGGCCTGGTCTTGGTTAGAGGTGCCACTGCCACTGTAAAATAAATGCCTGATATAAATAGATGTCTTCATCAGGGTGCTCAGCACTAAGTGGAAACAGGTCCTTAAGCAGGATTGTCTGTTCCTTCATTTTCACTAATTTAAATGAAAGAAAAGGTCAGCCACGCATTGTCTTTTAATAGATGAATCCTATGCTTTGGATGCATTTCATACTGCTCATACTCTTATGGCCCATGTGAACTTCATCCATGCTTTGAAAAATGTGATGGATATCTGTTATACGTTCTTCATGCCTCCTCTGTCTTGCTTTCCATTTACAGGCTTTTGTGGGCGCATCTTTCCCCTTTGGGGATCCCACTGGGGGCATTTAGAGGTGTCCAATAGTCTGTATTTCTGTGGGAGATGACAATATTAAAAAGTGCTCCTAACATCTGGAGCAAGAAGCACTGAGCATTAGGATAGGTCTTACATGTTGCTTGAGTTTCTCCCACAGCTTCTGAAGAACTACCAGAGTGGAGACTTCTGCCCAGAGTCGTTATATCCACACTGTAAATTATTGGCACACCTGAGAAGGATGAATCTCACCCCACATCAAGACAAATGCTGAGCCCCAACCATCTGTTACCTGTATCCATGGTAATCTTGTGGTGTGCCATTATATGAACTTAGCATTGCCTCTTTTGTCTTTAATAGCTGAAATAGTATGTGTCTTCTGTTAACCTCTTGTTCATATCTTTCCCAGTTTAAAATGGCTGTGCACACCTACACCATTGGGGTTAATAACTGTTGATGCTTCTTAAAGAAAAAAGCAGATCTCTGTCATTGGATCACTCACACCTTTACTGAAGAATAATTGTAGCCTTTATAGCCATAAGAAGCACTAAAACTACACCTCTGTGAATCTCAAAGAACATTTCCTTAAATATCCTCCAAAAATCTCTTCTACTTGAAAGAATGAGTCAAAGAGCCACAGTGTCACATGCAACAGAACAGATCAGAAGTGACTGCAATGACTTTCTAAATGACATGAACTTTGTAAAAGGCGTCAGAGCACACAAGGTTTCCTTACCATCTTGACTGATGACTGAGCCACCAGAAGAAGTGGGATCACTCCATCCCCTCACACCTCCATTCTGTGGGCCAGTGCCTGCTGTCAGAGGAGTCAGGGAACACACCCATCTGAAAATGATTGAGTTTTTGGAGGGATTTTTGTCCAGATCAGTTTGCTGATGCAGTTGGCCAAACAATGTCGTTCGTTGCTGTGTTGGGGAAGCAGGGCAGGGAAAAGAGGTGGGACATGCTTGTTTAGTAACACTGCAGTCAGCGGGTGTCTGGAAGGGTGTGCGAAATCATCTCATAGGGTTTTGCAAGCCTAGCTTGCTGTGCATCTCCCTGGGTCCTTTTCTCCCAGAGGCTCCAATTCAACATTGCATTTAAATGACTGAATTTCGAGTTCATGAGTTGTTCCCAAGGCATTTTGTATTTAATTTCAATTTAATTATATTCTTAACTTAAAATTAATGATAAGTGTAGATTTACTTGCATGTCCAGAGTTAGGTATGTATTCATGTTCTTCTCAGGAGGAATATCACAATTGCGTGCATAGAAAGTAATTGATTTTTCATAATGGGTAATTCCAGTTATGAATTTATTTGCCTCATTACTTGAGAGCTGATTTATTCACTCTTTCTCTTTACTGACAGCAGCAAGTTTCCTTCCACCTGAGTGTAACTCCAGGCCTCAGAACTTTCCAGTTAACTCCCTCAGCAGATTTAGTCAAAAGCTCCCTTATCAGAGTTGGTCTTACAAGAAGGGTTTTGTTACTCAAAAAATTCCAAACTCAGCAGGCTCAAATGTAGGCTTTTAAATCTGCATTTGAGCTCCTCCATAGACTTTGATGGCTGTGAGCTTCCCACATCATTTCCAATGAAGGAAAAGCTCCGAGTCTCTCCCTGTGACTGGGAGGACCATAAGGGCTGTTTCCCAGTGTTCCTTCTTCCCACTTGGGTAGTGGGGTCATGGCATAATGCCAAGAACATCTCCCTACCCTTGTGTGGTCAGATGAGCACAAGTGAGGTGGGGAACAGTGATGATAATAGAAAAAGAAGGGTGAAAATTGTTGAGATTTAATGGGGATTTCAAAGACACTCCAGGAATACTAAATATTGGGTATTATGCAATTAAGTGAAACCTTCTGCTGGTCTAAAATATATTAAAAAAAATCAGTCTGTCTGAGTTGAAGTGTGATGGCATGCTGCTACATTATATATGAATAGTAATTGGAAACAGGACATCTGCAGAAATTAACCATTAACTGTTGAGCACTAAAATCTTTAATTGAGTTTGTAAGCCCTTAATGGCACAGTTAACCTTAAACATAGCTCAGTGCACACACTACCTGGTTAACACTGGTTAATAACTCTAACAGCTGATAATATTTCACACCCATGAGAGCACCAGATTAGCAAGAGACTTGGTGGAATGAACTCAGCTCACCACTCTTTTGGACCACAGACATAACAGCTTAACCTTTCTGAGCTTAACCTTTCTGCTTTAACTGGCCTTTTTGGGTTTTCTTCCTTCCAGACCTGCACGTGGTGAGAGCACCCCTGCATGTATGGCTTGGTGAACTGCAGACGCTGCTGTGTCCTTGGAGCACTTCCTGACTAAATAGCGGATAGAAGCTACAGGTGTAGCAATGGATAAATCCACATCAGGTGGGCTGGAAGAAGTGAGTATAACTTGAAATCTCCTTGACGCTGTAAATAACCAAAGAAGGGCAAAATCTACCCCAAGGTATTGATGGGAGCTGGAGAGATTGAAGCTGTGAGGAACAGTCCACTACATGCTTGGCTGAAGATTCATATCTGAACACCATCATCCTCTACTATCAAACCATGTGCCCAGCAAACCATAAGACTGTGCAGCCCAGGCAGCCCAGCTGAGGAAGGACCATTTCAAAAATGTAGGTGGTTTAAAGTGATTGATACAAGGAGCAGAGCTGACAAATAGGTGGAAAGACAGTTGTTGAAAAGGCACATACTTCTTTGTCAGCAATGAAAAGTAAAACTTGACAAGCGGATTCATGGTTTTAACTTAGCACTGTCAGCTTTAAGTTTCCTAGTACAGAGGCTTGTAAACAAAAAATACTTTGTTACCGCCAACCAATTGCATATTTCTAAGCAAATTAATTCTGTGGTTGTTCCAGAAGACGTATATATTTTATTACTCGTTTAAAAAGCAAAATATCTGGACATAGATTGAATAAATTTTTAAAGACACTCATAAATCTCATCTGCAGACCTGTTCATAGAACAAATGTGTGCCACATCTACTCAGAGGCTGGCATTTATCTGCAGAGAAGAAGGTGAAAGTTTGCACCTTGGGTTGTCCTGAGGGCATTCCTGCAGAACCCAGGCAGAAGTGTCTGTCACACGCAGCCCTCGGCCACTGATGGTAAAACCAGGGGCAGAAATTTGTGGCAGACCTGCCTCTTTGCAGCAAGGCGTGCTGAATTGCCAGCAGTCAGGAGCATCCTCCTGCTGCTGAGAGGCCATCCTGGACTCATCCTGTCTGTGAAGGCTTTCTCTTGGCCGGGCAGGGGTGCAGGCAGCAGCACAGCCCGAGAAAGCAGGTCTTTGCCTTGTGACTGCTCTTTTATGGCCATGACCTGCAGCGTGTGACTGAAGCCAGGAAATGAAAATCACCTTCTTTCTCAATTTACTCATTTGCCGTAATAAAAAGTCTTGCTCGTTCCTACAAACCCTTCTTTTCTGTAATTTTCATTAACGGTACTTAACATGACAATGACTTTGACGATAACTGCCCATTTTTCTCACTATTTTTGTGGTACATGAAAATGCACAACGAGTGAGCAACAGCTGAACTCTGAGTGAGCTGATGTCTCTGAAACCAATTTTCCCTTATGATAGAAATTCTCTGGCGTTTTTTTGTAACTATCAAAAAGTTTTGCTGACCAGGATAAATAAAACAAAAACCACAGTTCTGTGCAATGTGGGGTTTGCATTTAAAATAAATCTCTCTCCAATGCAGAGATTTAGCCCCTCTGAGGCCGCTGTTTTGTCACCTTTTACAGCCTTGTCTCCTAGGCACCCTCAGAGTTTACTGCAGCTGACATGGCTTCCTGTGGACCTTCGCCTACACACTGCCCTTAGGTACCTGCAGGACTTGATCACTTTGCAGCCGTTACTCTTTTCCTATTTTCCCATGTGTTTTTATGGCAACTTGTGGTAATTTTCTAGACTAGCTGGGGTATCTGGGGCTTCTTTGTGCCTGTTAGATGTTTTGTTTTTCTTTCTTTTTCCCCAATGGCAGTTATTTTATTACATCCCAGCCCATGTCTCCAGGCCTCGTGCTCTGGGATTCTTGTTTGGTTTTCTCATGGAGCAGCCCTTTTCCCTTACCATTTCCCTGATGCCTTGTATTGCATTTTTATTACAGCAGAGGCTGTGTCTACAGGTCCTTCAGGCTATTTGTTCTGAGACTTTTATTGGATTCTCAATAAATATGTTTGCCATTGGGGGTCCTTAGCTGGTTTCCTTACCTATTTTTATTGAAGCTGTGCTTCCAGACAAAATGTTAACCAGCTATTTCAACAGCAATCTGGTTTCTTACATGTTTGCATTGGCTGAGCTACATCTCATGCCTTTTCTTAAATTTTTTTTGATGTTTCCCTCATGTTTAGGACCTTTTGTTGATGTAGTCTGGGTGCTTTTCTGCAGCCATCTCCATTTTACATGGAAGTACAACTACACCTTTGTGGCAGGAGGCAGGTGGAATGAAAACGGTTCTCTGCAAAATTGACAAATCATAGGTTTTGGGTAAACAAAGGCAAGGAGGCCTCATTCCTGCAAAAAGCTGCTCTAGGCTAAATTGCCCTAATAGTTTTCGCTTGGGTAAGCCATGCTTTACTGGGGTGCATCAAGGTCCATCATCTTCATTAAGAGAGATGACTTAGATGTCTTACACCTGGTTGGTGGGTGTGTAGCCCTGGGAAAGGCCCTAAGGTGAAAAGAGTGGCATACCTGTGCAGGCACATCACCGAGGTAATGACACTAAAGGCTCCCAGCCAGCCCTTCTATGAGGATTTTGACCCAAATTTTGACAGAAATTCTCATCTGAGCCTAGGCTTAGTCCGATTTCCATGTTTATTTGTGGTATCAGCATGTATAAATTAGAAGGCTGTGGCATTTCCTGACTCCTGTAGAAAGGATGATGTGACAGCCCAGCTACACAGGGCAGGACCAGCAGTGTTTCTTCCTCAAAGGCAACAGTTGCACCCCTGAACTAGTCCTTTGGAGAATGAGATTATGAAAGAACTACCCGGTGTTCACACCACAGAAACCGCTGCCAGGGCTGGTGGCTTACCCTGCGCCCCATCAGCATGCTGAGGCCAGACAGAAATGGTAATACTAGAGAGGAAAAAAAAATCTGCCACCAAACTAAGCTTTATTTTTAAAGTTGTTTTTGGGTATTTAATTGGTTTTCTATTTTTAACTTGGGTGAAAAGGCTTATGTGGTCATCATGTGTGTACATGAGTGTTTGTGTGTCTCTAACTGCCCTTCCTGTAAATAACTTTTGAACTCATGAACTGGTTTCAACCAGATTTGACCAAGAAGGAGAAATCACAAAGATAGGATGCTCCTGCAATTTATATATTAAATAAGCAGCTGGGTAGAGTAGAGAGATATTAGAGAATCCACACAGGAAAGAGCCATTCTAAATACTTTAACTGCAGGAAAAGTTTAGATCACAGTTAATGCTTTATTAGACATAAAAATCCACTCATCATTTAAGTTGTCTTTCCCAGATGAAGAACATATCCTGTGTGTAGTAAAATGTAATTCTGATTGAGCTTTTTCCGGTGCTATGGGCACTCATAAAGTCTTCTCTCACAAGCACGTGCTGCAGCTTTAGCCTAATGCTGTTTTACAAAAAAATCAGCTACACAATGCAAATTCACTTGAAACCAGGATCTACTTCTTATGATACTAATAGACATGGATATTTGCATAGAGCTAGTTATGAAGCTGGTTTATGGCATTTATTTTATCAGGAGTCTCTAAAATATAAACAGATTTTTGACAGAAAATATTTGTATTTTGGGTCCAGGGGATTTGTCTCAGAAAATAAGACACTGATGGAAGAGAAATGAGGACAGTCAGTATCAAAAAATCCACGGTCTTACCTGGAAGACCACTTCTCAAGCATGAAGACATTTTCGAGGCATAGAGAAAGGTGGAACTATCTATAATTTATCTCAGAAAGGGAAAACTAGAACACAGTGAGGCTGATACCCTTGACTTGCCTGGAATATACAGATGATGTGACTGAAACCTTCCTGGATCAGCAATGAGACTGGAAAAATCCCAGGAGTCACATCCACCCAGATGAAGCTACTGGGACATTACCAGCAGAGAAGAAATTAATTTAAAAAAAATAATTTCTATGCCTATTTTGCAAACAAGAAAAAAAATTTGAACTAATCAACAGAAATTAAAACAAAAGCTGTAAACACTTCATTTTTATTCACTGTATTCAGATCAACAGGGAGAACTTTATTGGAGCAACATTAGCCCTGGAGGAATGCTGGGCTCAGTAAAAGTACACCCACCCCCAAAAATGGATTTCTTGTCAAAGACCCATCATACCAGCTTGTCATCCCGAGGCCCTTGTACTGCCAGGTAATTCTCTGCAAGGCAGCCGGTGGCTTCTCTTTGTCCCTCTGTAGGTGGGGACAGTGGCAATCCTTGAAGGAGATCTTTCAATTATTCATGATTATTTCTAGCAAAAAAATGAGCTAGGCATGGGCTACTCCACTGACACCACAAAAGAATTTTCTGCCCCCATCTGCAATGAGAAGATAACAGCAGCCTTGATTATCCCAAAGCCAAATTATTTGCTGCTGAAGTGGACTGTTTGTCCACATCAAATTTCATTTGTCTGGTTGAGCACCAGACTAGACTCTTCCCATGTGTCAAGAGGATGGATGGGAGGTGAGGCTGGAGCTGGGAAGATCCGTGAACCTCAGCCTGATGATGACACTGGGCTTCTGAGGCCAACAAAAGCCTGAAACATCTAATGTGAGTACATGCTGAACAAAGCAAGTCCAGTTTGCTTTGTGCCAGAATTTGGGGAAACCATGAAATGACAGCAGTAACTCCACTCTGGGAGCACGGAGCTCATGGGACAGCAATTAATGACCCTGGTGTGAATACGAGACATTCAGAATTTCAGCATGCTGGAGAGGCTACTGTATCTCAAAATTCCTAGCAAGAAACATATTTAAAAAAAATCAGTACATTTTACTGCATTTCTTGGACTCTTTTATTGCAAACACTGTTTTCTTTTCTTTTTTTTTTGTTGCAAACCTGCAGTTGTCTGATAGAAAATGCACCACACATGATGGTTAGTTTTCCATCCTCCATGGGACTGAAATGCCTGAATACTTTACAATGACAATAAAAACCTGAGTACCATTATGACTGAGTAAAATTTGGGCTGCAATAACAATAACAATTTAATTTTTTTCTTAAATGAAAGCAAGTAGCTGTTAAGGGCACAACTCCAATTTGTGAGTTATGTTGGGCAAACAAAAGGCTCCTTCTCTTATTCAAAAATATTGGATATTTTTTTCATTCAACAAAACTATAACTTTTTATTATTATATATAAATTGTACATTTATTAATGTATTATGAAGCAAAGCCCTCAAATCAGGTTTCAACATCAGAGGCCAACATACTTGACTGAATTTGGTACTCTGAAGTGCATTTATAACATTATTTTTTGCAGTGACCATTCCCATTGCATGTTCATCTATATGGATGGCCTGGTTGGAGCTGCTGCCAACTAGCGTCATGTAGTTGGGCTAGAGGAAGGGCTGGTCATGATTGTCTTCTGAAGGCACTGTAATGCAGCTGCCCTGTTTCAGATTGGTTTTAGCATTTGGGATGTGGGAGGACCAAGTGGACCTTGTGCAAGAGATGGCAAGGAGATAGGCTGATTTAAGGATTTCTCTTTTTGTTCAAGAGACCTTTGGTAGCTGGGAGACTTAAACTTGGATTTTTCTCCCTCTGTGACCTTGCAGAGGAGTTAATTCACTGCTTTCATGCCTGGTGTACACACTGTTAAGTTTAGCATTCTCACTTTGAAAAAATAAATTTTTCTAAATCCTTCCACTGCCTGGCATTTTAGGGATACCTGTGTTATCTTCCTTTGCAGGAGTTTATTGTTTATTTGGAACTATTGTCTGACTCTAACCTAAAGTTACTTCCTATGAGAAATCCAGGTTTCATGCCATACAAGTTGTGTAGCAATTGTACAGCTGACCAGGATGCCTTAAGCTATAAAACATTTTTAAATTAGTTTCTAACTTTTTGAAGTGCTTGTCCCAAATGATCATTTTCTTTTCCCTGTAGATTTCTTGCAAAAAAACCCATTTCAGGTGGTGTGAGTTAGCATATCTCTGGAGAGACTTAGTGTCAACAACTATTGTTTCATGCCTTCATGGCTTCCATGAAATCAATAGCAAACCTCAAATGTATTTTACTGAGAGAACGAGCAAGCCTAACACTTCCTTCACTGAGGAACAGGAAAGCAATTCTCAAAGAACTCTAAGTTTTGCTTACTGAAGTAAATTTGACATGAACTACTGAATAAGCAGAGTCCCATGACTAAAGGCATCCTGAAATGTGATAAGGGAGACAGAGGAGAACTTACTGCTTTTCAAAGGAGCACACTGGAACTACACAAGCAGAAAATGTATTACTTGATAATGGATATGCTTTTTGGCAGTAATATCTCATGAGTCTACAAGGTCATTTATGTTCTGCAATAGTTGCTTTATAATGAAGCAGGAGGAAAAAAGAGTAATTAGATCCCCATGCTTCACGAAGGCAACAGATCCCTCTTTACTGGCAGATTTCAGATTCTTTTATCCTCTCGTGAGTGCCTAAAATCCTCACATTTCTTTTACATTAAGATTCTTCTCATCCCTTCCACCTTTTTTCTTACAGGAAAACGCACATAGAACTTTTATCTGCTTTTGTCTGAGCTGAGCAACTTGATTTCATTTTTTGTACTGCTGACATCTGTGCGTGACACTCCATGGTTTCAGAGAGCATGGAAAATGAGGACTCCATCCCCCAGATTATCTGTGACACTCTCAAGAATTAAAGTAAACACTGTTTTACTTGCTATTTCAAACAAAAGAAGAAATAGCAGCTGGTTTTGGCTGGTTGAAACAGAAGAGGTTTTGCACGATGTAATGGAATTTAAACACAAATGTTTCAGGCTGTGGTATAAAAGGTGCAGAGGAAATGGAGCCTGCCACCTTCCCTTGGGAAGCATGCACAGCCTCATGAGTTCATGAACACACATGTGCCCCAAAAGATCTTCTCATAGCAGCACTGCAAATTAGAGATATAAACTAGAAACTTGATTGCATTCAAGGTCAGCACATGGGCTCTCTGAGGAGGGTCCTATGAGCCAAGTCCTCCAAACAAAAAACATTAAAAGATCAGATCATCTCTTATTGTGCAGATCATTGTCTATTCCCAGCTGTTCTCATTTGTCACCTTTCTACTGAAACACTAGGGCAATGAACCTCTCTATTAGGGTCCTGGGCTCCCTGGCACAGACCTCCCAGTCCACAGACCTCAGGGAATTCTCTGCTTGTGAAACTGCCCAGCTGGCATCCTCCTGTGCCAGGACCACTTTTCTCCCTGCTGGCTGCTGAAAGAGAGCTGGAGAGCCAAACACAGCGAGACGGCGACAATGTGGAAGAAGATCAGTTTGGAATTTCTCACCATGACCAATGTGATTCCTGATTGGAAGTTTTATTAAAAAGTATCTCTGGACATGATTATTAGCAGAAGGCATTTGGCTTTTCTGCTGTGTGCCAAAGAAACAAGCTGAGGCGTGGGCAGCAGATCCCTGGCATGTCTGTATTCTTTCAGGCTGATGGCTGTGCCCAGGCTAGATCCTAACTGCCTGAGATACTGCTTCCTCTGCCCTTGAGAAACCCAGTGCTGCTTCAGGCCATGAAGCTGTATTAGACCCATAGGCAGATCTGACTGCACAGCCTTGTGTATCACCTTTTTGCAGATCAGCACCAGGAGGTCTCACCACACCTCAGCTCTATGGGCTGGATGGCAGGTGACACCAGCATCCCCCAGCAGCACCAGATGCAGGTCCCATACCCAGTGAGGCACTTGGGACACATCAAATCTCCCCCAGTTCCTCTCCACTTTTTGTAAGTTAGACTCCCAAAATGCAAAATCACCATTGCATTGTGAAATCAAGGTAAGTTAAGGGAAGCTCTGTCAGTGATTTCCTGGGGAGAGCAGGATTTGCCCCTAGTTCTCCCTGTGACCATAGGACAGCCATAACCCAGCCAGAGACAGAACAGAGACCCCAGCCCTGGTGCCTCCACAAAAGATGTGTTGTGGCATCAGGCTGTTACCTCTGTGCCATCCTCCCGCTGGGCCAGCCCGGTGCTCAGCGTCATGTGTAACCCATCCTTCCTGCCCCGTTCCACTCCTGCCACTCCTGCTCCCTCTCCCAATTTTACTACTTTCCATGACCCTTCTCTTCCCTCTGGAGCAGCATTTCCATCTGCAGTTCCATCTTGCTTTCCTCTTCTCTGTTTTAGAAAGCTTCATTTTACATTTACCCTTTTTGTTTTCCATACACAGATTATATTATTCTTTGCTTTTAATCTTGCTAATGCATCTTTATTTTAATTTCCTCAATTTTACCTTGGACAGTTTGGGTTTTGAACGATTTTTGGTTTTCTTTAAATTTGATTTTAGTTTTCTGGGACCAAATTGCCACCCTGTGTAAAATAAGTGATAATGCTAAAGCAGTCAGTCACGTTTCTCATCATCTTCTTGTTTTTTTGAAGAATAGCAAGCAGGGCTGGAACAGAGAGGAGCCTACACTGGTTTTACTTACTAATCTCTTGCCTATTGTCTACATCCACTAAGACAAGCCTGACATTCCAAAGGTTGCTGATCATGGATGTCATGATTAGATAGATAGATAGATAGATAGATAGATAGATAGATAGATAGATAGATAGATAGATAGATAGATAGATAGATAGATAGATAGACAGACAGACAGACAGATAGATAGATAGATAGATAGATGATATAGATATAGATATATAGGGAGAGAAAGAGAGAGAGAGAGAGAGAGAAGTGTGCAAAAAAAGCCTGTTGCATAGATACAGCTGCACCAGTAAAACCATATTTCTGTCTTAGTTCTCCACTGGAAAAATAAATTGTTAAAAAGGTACAGTTTTGCTGGTGTGTACCAAGTCCTATCACTGAATGTTTTGCCAGTATTTTATAAAAGAAATACACTCAGCATTGTGAGCATACTGCAAAGTATTTTATCTGCTTCAGAGGTGAACGTGTGAGCAAATAAGAAATACAGTTTCAGTTACTTCATCCCTAGTGAGTTGTGATTGTCATGTTGAAAGCAGTTATGTAGTAGTATTAGCAGTATTTGGCTCACTCAGCCCCCAAGCAAGCACTTTTGGCTTGCTTTGCACAACTGAGGAGCCATGAAACCTTCTCCAGAGTCTGAAATCGGGCTGTTAATGCTCAGCTGTACCTGCTCTTCCCCAGCCCTTTCTCAGTTCATGCCCCACATTGCCCACATGAATTAGGCGAGAGGACTGCATTCGCAATCCTTTGAAGATGAAGGCCCAGAGAAAGATATTTCAGGGCCTGATGGATTAGGAGGAAAAACTTGATGCTGGCTCCTACAAGTGCCAGAGTCTGTGGGTAAAGGTCTTGGTGCAGCACTTTTCATAGATTTCAGATTGATGGCAAGGTAAACTACTCCTCCAGAGTCTTGCTCCTTCTCTTGCCTTCTCTCCAGTCCTCTCTGCTCCAACAGAGCCCCTTATTTGTTGCACAGGGGTAAACATTTTCCTTCTTCATCCATTACTCTTGGTCAGATGTCTACAGAAAACAGTTTTTAGAAGTTCATACCATTTCCCTCTTCTGCA
This sequence comes from Serilophus lunatus, assembly GCA_013399895.1. NCBI lineage: Eukaryota > Metazoa > Chordata > Aves > Passeriformes > Eurylaimidae > Serilophus > Serilophus lunatus. Next base: position 371,061 of record VXBA01001197.1, read on the forward strand.
TGACTTTATGAAGAAAGACAGAACCTAGTGCAGAACAAAAACCCTTCAGTGGGTACCAACATGACCCACAGTGTAAACACGAACCCTGCCAGTTGCCATGGACCAAATTCATTCCCGCTGTAGCTTCGGTGACATCCTTGGAATTACTCAGGGAGGATATCTGATGCTTACAGCCACATAACCAATTAGCTGTTTGTGTGGATGTGTTACTATTTACAATTACTGAATGTTAACAGTACTGCAGAAATATTGAGAGTGCCCTACATATAAAAATATTTTTGTAGCAGCTAAAGTCATAAATGAATGTACTAATTTTAATTTAAAAGCAGAAGCCAAGGGTCTGTAAGTTTGCTATGCAGCCTCTTGTGGCCTAATGCAAATGAGGTGGGGGCTGCTGGCACTTGGAAAATAACAGATGAAGAAGAAAGGTAATTGCTAGTCCTGACCTGTCAGAGCTGCTCCTTTGTGCACTACGTCCAACTTCCCCTTACACTTCCAAGTTATCTACAGCAAATTTTCTTCCAAACTAAACAAAATCAGAGGCTTTTAGTAACTTAGAAATGTCTGCTTAATTTCAGTGTCGATAAGCCCCTGCTCCAACTCGTTCTTAATGTATCAAAATTAAATGTTTTAAACATATTTATCTAGTTGCTATGGCTTTGCCTGGTGCGTCACACACTTTATCCATCAAATACGACAATTGAATAATATTTTTACTTTTAGATATGGATCACAGATCCTTCTCATCGTACTATTCCCTTCCCCCCTTTCCTGAATTTTGAACTCACTGGAAAATCTGTTCCATAATACAGTGGGTAAATGAATTACAGTCACAGATGGCCTCTGGAGATTTCATACATGCTGCAATTCATTTGTCCAGGAATGGATAAAAAAAAAAAAAAAANGTAGAGGGAGAAAAAAAAAAAAAAAAAAAAAAGAGACCCGTGTCTTGTGAGGGTATTATCAGAGACAGCAGATCAGACACTGTAATGCTGCCTTGCACTGTGATTTGACCCATTTCCTAAGCTTTTATGACTCGGCATTTACTATTCCTGGATTTGAAATTTTTTAAGAGTAATGTCAAAATCCTCAATGAAAATGATTGAATGCAAGGAACTGTGGTCGTTACAAGTTAAAATTTATTTTTACAGTCCTGAGTGAAACTATCGTGTGCTATTGTAGAGAGACACTCAAGAACAGCAGTGTAAAACTCTGGAAGCAGTATTTCAGCTGTAATTAGCAAAAAGAACTTGATGCACTGATGGCTGTTGAGAATTAGTGAAACCTTGTAGTGTGCCTTGAGATCCTTGTGAGGAAAATGCCAGAAAAATAAGAAATATAATGTAGAAAGCAGTATATAATTTTATGGCTTAGATGTCTTGTTCAGCCTAAGTCATAAAGCCTATTTGCAGGCAAGCATTAGGGTCAGGCCCCAAGACTCACTTTTGCCTCTGAATTCAGGCCAGTGATTGTGGGAGAAGGGGATGGTTGATGCATCAGCCATCAGGGAAAAATTCATCCTGCAATAAATGCAGAGAATTCACCTCAAGAGTGGATCAGACAAGCTCATTTCTCTTTGTGCAATGATATAAAAAATATTAGAATGTGGGCAAATGTAGCATGGTGATTTAATTATCTGTACTGACACACCGTCACTCCTTTGCAGGATAAGCTTCAAGAGGCTGAAAGAGGGAACATTTATCTTTTCTTAATATTTACTCTGCTCTCATGAGACCCCACCTGGAGTGCTGTGTCCAGCTCTGGGGCCCCAACATAAGAAGGACATGGAACTGCTAGAGTGAGTTCAGAGGAGGGACACAAGGATATTCAAGAGGACTAGAGCATGTCTGCTGTGAAGACAGGCTGAGAGCTGAGGTTGTTCAGCCTGAAGAAGAGAAGGCTCTTGGGAGACCTTGGAGCACCTTCCAGTACTTAAATGGGGTCTATAAAAGAAAGAGAGAGACTTTTTACATGGGTAGATAGTGATAGGATAAAGGGTAATGATTTTAAACCAAATGAGAGTAGATTAGAAAGAAATTCTTAGCTGTGAGGGTGGTGAGGCACCAGAACAAATTGCCAAGAGAAGTGGATGTCCCATCCCTGGGAGTGTTCAAGGACACAGGTTGAATGGGGCTTTGAGAAACCTGGTCTATGAATGGTGTCTCTGCCCATGACAAGGTGGTTGGAAAAAAATGATCTTTAAAGGTCGCTTCCAAATCAAACCATTTATGATTCTATGACTATTTAGACCTTTCTGAGTGACTTCACACCTTTCATCCCTAGAATTAGGCCTTACAGCTAAGATAGCCCACTGGGTGCTGTGATGAAGATACTTGTTCAAATGCCAGATGAACCAGCCAACACCACCATTGGATCAGTATCAGCCAAGAGGCCTTGCTCTGTGCCAGGGTGTGCTTTGGACTGGAAAGAAACTGCTGAAAACCTTCATCCAACATGTCCACAGTCAGTTGCCTGAGGGTAGATTGTACATCCCAGAGAGGCTCCTGAACTCCTCCTCACCTCTGTCCTGAGAATGAACATCCCTGCATGGAGCTGGGTCACCCACATCCCTCTGGGGCAGAAGCAGCACCTGCTGCTAGAGATGCTGAGTGGCCATGGGAATGTCTTTACTCATCCACCTCAGTGGGAGTTTAGGGAACCAGAAGGTTAAAATGTTGGCTGAATCTTCCCAGGACTGCCGTCCCCCTTCCTGTGAAGAAGTGGCAATTAAACAGACTTGTTGCCCTGTGGTTTAATGGATGGGACTGACTGCAGTGCTTGGGGACCCTCTGACAGGGTGCTGTGAAAGGGCAAAGGGGGACTAATAGCTGCTGTGTTTTCCAGCAGCCCCAGCCAGAGATAGCTCTCTATATAGCTGACAAGCAGTCAACGTCTGCTCCCTGTCTCTGTTTGCACTTCATCGAGTTATCTCCTTGCAAGCAAAGAAATCCCAGCTGATTGAACAGCACATTCATCATCTGGATTTCCCCCCTATCTTTTCCTGTATCAATGGTGCCATAAAAAGCCCACCAGAAAAGTCAACAGAAATCTGCTCTATCTTCCATTAAAAGCTTTTGCAGAGATCTGAAGTAAAGAAAAAAAAAACGAAAACTTTTTTTCTTCCCTGGAACGTCAATCAAGGAACATTAAACAAAAAGATTAGTTCTGCTCTTATTTGTTTGTAAAACAAAAAGCATGAAATGTTTAGCAGTGTTGTAATGAAAAACAGATGGGAATAATGCTGGCTTTCAAGGCCGCTGGTAACCACCTCCTTTTCATGCCGCAGCAGCAGCAGGACGAGGCAGGCAGCCCATTAGGACAATTTATGAACTGGACTTCCACAGAGGGAGTTCTAGCAAGAGGTCCACAGCTCATACAGAGCAACTCTGATAACATCTGTTAGGGTTATTCATTGAAGAGGATTATATTACAATCCCTCTTAATACTACGAGTGCTATGGTAAAACCGGATGAGCCTTCAGTTTCATTTGCTCCAGCAATATGTGTTTATCAGAGCATTTTTCTGAAGTTGGAAACCTAGGCTGCATTCATGGTATGTCACAGAATGAAATTTAGAAAGCTTGAAATACTAACCTAGAAAAAACTTCAGTCCCTGCTTTTAATTTCTCATAGCTGTAGCGCTCAGCTTCTTTGTGCAGCATCAACACAACATAAGCCTTTTTCCATAGAAAGCCACTCCCCATTAACTCTCCAGGGCTGAGATTGATTTTATTTAAATAGTTCTCACTCGCTAACCTTGCTCCAGCCTTTATTTAAGACTTTGCTAATGATGCATTTTTTTCCCCTTAATTTACCTAAGTATATAATGAACGCTCACATCCGAAATGACCTCATTATACCAGCAAGGACTTTCTTGCGGATACAATTTAGTGCACAGGCATAAGGCACAGGAGAACTCTCTAAATGGAGAGGTTTAAAACATTCTGAAAAATCCCTGTTGACTACAAGCCAGATTCTTACTGTTGTAAATTGACTTAGTTCCAACAGCTTCAATGAAGCTGCACTGATTTACTCCACTTGAGGGTCTTACCCTATTATTCTTATTTATTGAACTTGCCACCTTTTGCTGCTACAACCTAAACTTCCATCCTCTAGCAGCAGGGTTACTATCTAAAACAGGTGTTTCTCCAGTAATACATGACTTAAGAAATTTATGACTGCCTGGAGTATTTCATTGTCCTCTAAAAGTGTTTATAATAATTCTTGTTGACTGTCCCAACTCCCACCAATCAGCTGTAGAGTTGTTTGCAGGCTAAACCTGCAAGAAACAAAATATTAATTTCCCATACAAGCATGAGCTGTTTTATCTGTTTGTAGGCAATGTTTTCTCCCTGCTGGACAAAGGTCTTTCCTGGTCTCTGTACAGTGTCTGGGACAAAATGCAGCCCATTTTTTTATGCTTTTTATACTTTCTGGCTCCACAAAAAATAAACTGCAAAATGAAAAAATGCATTGCAAAGGAAAAACAAAAACCTGTAACAACGGAAATTTCTTTTGTGCGCCAATTGTAGTCCTAATGGGAATCCAACTGTCCCACCATGACAGTCTGCTGTTCCTAGAGGCCTGGGCTTGTTTTATCCCATTCTCTTCTGGGAGAGATTCAGGCTGCTGCTCTGACCTTGACACAGCTATGATCAGCTGAAGCGTCTGCATTTGTACTTTTGTGGGCTTAGCAGGAGACAGCTCATAGGAAGGCACAAGATCACATGGTACAAATACTGGAGAAAAGTCAAAGGCTTGGATAAAGTTCAGTGTGTCCATAAAAGCGACATGGAATCCAGCCTACAGGTTCACAAAAAATTCGTAGTGTTTTTTTACTTGTCCAGAAATAACTGCCTGAGGAGCCCTTTGATTTGGGGGATCCTGGACGACTCTGTCACATAAAGACTAAGGAGAGAAAACAGCAATTACCTGGATGCTAATGAGAGTTGTGTGTCTGTACATACATGCTGCAGTGATTACTCTTCAGAGAAATCAGCAGTGGTTATGCTAATACATTGCTTACTCACTACATGTGATTGGTGTTAACTTCAAACCTGAGATTCTCAAAAAAACTCCCCTTTGTCTTAGCAGATTGAGGATTGAGGGGAACTCTACAGAAAATGTCAGAGGCCAGTGTCCTAAGAAATCATACTGAATCATAATATGATTTTGCAAATTCGTGTTTTCTTTGGGTCTAGTGGAACTCTAAAGAAAAGATAATATTTTCTATGAAATCTCAAAGGACTAGAGTGAAGTAGATACATTCAGCACAACCATCTTTCAGTGGTACCTGAGCAGAGAGGCAGGCAGCAGCAAATTTTATCCCTGCTTCACTTGTTCTGGTTGTTTCTAGGTCAGTTGAAATATTCTGATGGTAAAAAATAAGCACAGCAAAAATGTGCAACCACGCCCCAGAATAATTTCAAAGTCCTTAAAAAGAAATGCACATCTGTTTATTTACTGCATTAAAACTGCAACATCAAATACAACTACATTTTCATTTCTAGAAAGGACACATGCAATAAAATACTCTGATTTTATAATCTGATTCCACATAGTTCATTGGTAACGGTGGAGCATCACAGAACAGTCAGAAGGCTAGGGCTTGCAGTGATGAATTTCCAGTCTCTTTATCCTACTTGCAAGCAGCAAAGTCACATCACATTTTATATGTCATTGAGAGATAAACTTTTGGAATAATGTGGCCGAATCACAGAAGGTTCCGGCTGCCCCTTAATTCCTGGATGAGTCTTGAAGAATCAGCCTTTTCTACTTGAGAAAATATTATGCTTTGACAAGGATGAGGAATAGACAGTATTTTCCAGGCACAGAGCAGAAATTCTTCCATCTTACAACACAGCTGAAGCACAAAGCAAGGGCCTCTGCTTCACAGGTGCAAAGAAGCCAAGGCTGTGAGTTACTTTAACTATTGTTCTGAAGAATGAAATCAGGCCATTTTCTGCAATATTTCACTGCAGCTTTCTATTATGTTCATCTGCACATGGAGCTTCAATCAATTTAATCTGGTATTTCAGCTATGGAGTAAATCAGAATACATATGAGGAGTCCACAGCTCAGAAAAGAACACAAAAAGTTGTCCTGAAATATTCAAAACATAGCCTCTTAACTCCTTAAAAGGCCCTGTTCTTCATTACAAAAGGTCTTTATCACAGTTATTCACACATCATAGCCTCTTATTTTTAATATTTCCCATGAAATTTCATGGCAATAATTTTGAAATAAGATTCTAAACGGTGTGAAAAAACTATAGAATCAGGGCCCAAAATGGTACAATTTCAGAGTAAATTCTTCTGACTTTCAGTTGATACTTTTTAGGAGGTGTCATGTAACACTGCCCAGCCTTTCAAAATAATGACCTGATTTCTTTCTGTACATCTTGCATGGCATAAGACTAAGGATGACTTAGCTCTAACAATTTACATAAAGTCAGTCTTTTTATGCAGCTGCATTTTTTATAGAATTTAATAGAGTCAGTATACAGAAGCTTACAGCTTTTTGAGCTAATTCTAGCAAATAGGAGGTTATATATGCAAACAAAGAGTTCCAAAACTACATGGAAATCTGTAGAGTAAAATATATATATATATGTCATTTCTCAACACAAGCAGTAGGCAGTTTAGAAAAATATGATTGTTACAGTCTTTCTGAATCAGAAAAGAAAGGATTTAAAAAATAAGTCAGCTTTTCATAAAGCCATATTTTTAATAAGAAAATAGACTGGTCCACATTTCCCTGAAAAAGCTGGAAAGGTTAAAGAAAGGTTCAAGCAAGACAAGGAGTCTGACTTGGACTTGATATCATCTGTGATAACATGTACAGAGACAGCTGCTTGGCTCCAGTATTGTTTATCTTAGAAAAGAGCCTAATTTATCACAATTGTATTTAAAAATCATAAATAACATGACAAAAGTGGAACTGGTCCCCACAAGGCAAATAATGATATTCATACAAGCAAAAAAGTGACATCAATCCAGTTATTTTCTTGTGACAGTTAAAAGGTATTTTGTACCCAACTGCTACATTGAATAGCACATGTATAAACACAGATTATTATTGCAGACTCTGCTATCAGCTACTATACATAAACAAGAAGAGATGTTCATGCTGTAATTGCCTCTAAGGTTTTTGTTCTACTTGAATATTAACATTTACAAGAAGCTGAGGTGGAGACCCGAATGAAGCCAGAATTTCAACATACAAAATGACAGGGTCCACAGGAAGATTTCTGATCCTCCCCATTAGTGACATTTGGAAGTGGCTAGGAGCTCTGAAGAATTTTAAAACAATTCATACCATGGGTTTCTTTTGTGAACAGCCTTTCATTTTCCCACTGCCCAGAGACAGATGATCTAACGTGGGGCATACTGGTGCAATTTAGATCCATATCAGTAAACCTCCTATTAGGGAGGATTCAAATTTTAGTTCCAGTTACTTTCAAAAGAAAGTGGCAAAATTTACCTCAGTATTTTAAATTAAAAGCAGAGAACTATTTGATTGCAGAAATTTCACTCCAGGCTGTTCTTAATAACTTTTTAATGTATCAGTTAGAAACTCTCATTAGTTCTGTTCAGTGAGAGAGCAAATGCCTTCATTTTGTTGTCATTTTTGTGAAATATATGGGATATTTACTCACCCTATATGTGAGTCTTAGCACATTTCTTTAAACTTTCTTCTTACTTGAAACTAAACAAAAGCATAAAAACTGATGGAAGCAAGATTGATGAAGTGTTGTTGAAGGGATCCAAAACTGCTTATAATCCAACCTTATGAATTAAATTGGGTTCCAGACAGCCAGCTGCTGTAAGGAGTGAGGACAGGTCCTCTGTAGAAACCCTGTACATCGGTTATATTGCTAGTAAACAACAATGCAGCTTCTGGGTCTCCTACTACTTTCCAATGTCAATGGAGAGTTAGATCTTACAAAAGGCAATGACAAAAAGATGCAACACCTGCATTATCGCTTGTGTAATTGCTTCACAGTGATCCAGTACAATCAAGTAAATAATGAGAAGGTATATTGTTGGAAGGGAAGCTCTGAGGCTGGGCAGATTGAGTGTGGCCTCCTGGAATCACAGGTTAAATTCAATTAACACAAATTAAAAGGAAAAACACTGAAAGGAATCACACTGATCAAGGAGAAAACATCCACTGAGGCAAAAATTACCCTCAGGGTCTTAGAGCAATACAAAGATGTGTCTTCCACCTTCCAGTCAAGCCTATGTACAAAATGGAGGCTGACATGGGAGGACAGACAGTTAGGACATGCAACATTTAAATACCTTTAGGAACAGCTAGTACTTAAGGAGTGCCTCCCAGGTTAAATTCTTACAGGATTTGATCTGGGAAGGTCGTGGGAAAATCATGTTAGGTGCTTTTTGCTCAAGTGACTGAAACCCAAACTCAGAGCTTATTAAAGCTCATTAAAACATATATCCCTAAACTCTTTCAGCTTCCCTTTAAGACACAGTTTCTCGTAAAAGCTGCACTTGAAAGTTTCATTGAAGTGGAATGTCATCTTTCCTTAAGTAGGACAATAACTACGCTCCCCATTACACATATGTATGTATATGTATATATACATTCATACATATTTCATGGCAATGGAAAGTACCATGCAGAGGCATTCATTCATATCTGTAGTGAAACAAAGTCTGTGGCGTTCAATCCTTATTAAACCTGACAAAAGAAATAATTTAATTTTGAAGGTGGGAGTCACTTCAGGAGAAATAACAGCTCCTACCCCTGAATTCTAGCAGGAGGCCTCCTGGCAAAGTGCTGGTAAGGGCAGGTGGCACTGCGACCTACAGTCAGTTCCCACCCTCTCCAAATTTACCTCTCGCTTTTAACATGCAGCTTTTGATGGAGCAAAAAAGAAGCTAAAACAAATGCTTTGCTATTAGCCTTGATAAATGAGTTGTGAAATCAGTTTGTTAAGAGACCAGTTTAAATGGGGTTCTTTTTTGTCTTTTTGTTTGTTTGTTGGTTTGGTTTGGTTTGTGGTTGTTTGTTTTGTTGGCAGTTACTTAGGGTGTATAACAAGGCTCAAGAGCACAGACTCAAGAGCATTCAGCCCCAGGCTAGCAGAACATGGGAGCACTTATGACAGTGACAATGCAAGGATAACAGAGCTGAAACAGAAACACTGGCCCTCCATGCTGACTAAGGGGCAATTTTCTGCACTCATTAATTGGATTGCGCATGAAAACCTGCTTAGAGAGAAGAGAAAAGGGTCTGGACAGGCTATGAATAATGCTAATGGCAAAGTTTTCATAATTAATTATTGTTTGTTAAGCGACACCCTCACAACTCCCGTCTGTAGATGTGATTAAGGGCAGTCCCTAAACCAAAACGAGGGCAGGTGAAGGCAGGACATAGCCAGGAGGCTTGGAAGAAATGGCTGTCTAGGACCAGAGTCTCCTCAGATATTGATGAAGGCTGTTTTGAGACATGGAGCAGCAGAAACAGGCAGAACATTTGTAGGACAAACTGCAATTGGGGAAAAATTTTATTGAATTTAAATGTATTCAAATCAGACCTTATTTTTTGCTCTAGGTATTGAGGAAAAACTGCTACCAGAAACACTTCAGAAAAGTGACAGAATGATCTAGGGTATGGAAGAACTGTAATGAGTAGTATTGGTCTTTCTGCTTCCTTGGATTCAACATAAGGGGGCCAAAGCAGAAAACTAAAACCATCCACACTCCGCAAACAAAAAGTTTCTGATTCAAAACCAATTTAAGAGGAATACCTTTCTCACACAACTCAGAGGAAGAACACGGAGCTCACTGCTGTAAACAGCTCTGAGACTAGAAAGCCACTAGCATTCAGTAAGGCACTGAACAGGGTTACCTCCAAATTCCAGAAGACTAAAGACAACACCTGACATTTACTTGCAAAGGAACAGAAAAACTCCTACTTCAGTTCTACAATGAATTTCTAACTCCTAGGGTTGAACAGAGATCATCATGACTAGCTTTCTATCTACAGTAGCATTTCCTGTATCTTTTACTGAAGCATCAGTGCCCACCACCTACCATTAATCTGTCACTGAGGAGTTTAATTTAGCAGTTTCTGTAGTATTTAATGAAAAGAAGAAAACACTTCCAGGGCTCAAATTTCAGCTGGAGTGAATCACCCTGAGGGGAGCCTCCTTCCACAGTCAGGGACATGAAACTGAAAAATGCGGATGGCCACTGTCAAAATTTTGTCTGTCCGAGCAGGATGGCTCTGACATTAGTCATTCCTGTGTCATTAGTCCTTGGCTGCTCTCATTATGCCAGAACTACATGTTCCTCTCTTGTATCGAGATATCAGGCTGCCTTTTGAAGACCTGATGTCTCCTGCTGCTTCCACTGTGCACCTTCATCTCTCCCACACTTTACTAGGGGGAGGATGGTTAGCTCAAGGTACAATGAGGTAGAATCTGGCGGTGCCGAAACAGGTTAGGAAACAGAGGTGCCGTTGAGGCTACTGTTTGAATTGATATATTCCTGATTTTTCCAGATCTACTGATAACTGTCTGGTAGACACATATTCATATTTTAAATTGGTTAGACAAGAGATAATGAAAAGAATCAGCTGTATGACAGATTATTCCATTCTGCTTTGTTGTTTGTTTGTTTGTTTTTTTTTAAATCCTACATTCAAGAATCTTTGGTTTGTTTTGTTTTGCCATTGAACAAGTGCAACATGAACCCACAATTCTTAAACAGACATGCAAGTAAAAATGCTGTGTCTAAAACATGCCAAATGATTACCAAACACCTACAACTAAACTGTCTATATTCCAGGAAAAACCATAGATATCTTTGTTCAAATATGGCAAAAGTAATAAGATTGGTTTCTGAATGACTCATGTTGTCTGTACCAGAAATATTATCTTTAGTACTTTAATAAACTGGTTTCTGAGAGTTGCCAAACATTGACAGATAGATTAATGAAATAAACTTTCAATGGCTCAGAGCAGGTCAATGATCTGAGAACTGCTAAGAATATCACCGACAGCCCCCAGCAACTCTGCAAAAAGCTGATAGTTTTTGGACAAACATATTTTCAGCTGCAGACTAGCAATTCACACTGTCCAAAAGGTAGTAAAGTCTCCAAAAGCAGTTCTTACAGACAGCTGGGTACATAACCTATGACTTGAAAGACAGATATGATGCCCAGCAAAGATATGTTTATTGGGGGTTTTATACCAGCATTTCTTGAAAGGCAAAACTATTTCCCATGGTGAACAATTTAATTTCAGTCTGTAATCTTCAGTTATTCCGAAAGGCTTTGTTTGCTCTGGGAATCTCTGTCACACAGCAATTTTAGGGGTTTTTTTCTGAACAAAAGAGAACAATATACTCTCTTGTTGACACAAGTTAAAAGAATTCTTATACATGAACTCACTCTTCAAATCTCTTTAGTGATAATGAGATGTGTATGCACACACATCAAAGTAAAACATTCCCTATTTAATACTGAAGAGAAGATGTGATGGAGCAAACTCCTGAGGTCCTAGAGCAACTAAAGAGAATATACTATTTGTTCTGACATACAGAGATTACCATCTGTCTGTCTAGTGATTGCCAATTTTTGGAGACATTTCTTCTCTCTGAAGTCTTCAATTATTGCAACAAAAGAGATTGAGAAGAAGCATAAAGCCATTCTAAAAGCTTCAAAATTATTCATTGATCATTAGATGGTTTTATTAGTTAGGCTAGTAGCTTTATTTACAGCCTCCCATGTTTGAGTTTTGTATCTTGGTCCGTACAAATAAGGTAGCACTCAGAAGAAATCATGACTGCTCTGGAGATTCAGTGCTAGCAGAGGAACATAACATTTTTAATGCATGTGCTTAAAACTGAACATGTTTTCCATACAGAGACTTCTGCATAGGGCATATATAAATAATATTTAATACCACTTAAATTACTATCTGGAATTAGAAAAAAGACTATTAATAGACATGTGGCACAATAGCAATTTTCTACCTCAATGTATTGCTGTGATGGAAAATTCTGTTGAAAGCATCTGGTTTCAAAATCAATTACAATTTACAAATTAGGCTTGATTTCATGCCAGAGGTTGGGTTTGAAGTGTGCCTTTGGGACTCTGCAAAATTCTTACTGTAATGCATGGGCAATGGAGTGCAGGATTTTGCCTTTAATGCCGAAGGGTCATTAACGTAGTCAGTCAAATATTGGGCCCAACAGTGCAGGCAAGAGAGCTTGGAGAGACATGTAAGGGCTCTGCTCTGTCAGCAGGCTGGGTATCTGCATGGAGTATAGGCTACATGGTCTGAGCCAGGTGCACAAATGATTTACAACCTCAAATATATTCGATATATTTTAGAGTGTTTTAATACTCTTTGACAGTGGTTGGATCTGGATTAGGGTAAAGTAGTCCAAGTCCTCAGTTTTGGATGCTTAGCTCTTCTGTGCATCCCAGGTTTTGGCAAAAGATGTCTTAAGGCAGTGGCCCCAGTCTGAACCTGAGCTATAACACATCTCAGTTACATCTGGATGTCAGAGATGTATGAGCTGGGGATTTTATAGGCACAAAAGTGAAAGTATAACCACCAAATCATCTGTGAGCAAAGATAAAGAGCCTTGCTCAAGATTTTAAGGACTGATTTGGAAACAGTATGATTTAGTTTGTGTTTTGAGGAATCTGATCTTTGTACAGTTTCCTGGAAGCTGGACTGGAGAGTTTGTTTTTATTATTCCAGTTACTGACTTGATTAATATTTACATACACTTCCAGGAATCAGTATCACAAACTTTTCAGAAAAAAGCCACATGAGAATAAAAAAGAAAGTAAATTTTGCATTTACATTTCAAGCTTACTTTTGTGATTTTTACTTTCTTCTTTCCTAGAGAAATTTCAGACCTGCCTTGGACAGGTAAGGTCAATGACATTATGGAAGAGTGATATGAACATTAAAGTCTTATGCTTTGGATAGTTTTCATTGCAAGGAAGCAGAAATATTTATCACTTATGTGAGATATTTAGCTTACTTAAGTTTATGAGAATGGGTCGACTGAGATTTAAAGCAAAAATTTCCAAAATTACAGACAGAGGACTAACAGAATAAATTGATTGCAAACCCAGCAGCAAAAGTGTGTTTCTGATTTAGTTGGTGTTTTTGTGTTTTTGTTTTTGTTTTAAAACCTGCCACAACACTGAAACATCAAGGTGACGACACAGTTGTTCTCTTATGACCCTCTGTGTAGAAATTATTTCTCCCAGTTGCATACTCCTGTGGTGTCAAATGCATTTGTGAACCCATACAAATCACCCAGATCAGAAAGGCTGGGCAGAAAGAAATCTGATGTGAGATTTTTGTACTTTCATAGAAAACACTTTTCTATCTCCCTACTGATTTTTCACTTGCAGCTTTATTATTCCTCATTATTTTTACTTTCTCACTGGTATTTTACTTATATCATGTGGTACAAATCAGCAAAACCCTGAAAAGTGCAATGTAGCTACGTCATAGAAAAGTGTGTGCACACCTACACTATCCACAATCACACAAAGCTGCTTTTTTTACTGTCCCTCTTCCCCCACACTTCTTTCCTACTGGAGGATTTAATTTGAAATGGAGATGTGTTCGATGATTAGCTCCTTGCAGGGCAGCCCCAGGAGTTTCTTCCCTCAGGGCTGACAGCAATTTTTAGAGGAACATTGTTGGAATGTACATGGCACTGGCATAGCTAATCAGAAGAGAAAAGGAGGTATGTCCTCTTTTGCCAGAAAGAACAGTTGCAAAGAAAAAAATAATTTGTCCCATTCTCTGACAAATTATAGTTCCTCTGCATTTGGCTCCTTCATGAAAGAAATCATAGACCTTCCTTTGCTTCCTGATGTGTCTTATTGCTCAGCATACATCCACTCTTCTCATTTTTCTGCTTCCAGACCCTCTCTGCCTGCTCCAAGAGCTCTTCTACTGACAGTCAGATTTTAATTCACATCAGCTCAGCTCCTCCTCATGCTGTCCTTGCAGTCTGACTGATTACCTTCTCCATCCCTACTCTGTCTCCTTTAACTTCCACTCTTCTTCACAATTTTAGCAAAATTTGGCATTATAACGCACACCAGCAAACCCAGTGTAGCGAGAAGCATTATTAGGAACACAGTGACAGAGTCCTGGTGGTGGAAGGGTCTCCTCAGAACACTGTTAGAGTCCCTGTTACTTGCCCTATTTTAAATCTTACTGAAGAAAAGCTGTTTAATATGCAACAGTACCATACTGTAGCAGGGAGAATGAATTAAAAAAGATTCTGAGATTTTTTCCTTCATAGAACCTGTATTCTTTTCCTCTCTGCTAATTGTGACTCCATTTTTAAGCTTTATAAATTGTTGGATATCTCTTTTCTATATGTTTAGCTGCTCCTCTTTCACACTCCCTGTTGTCCCACAATTCTGTGCCTATGAGCTCCTTGCTGCTACACATCCTTATTTTATTCAAGTTTGCTTCTTTAATGCAAAACTTTAATGGTTTTGTTAAATAAGTGACCTCCTCCTTCAGTCTCTGAACTACTACATAATTCACCTGCACAACAGATTTTATATCATTTTAGGAGCTTATTTGGAAAACAACACTGAATACTCCATACTGATACGTAGAAGACAAGTTCCTCCTGCAACTTAGTCAGAAGGCTGTTATTTTTTTTCTTCTTTTTCATGATTACTACTGTGGCTAAAAACATGAGACAATAAGGGATAGCTCTCAGAAATGGCACAAATTTTTATAAATTACATTTTCTGTCAGGAATCAACTAGATAAAACATCACTAAGAATGGCTTCATCACAGTAAAGTGAGATTTGCTTTTACATTAAAAGGCAATGTTAAAATGCACATTCAAAAACGTGATAAACCAGGTAAGATTAGGTAAATATGACAAGTTGTAATCATTTTAGAGTTTAGACAATATAGAAATCTATGCTTGACTGTCTTTGATATAATCAGTCTACATCATTTCAATAAACCATTAATATAAAAACATCCTAGAAAAGAATCGGGTTTCCAGGGTGGTATTATGGTATTTCTGATTTTTGCTTTGCTGACACTGAACCAGGCTACATCCTACTGTCTAGGCTTTATGATCCATTACCAAATTCCTCTTTGAAAGTAAAAAACCCCAACAAACCAAACCACAAAACCCTACAAACAACAAAAAAATCCCATTGCTTTTTATAGACAAGTTTGCTGATACGAGGTTTTGTTCAGTGCTCACAAATTTGTTCAGAAAATTATGACTTGATTTTAAAAGTTCTCCTGCTAAAGAGATGCTAAAAAAATATATTCTTTTTTTTCCTACTGTATTCTACCTCTCCTGATTCAGGTGGGCTGGAGAACACAGTAATTGGAAAAGAAATCTGGTAAAAAATGAGAACAAGAGAAGGTCCACCCCCACTCCTGCTGAAGTCAGTAGAAAAAATTCTGTCAGCTTCTGCAATCCCAGTATCCAGATACTGATAAAGCAGCTCAAGATTTCAAAAAATAGTCAAAATCTTCCTTGGGCTGAATGTAAACCACTGTATTAAAACATGATTCTACTGTGCCTGCTCTCCATTTTGCACTCTGGTGCATGCCCACATGTTCACATACTTGCTCTGACTTCAGTTGTAAACAACAAGAATCTGATTTTTAAAAAACCCACAACAAAACCATCCTTCAGTATTGCTTGCTGAAAGATGGCAGAAACAGAAACATTGCAGGATTATCCTTAAACAGTGGATGAGTGGATGGTGGATGTTATCTTGACCACAGATATGCATTTATACAGATATGTACATACATACAGATACACAATCTCTATATACACATTATAAATATAATAATAAAATATTGTAAAAATATTAATTTTGCTCAAATACCTGATTACATTGGACTAATCTTATGCTGCACTTATGTGACCAGTTGATATGATGGCCTTGTTAGAAGCCCTAAAATCTACAATAGCTGCAATTATTAAAAACAAAGAGTCTCTGTTTCTGAGAGTCACCTCATGCCATGCCAAGAAGTTAGGTTGGGGGTGGGCCCTCGTATCTCAGCATCAACTTGAAGGACCGAGCAAAGTTGTTGGTCAGTGTGCAGCTGTGGGTCTCTTCTGCCAGGGGCAGGAGGAAGGCCAGGAGCAGGAGGAGCAAGAGGAGTAGTTGCAACGGCACTGCTGCCCAGCACACTCGATGCAGGTATGAGCACACACCTCCAGAGCGCTTCTGAAATACACAAACCAAAGAGCAACTCAGAAAAATAAA
The DNA here is from genome assembly GCA_013399895.1 of Serilophus lunatus. Classification (NCBI taxonomy): domain Eukaryota; kingdom Metazoa; phylum Chordata; class Aves; order Passeriformes; family Eurylaimidae; genus Serilophus; species Serilophus lunatus. The sequence continues at coordinate 387,339 of VXBA01001197.1, forward strand.
GTACTGGGGACATCCATTTTAAATACGTCAAACTAACAGGTCGAGGGTCAAAACAACCCTGGGTGTCCTTGCCCTAGGATCTGGTCTGCGTGCTTGGTGCACTGAAGTTTACTGAGGCTGGTAGTAAATGATATCTTTTAGGAGAATATTTCACCATGACAAACTGTGGTCTTCTAGAAGGAAAACAATGTTGACCTCCCATAAAAAAGCAATTACATCCAAGCCCATTTTCCAGTTACAAAGTGGTGGTTACAAATGCTCATGCCCAAGCTGCTGACTGGTTCCTTCCTAGACAGCACACAGCCCAAAAGGTCTGCTTTATTTATTCTCCAGTCATTGAAATAAGAGTGCTGATGCCTGGAAGAGAGAAGCCAGCCTTCTGCTCTCAGTCAGCAGGAAGGAGCTTCATTGGCAGCTCACCCAGCTCCTAGTCATCTCCGCAGCTGCAACATGTTTTGGATCCTGGCTTTGGAATCTATGAAGCTGGAGGTCAGAAAAAAGGCCTTGCAGTGCAGGCTGCCTTAGTACCTCTTATACCTTACCAGGACCATCTTAAAATTTTATATGATGCAAAAGACTGAGAAAAACACAACACTGACAGTGAAGAAGACATTAAAAGACACATCTATTGTCCCCTACAGAAGGGACACAAAGAAGTCCTGTTACACTCCTCTCTATACTGGTGCAAATCTAGAGTAGCTCAATTAATCTTGTGAATTTAATCTGGATTGGCATGACCAGGAGAGAACATATTTGGGACTAAATAATTCAGAAAAATTTAATTAAAAATTTAATTAAGAAGAGAGTTTTTCACTCCTGACAATGAGTGGAACTACATGAGTTCTCCTGCGCCCCCTTCCCCTGAAAAAAAAAAAAAGAGGTCTAGTCAACTATCTGTAGGAGAATCATGAAGACGAGGGTTCAGTAGCCCATTCATTTCATCAAACAAGGAATTAAACTCTCACCATAAATGCAGCCCTTAATGCAGTTACAACATTAAGTACTAGCCTAGATCACAAATATCAGCACTGAAGTGGGACCCATGTTTTCCAGAAAAGGAAGTGAATTTATTGTGTCCAAGACACAGGCAATGTCAGTGCTGCAGGGAAATTAGGGCTTCTGGCCCCTATGGGATGTAATGCCTTTGTCCCACTACAGCACCACCATGTATAGTCCATGGGAAACATAAGAGAAGATAAGGAGGAGATTGAAGGTAGAAGAAAGTAATCATGGTTTTTGATATTTTTAACAATCTCTTCTACTGCTTTGTAAATTACTCAATCCCTTCTAGCTCCATCTAAATGCTTACAGAATTAATTATGAAGGCAAATATATAGCTGCAATTACACGTCATGAGACAGTTGCGCTGTAAAATCCTTCTGTTGTAGTTGTTTTGCTTCCATTATATTGAATGGCTGATGAGATCTAATTATTGTGTCAGGCAGATGTAGAGGCAGCAGAGAAACAGCTGCTTGTCTCTAACATTTCTGGCCTGCAGTATCTAGGTTGTAATTTGCTCACTGAGGCCAGTGAAAACTCAGATCCCTGGACACTGGAATTGTCTGGGTGAAGTGTACATGCCAGGGTGTAAGTGGGACTGATTTTGAGCAGCATTAGGCAAGTTCCCTGGGTACAGCGATCATTTACCCACAGAATCAAAGCTTCAGCAACCTGTCTTGCAGGAGCCATCTGCTCTACTGTGACCTGCTCTCGAAGTACCAGGGCATAAGTAGTTGAGCTAATGAGACTTTCCATTCTCTAGGCCTGAAGTTCAGACCTGATATCCTTCATCTCCCTTGGATTTCATCAGTCTTTGGGTTGAACAAAACCTGCAGGGCTTCTTCGATTACAGTCAGTGCAGCTACAACTCCTGGTGTGACCTGTCTGGGCTTGTCTCCATAATAACATGAAACAGCCACTCCTTGGTGCAATCAGTGTAAACCAGTGGACTGTTATTGGCAGCTGTGTCTTCACTGACCATTTCTGATTTTCAGTTTTTAATTGCATCCATAATATACAGCAATATAACAAATACATTTATTATTGTTCCCTATCTATGAAAAAAAAAGTCCCTTTCCAGGTTCCAGAAGCTATAAACAAATTTGTACGAATTATCAGGTGTAGGTCTGTTGGTGGAAGATCAGATTCAAGTTACTTCTGCCTTGGGACAATTCAAACCATGCTCTTTGTTCTACCACTAAGACACAGTAAGTCTTAATGCTGATGCTGAAAAAGAGTAGGATCCTGTGACTGACTGTTCAATAGTTCATTATGGCTGGAAGTCTCAGAAATGTTCTCATAAAGTGGGAATTAGAAGTCCACCTCTCACTGACACAGTTTTAAGGGCTGCCAGTCTCTTAGAAGCATCTAAAAATTGTGTTTAGTGCTGTCAATCCTTTAGCATTGGTTTTGAAAGCCACTTTAATCTGAAACTATTATTTAATTGCCAGACCAGCTCCAACACCTCTCTTCTGAGTTATCTCTTTCTGCCTATGAACTGGTGGGAAATGTGGGCTTTTCCAGTTGTGCTTTGTCCCTCTTCCTGCCACAGCTCCGGAAGAAAATGTCTTATGGTCACTTAGGTCTGTCTCGGGCTTTCTATGATGACTACGGTGCCAGCTAGCCACTAATGTTTTTCCTACCCCAATTTATTTACCAATCCAGCATTTGATTCAGAGCAGGTCACTGACTCTGCCTTCATTTCTATAGCAAAGACTATTAATGCAACTCTAAGAAAGGAGATGATATTGAAAAGTTATTTATGTGCCTTGCTTTTAGATATACTGAAAGGAGCTGTAAAATAGTATTGCTTTTCACAGCTCATCCTCCAGAAGGAATTAATGTGAAATAGCTTTATTAAAAAGCTATCATTTGCTCTCCTTGGAGCTTTCTGCATTGAAACAAACTCAGGCTAATGGTAGCAGATCCTAGAATTAGGAAAACCTGTGGAGGGACATTTACCTTGGGGCAGAACTTCAGAGAAGGAGAAATATTTTGTCTTAATCTGCTGCTTCTCTCCCACCTGCTTGCTGGGTTTATAGGCATTTGTGTTTGATGAACTTTTGTCTTTCGTGCCCAGCTCCTCTGTTTTGTTTGATCACATAGCAAGGTCAGAAGCTTGTATTTCTGACTCCATTTGTTGTCATGGGAATGACTCAGTTATCACAACCATGGTATTATAATGTCTCTGCAGGACTGAAAATGAGGCACATAGGAGCTGTGATGGTTTGGTGCTTTCAGCAAATTTGCAATGATAAACCCTTAATACATGAGGGCCCCAACCTACACACACTGAAATCCATAGGAGATTTGTCATTAACTTCAGTATCTGCAGCTGGATTATGCACAGGAACAACTAAATAAAGTCAAGATTGGGAACTACTTGTCCATGGAATTCATCACATACCTTACAAATGGGTTCATTACTTATACGCCCAGATTGCTTGTCACATAAAACCTACATTAGTTCTGTTACTTTGTGCTTGCTGGAACAACTACTGTGGTAGCACTACAAGAAGTATTAAAGGATATGAATTTTGAAGGAAACGGGGTAGCTGAGGAAAGATGATATAGTTGGAAAAAGCAGGGCAGATTTTGGGCACTGACTCCTTCTCTGAGTGTGAAAAAAGAAGTACTTCAGTTTTACTTAGTCAAGATGATTTTTTTAGATCTGTGACACAAAAGAGATGCTTTCAGGCTGAGACTATGGCACCAACAGGAAATTCAGGAGGCCAAGGTTCAAACTGTTGCTCTCCTGGGCTCAAAGTGATCAGGGTCCTGGAATCAGGACCACTCTCTCAACCCTTTAGCATATCATTCTGGATTAGAAAAGGCCAGTTTAACACAGTTCCACCTTTGCAAGAGACAGTTTGAATCTTTCATTCCACATGAGATCAAAGGTTGCAATCATAACCCTTGTTACACAGTGGAATTTCCCTTTCCCACTCACTCCAGCTACTGGCATCAGTACAGTTACTACCCAGCACCCACAGTGCCTGCAGAGCATGTGTCAGATCTAGGCTTCACAAAATATTCTGAAATCAAATCTCCCTCTGAGAAAAACTGGCAAAGCTCCAGCGAAGTCAACAGAACTTTAATTTCCACCATCTTAGAATAACAGCTGGAATACCTGGGTCTTGAGCCAAAGTGTCAGAGGCATTTTTGAAACACACATGGAAAAGGAATAGGTTGGCATTTAAAAAGAAAATATACTTTTAAAGTTCACCATCAAGAAAAATATGTCCTCCCTTTTCTCTCTCAGAATTCCAGGACAAGGAAGGACTGTCAAGGGATGGATGGCTGTGTTTTGTGTAATGCTAAATGCATGCTTGTTACCAAATGAACTGTACTGGCTGTGAACATTTACATTTGTACTTGATTCACATTGGAACATTTGAATGACAAGCATTGGTTTAGATCTGGGGAGTCCTCAGAACTTAAATCTGTTTGCAGTTAATAACTCCTTACCAAACGCACCGTGAAAAATCACTTGGATGGGAAAGAGCAGAAAAGCACTTTAGGACTCGCAACACAATATTCCTGTGTAAGCTGCTGAAGTGTTTTACTAAAAATCAGTGCTCTCCTTGGTTTGCTATTGACCATGTTCCAGGATATAAGAAAACACACAGTTAATCTAGCTATTTCAGGGAGCAGAGCAATATAGTGTCTTATACCAAGCTCATTAGTGGGGTTTTGCTGCTGCTTGTATGTCACCAGCATGCCTGACAAAAATCATACCTGCACCACTGAATCAGTGATCCAGCAGAGAAAAAAAATATTTAGTCTGGATTTATTCCTCTGACCTCAGAGGATTTCCTGAGAAATGCACTGCTGCCTGAAAACTCCAGTTTTCCCCAGGGACAGAGACCAATGCCTTAGTATCCTACAGACACTACACACAGACAACAACAGCCATTCCACTTCATGCCAGTGCTGTACCCAGCCGAAGTAGTCGGCACAGATGCATAGGTATTAAGTCAAGCTTAAAAAATTTCTCTTTTATATTCTCAGCATTCAGCTACTTTTAGTTCAGACACTTTTCTGAGTCTGATGCAGCTTGTTCATCTATTTAATACTCAGGGAATTTTTCTTCTAGATACTTGTTCAATTTCCCCTTGAACCTACACAAACTATATAAAGTCCTCAATATTCTTTATTAAGGGGTTCCACAAGTCAACCAACCGGCATGAAGAACACATTCCTCATGTTATCTTTGAATCTGGCTCCTAGTTCTTTCTTCTGGAGGAGATGGAGTCAACTCCCATCAACACTTTCTGCACCATTCATTATGATGTGAAACCCTGAGTTAAAAGCTTAGGCAGGATGAATCCAGGCCTACCTCCACAGCTGGGAAGATCACAACATCTTGGGCTTAAACTATAGCAATAGGGACAGAGGAAGTGCTTCTTAACAGGAAGAATAGATAGGCCTGGGAAAGGATCACCTACATAGGTATGGATTCTACCATCTCATTATTACCCGAGAATGAATAGAGCTGCCAGGAAGGCTGAAACAACAGCTTGCCATATGTTCCTTTCATCCCGAAAAGGAGTATGCTATCATCAAGCACCACCACTTGGTTTGGAGAAGCAGTTGCCTTATCAGTGGTGCTTTGCTTCCAAGAGGCCCTGTGCTTCTGCTACTTGAGATCCCAGTGGATACTTATTCAGTTGTCATTAACAGAAGCAGGTTATTGACAAAAAGAAGAGATCAGTTCCAGGGAGATCACACACTACTTTCTCAAAAAAAATCCCAGATTGAGTTTTTACCTCAGTGTGATATTTAGAGCTGAGCTAGGCTTTACATCAGTTCTCAGCTCAAAGCCATGAGCGTCCCTCCCTAAGATAAACATATTGCAAATAGCTGGTCTTTTCAAGAGGGAAATAATTTGAGGGAGTTGGACACTACTGTCGCTGTATCATGGAACTCAGCATTCACCATGCTCTTGAACAAAGCGTAATCTCATAAAGCACAACAGGAAGTAAGGGGTGGATATTGTTGATCAGAAGTTAAGTGGCTTCTGCAAAAAAACAGTGAGCCACTGGGTTCATAACTGTATTTTCCTAAATGCAAACACTGCCCAGGTTCGGCATCATTAGTGAGGAATGAGTAAGAAGGGCTGGGGCCCCCCTGAGTCCTGTGCTTATTCTCCATCTCATCAAGAGCTACCAGAATGAATGCGCTGAAGGGATGTTAACTGTGGTCAAACAAGCAATTTTAGCTCTGACATTTTCTATCTTCAGATTGCTTGACTTTGCAAGCTGAACATTCCTTTCAATTCTGAAGAGCATAAGTGTACATATGTAAATAAGTAGGTATACAGGCAAATTAAAGACTTCGTTTTCTTCTTACGAAAAATACTGGAGTCCTTCAACATGGCTGGGTGACAAGCTAGAACCTTTGATGGAGGCTTCATTTAAAAGAAACAGAAAACAAGGAATAGCCAGCAGTTTGTATCTGAGGTTTCAGCAGTCATATATGACAGATATTTCAAAATTTCTGCTGCAAAGTCACTTAGGACCAAGTACTATGCCATATGCTACTGTGTCACAAACAGATTTATAAAGTTTTATCTTCTGTGTGCATATACAACATGACATGTTTTTAGGAGAACTATGTCACAGGACAAGAGCTATAGCCTGATCAGTTAAAGCACTTGATTTCTATAATTCCCCAGACCTAAACAAGCAGAAAAAGTCCCTGTTTTGGTCTCATCTTCAGCACATAAGCAGTTGTTGAGGCTTAACCCCAGCCGGCAACTAAATAACATAAAGCCACTTACTCTGCCCCCTTTCCCTCACTCAGAGAGAAGAGGATGAGAACTGGGAAAAAAGATATAACCTGTGAGTTGGGATAAGAACAGTTTAATAATCTAAATAAAATAATAATTAGAAACATTATTGTATAATATAATTTTAATGAAAAGAGAGACAACAAAGAGAGGGACAAAAAAGCCAACAAGAAAGACAAGTGATGCTTCCCACCTCCAAGCAGTGACTGACTCCTCCAAGGCAACTTCTATGGTATGGAATATCCCTTATGGCATGGAATACCCCTTTGCAATATCCCTATTTGCAAAAGGTTCAGAACAGGGTAAGAGGTTTTTAAACCAGTTGTACTAGTTTCAGCTGGGATAGAATTAAAAGGGCAACTTATATAGGACTGTGTTCTGGGTTTGTGCTGAAAACAGTGTTTACAACACAGCCATGTTTTAGTTCTCACTGGGCAGTGTGTACACATGGCAAAGGCTTTTTCTGCCTCTCACCTCACCCCACCAGAGAGTGGTCTGAGTGTTCACAAGGAGTTGGGAGGGGATGCAGCCTAAACAGCTGATCCCAACTGACCCAAGGGATATTCCAAACAACAGGACCTTGTGATCAGCAGTAAAAATTAGGGAGGGAGTTTTACTAGGTCTGCCGTTACCTTGGCTGAGCATCGGTTTGCTGGTGATGAGCCATTGGGGCTTTTTTGTATCATTTGTTTTTCTAGATTTTTAGTTTGTTTCCTTCTCTTGCTTACTAAACTGCCTTTGTCTTGGTCTACAGATTTTCTCACTTTTACCTTTCCAGTTCTTCCCCATTCCACTACAGGGGTAGAATTGAGGGGCTGAGCTGCTCATTGAATTTAATGAAATTAAAATAAAAGCACAGGAATAGTTCACCAGTTTTTAACATACTCAAAAGCAATACAATTTGTCCCAATAACTATATGAGAGAATCACATGGAATATGCTCAGTTTGAAGGGGTCCACAAAGATCACCCAGTCCAACTCCTGGTCCTGCACAGGACCATTCCCAAGAGTCACACCATGTGCCCAAGAATATTGTCCAAATGCTTCTTGAACTCTGTCAGGCTTTGTGCTGTGACTACTTCCCTGGGGAGCCTGTTCCAGTGCCCTACCACCCTCTGGGTGAAGAACCTCTTTTTAATATCCAACCTAAGCCTACCCTGTTACAACTTCAGGCCATTCCCTCAGATCCTGTCACTCGTTACCACAGAGAAGAGACCAGTGCCTGCTCCTCCTTGTCCCCTCATCAGGACGGCTGTAACAGCAATGAGGTCTCCCCTCAGTCTCCTCTTCTCCAGGCTCAACAGACCAAGTGAGCTCAGCTGCTCCTCATATGGCTTCCCCTCAAGGCCCTTCAACATCTTCATTGCCCTCTTTTGGACACTCTGTAACAACTCAATATGGTTTTTACTTTGTGGTGCCCAAAACTGCCACAATATTCCAGGTGAGGTCACACCAGAGCAGATGGAGATGGAACTGGAGATGCTTTGCCTGATGTCCCCCAGGACACAGTTGGCCCTCCTGGCTGCCAGAGCACCGCTGACTCATATTCAGCTTGCTGTCAACCAGGACTCCAGGTCCCTTTCCACAGCACTGCTATGTTTTATTTAAGAACAATGCTGTCCTACTTTTAGAAGGAGAGTTAGCAGCTAGTAGCTGGATGACATTTTAGTATCTGAAATTTAGTAGGAAAATTCAATGTTCAACAATTATTCAGGAAGGCAGAGAAGTAAAAAAACCACAATTTCCAACTTCCACTCCTCATTGCAAGTTGAAATAAACTAATTAAAATTATCATAGAAAGAATTAAAATGAAAAAAAGGAAAAATGCTCCAAAATTTCTACAAATTACTGACATCCAAAACTGGTTTATCATGTCAACAATGTATGCTTCCAGCTGCTTTACCAGTGACTTCTCTCAAGTCAAGATCAAACCTTTCTTAAATTTCAGCAGGCACTGTACATAATTTGAACATTGTTTGCATTTTATTTAAATAAAATTCAAAAATATGATGGCTTACTAGTAGGTATACAATTTGATGTAATTATTAGAAGAGGGTTTTTTTACCATGCTTTTTACACCAGTGTTTAAAACATTTTTCAGGTACATACTGAACATTCATTGCATTCTGCTATTGCTCAACAAATCTCTCATTACCTTTCAGTGAGGAGGTAAAGTTATATGTGCGAAGAAAATCAGTCTTAGCTATCTCCTTCGTGAAAATCTGCAAATACTTCACTACATGGCAGGCAAATAAAAGACACACCTCCTCAAGTAAAGCAGAGACCACCAACCACTAGCCTAGCTAATACCACATGAACATGAAAAGAAAGTAAGAACCAGATGTCTTCACCACCTTGCACCAGCACTACTGTAGAGAGAGAGCATCGACGAGGCACAGACATGGCAGGGCCAGACAAACAACAAGGAGCCCCTGATTTCTAACACTTGGGAATACTGTACTGTAAATTGGTAAGCAACTGAAACCTATAGAAATAAGAGCAGACAGGCAGGGAGTCTCACAGGTGCAGTAACATAAAGGGAAGCTTGTGAGCCTGCTGGAAAAGAAAGAGGTTGCTGCTGCCTGGCTCAGCAGACTTAGTGTGTCAGAGTCAGGAAGAGACAGTCAGGATTTTCAGGGAATTTTTTTTGCACTAAGTTTTCTTTCTCAACAAACATCACTGTTGAGAGAAACTAAGTCTATTTGCTAATTTTTAATGCTAAGATGCCCTTCATCCTGTGTTTGTTAATTCCTAAAACAGGTAAGCACAGGCTTATAGGCACAGTGATGAAAAAAAAAAAGAGATATTATCTCTATCTATAAAAGAGCTTTTGAAAACTGAAGGACAGATACCTTTTAATAAGCCTTTTTCATTTTAATAGGAATGTAATTGTACAGAAGATTTCAAGCAGCTAACGCCTAGCAGAGTTTCAGGAAAACAAATGGGCTACGCACTTCCAATAGAGGGGCACTACTAACGCAGGCGCTAACACACAATGCTGTGCTTTTTTGTAGTGTGACTTCTGCCATGAGGTACTCTCGTCATATCTGCACTTGGGCAGAGCAGAGCACATTACTGTTTTCTTCCTGGCAAGCTGTGGCAGCTCTTGCTTTGCACAGTTTCCTGAGTAACTGCATTAATTTGATTGACTCCAGATCAATGGTGTCTCTAAATAAGATTAAATTACATGTTCCTTCTGTCTGTATGTTATAGGAGATTACTCTTAGCAGAATCTCAAAGGAAGCAATTAGCTGACCACTGATGTAATGAATTCTAATTATTTTGTTTGTACAAACAATAAAGTCAGATCGTTTGTTTAGCAAGGAAGTGTAATTACTCTGAGCACTTGAGAAAATAAATCAAACAGTGCTACCTAGACCTGTAAATAATGAGCCTTTGACTTCCTATTTATACTAAGAATGCTCGTGGAATATTTTCAGGTAGCTGGGAGCCAACCTTTGAAAGTAACATTTATCATAGTTATTATTGAACATTTGCTTGATTATGTTCCTGAGTGTGCTAGGTACCCTGCAGAAATATCCATCTACATTGCCCTGTCACTGGCACCTGCTAAAAATTCACTGCAGCCAGTGCAATTTCCTGCAACTGCTTTTTGTTAATCAACAAGAAATTGCTCACATCACAGTCATTAGCCTGTACTGCTCCTAAGGGCACCAGTGGCTAGGGGCATGCCCTCAGCAATGGATGAATGATCAGGAAAAAAGCACATTACTATACCTGAAGCAGGCTCTATTCTGCCTGACATTTGGCCATGTAGGCTAGAATCGGAATAAAATCAGAAGGCAATGGAATGAGACTGGCTGCAGCTGTATCTTCTTCTCCAGACTGATCTGCTGCTGCAAACTATTCACAGCTTGAACAGGAGAGGTAAACAGGGACACTGGGGACCTTGTGCTGCAAAAATCAGAGATCAATCCAAAAATACCTGAAATTCTGCCACTTCTGCTGATTTTATGTGGTTCAAAAGCATGACAGAGCTGACAAAATAGAGATAACCTGATCCTATTGCATGCATATTCATTGGATGTTGCAAGCACAGTGATGCAGCCCACAAACATGTATACTTCCTGAAGATACTAACTCCAGAGATCAGCAGTTCTCTCAGGGTAGTCGGTTTCCTTCACCATGGATTTGAAAGGATATTCATGCATACAAAAATATTTTGCTTAAACTTTCTTCATTTCTAGCCAAATTTTAGGTGTTAAATCTGAATTTAAAATAAGATGCAAAGCCATGAATTCTGCAGCTGCCTTGTTTCTCTTTTTCTCCTAGCCCAAACAGTGATGAACCCAAAAGGAATCAACATGATATTCTGGCTGTTTTAAGTGGTGCTCCATAATCTTAAGGCAACACAGACTCACATCCTGATAAAACCCTTAGCCTGCTTGCAAAAAATAAAGAAACCTCTGCTTACGGTTTCTCATTGTAGTGACACTGTTTAAACACAGAATGAAAGCTCTCTAGTCAGCAGAATCTCCCTTAAGTGAGCAGGGTGTAAGTTGCCACAACATCACTACAGGCTGAAGGGAAACTGCAAATCACTTGTTGATGCAATGGGAGCCAGTTCCCTCATGCCTATGAGGTATTTCAGTTCTTCATTCTATCCCACCCAAAGCTGTTGCTCTTTCTTTGTGTTCAGTAGCTATTAAAAACTCACAGAATGTGTTTTTTGTGCTCTTGCTGTAGGACTAATATTTGCTGCCTGCCATTATGTTATTCCAGTATCCTCGAAAATGAACTGAGGATGTTAGTCTAATTTGGAGAATTTAAGGACGTATAAATACCACATACCCCAAGGCAAGTGAGGCAGATGAATTAAAAAATAGCATCTAACTGTAGTGGAGATGTGCTTATGCCTAAAGCTTTTGGTTTATTTTTCACTACAAACAACTTGACCCAACCAAATAATATGAAACTAGATAATTCCTTGGACAGTCTTCTGAAATATCCCTTTAGGCCTCTTCTAGGGAAAAGCAGCACTACTAAATGTTTGGCTGCCTCTACACCAAGTATTAAAATGTCATATTGTTTTTCCAGCCTGAAAAATTCTGGTGACCTTACTGGATGAAACAATTAATGCTGAGCCAGACAGGCAAAGAACAGAAACTCTTTGGGGGTTTTCAGGAAGGCTGAACTGCAGCCAAAACTATTCAGGAAATGTGTGAAAACCACCTTAAAACTGGCCAGTTTTTTTGCTAGGGAATAATACTGGAAATGCCACTCCGCATCTGAGTATCAGAAGAATATCTCAGAATGAGGAAAGTCTTGATATCTGGCCATACTAGAAGTGCACTGTACTGCACCCTTTAAATATTGGTTTCTTTTAAAGAGATGTCACAACAGGAAAAATCGAGGGTTTGATTTAGCTTAAAATAGATTATGTCATTGTGTTCCTTCAACACATTATTCATCCAGTCCACTTTGTGTTGGGCAAATAAAGCCACTGCACTGGTCAACAGAAAAACTTGTCGACTTTATGAGAATGGGATCAGAAGTGCTGCTTGGTTTAATAAGAAACTGGCAGCATTTTGTTTTCTTTAAGTTTCTCCTTATCCCCTCCTGTAATGTTTCTATTTCTTATGTCATCACTTTGAAAAGAAAATCCTTTATAGGAGGAATTTTTCTGCTTAGAATAAGGATTTAGTCTAATAACATTAGACAAATCTCTTGACTTTTGCTCAGTTTTTGCATTACAAATGAGGTGGGCTGAATGATCCAAAGCATTTTTTTTTTCAGAAGTGTCTAAAGAATTATAAGTTCTATTTTCAAAATTACTTTAGTTACTTAACCCTTAAATCCTTTTGAGACATATTTTGGTTCTTCCTTAGTCTCCTTTGAATAATGAATTAAATTCACATAGCATGTTGATATAAAAAAACTGAGTTCCCCTCTTCTTCCAGGAGATGGATATTTAGCTTCTAGAGATACAGGAAGCATAGTGTAACAGTAAAAACTTTGTAATACCTTTCCTTTTAAAATCCAGAGAAAATCAACAACTTCTTTAAGAGTGGCTCTTAATAAGCAAATTAATCTCAAGAATCTCTAGAAAACTTTAAAATCATTTTCTGCAAAATGTGCAATCAAACAATTTTTCAGCTTAATGATAGGAAACTGTCATACCTTTCTGAATCTGCCTGATTTTTCCCACGATCCAGGACTCTGTTTAAAAGAGAAAAAAAAAAAAAAAAAGAGAAAAAAAAAGAAGCATGAACTTAAGATCTCAGTGGAGCCTATAAATGAGTATTCATCTCACAGGAGATGCTTTTTTGAAATTCATGTTCACCTGGATAAAGTGAACCAGCAGGAGTTCTTTTTAATGAGCTTTTTAACACATCTTAGGTAGAAAGATGACGTTTTCAGGTTCTTGACTATTTTAATCAGATAAGCAGTTCTAGCAATTGCTTTGACTTTACTGACACCTATTGACTACATCTATGCTTACAGAAGGTTTTGTTTAACAAAGCCTAAATCATTACAATCAATGGCAAACAATTCTTAGAAATATACTCTTTATTAAAAGAAGGCATACTTACCTTCCATGCACTTTAAAGGATTTGTGTTCTAAATAAGATTTTATTCAAACACAAGTTTTTCCAAGGCAGAAAATTTTTAAATACCTCAAATTTTAGGTGTTTGAGTTCAGATACTTTCTAAAGCAATTGCATACATAAATCACCAAATGCAAACCTGTAAAGTCTAGTCCTCTGATTCTGGTAGCTTGAAGTTAAGCATATAATGTGAGTAGTTAAGATAGAAAAATATTAATTAATAGTTATATATGTTTATGCTAAAAACATGGGAATATCTTTAGCATGCCCAGGAATTTCTCATATATGGGTATGAATTCTGGCATCCTTAGCAAGTCTTATGTACAGTAACTTGGTAACTTCTTTAATACTTTTGTTCTTGCATTAAATACCTCTTCTTTATTTCATCCCAAATCATTAGCCCCTAAAGACAGCTTTGAAAAGGACTAGGTCATTCTGTGCACAGTAACTTTGTGTCAGTTCAGTCAGAGATTATTCTGATCACTCTGTCTCACAGCAGGAGACACAAATAATGAGCAGTGAATATATTCTTACTGCAGGAAGTGTCAAAAAAAAAAATAAATCTACGGAGAATGCATTGTGGAGAGAGGGCAAAAAAGCAGAAATCCATGTGCCTAGAATTAGGTGTGTATCCAAAAATATTTTCACACACAAACATCTCTCAGTCCCAAACTTCACGCTTCTTTGACAACAGCCAGCTGCCATTCTGTTTTGAGCGTTCTATTTTGAGAAATATTTTGAGCATTGCTTATAAAGGGAAAAAGATAGCACACAACTCTTTTAATTAAGCAGACACAAATGTATACCGTTGAATTAAATCTAGCAAAGTGAAACAATATGAAAGAGCATTGGCAGAGATGAGCAACTGAATTGTGTGTTGGCACCCACCAGTGAACTCATGGACTCTCTCAGTTTGGATTTGTAGAGCATCCACCGGTAACGCAGGTCCTCCAGATCTTCAGAATTTCCAGTAACAGGATGAAGATGAAGAAGGTTCTCAAAGAGATGCTGCCCATCAGGCACATGAGACTGCAGCTCCTACAGGCAAAGACAAGGTCAGCAGCAACTCAGAATTCCAGAAGGCCACAGTTTTTAAACAAGCAGTCCAAAAACCAATGGTACTAAATCAAACTACTGGGTACTCTGGAGTAGCAAATTTATTTTTGTCATTGTTTTTTTGGTTAGAAATATCAAAAGCTCATCTGTAAGACTCCTGTAGCCTTGGATATTTCTGTTTGTTATCTTCCTTACAGCTTCCACTGCCATTGCATCTGGCCATACTCAACAGAAAAAGTGAGGCCAAACACCAGACACCTATTTTAATCAGCTTCTTTTAATAAACACACTGGAAATGTCCAGTCCAAAAGCTAGATGCCAGGTGCTCCCTTGTCTTCTACCACTCTGGCTCTGGCAGACCTTTCTTAATAGAAGGGATGAAATTCATCCTAAATTCCTGAGCTTCATCTACTCTAGAGTGAGGATAGTGTTTGAATGTTTTGTCTGTTCTTTGGGGATTTTTTAGTTGTTTTGTTGGGGCTTTTTGTGGGGGGAGGGGTTGGGGGAGGGTGTTGTTGCTTAGTTGGTGGGGTGATTCTCTGTTCTTTTGGTTGTTGCTATCTGGATTTGTTTTGTTGGGAGTTTTATTTTGGGGTTTTTTGGTTGGTCGTTTTTTTTAATTCCTAAAGAATTTGCAGCTATTACAATCTTTGACTTCATATTCAACCCCTGAAAACTAACCTCAAGTTTGCTCTGGTGTGCCTTAATTTCCTCTGTGGAAGATGGAATCTCAGCAAGAATTTTGGTCAGTTTGGTGTTTTCTCCTTGTAGCCACTCTTCAAAGTTGTGTAGGTGCTTCAAGTGGCTGTTTATATTTTGCCTTTCTCCCATCTTCTCCTAGGTTACAGAACAACAGCAATAAAAGAGTCTTTACTCTTATGTCAGATGTTTCCTCTGAAGGCCTGATTCCAAGATCTTAACCTCCAACTATGTAATCCATGATATCAGATAAAGACAATAAAATTGTTCTTGTGTAGCTGATATGAAAGCAGATACAGAGTCCTCATCTCACCTGCTTATGGTTGGGATCTACATCTAAAAGATGGAAGGCAGGTCTAGACATCCATCTGCTGCCCATAAATGCCCTTTTCCTCTTCTTATCAGCCACTGGTCTGTCCAACTGCCACTTTTTGAGAAGACTAGAAAACAGAAAAATAGAGACATCAGTGCAGTGGAACACCTAATTATGAAACATCCACATTTTGATTGGGGCTACAGAAGATAGCTCTGGTGAAACAGCACTGTCGATATTATTACATTACTATAACTAGCACTATTACTATTAAAGTTATTCCCAACATCTTTTTAGCAAAATAAGGGAAGACAGGAACATCCCAAAGTAGCATCAGTACTCTAGCACTAGTTCTAGTATTTCCAAGTGTTTTGGTTTTTTTTTGTTTAGGTGAATAAAAATATTACCTTGACAATGTACCTTCCTTTCTGGTAACAGGAGGCGATACAATCAAGCCTTCATCAATTTAGCAATTTCATGTTTATACGTATTTTGACACTATAAATATAATCGTACATGCAGCACAGTATTAAATTTTAATAAAGACTAGCAAATATGAGCAGCAGTTTGACACTGCACAGTGGAGGCCAAATAAATTAAGTCTTCATTTCCCGGCTAAGAGAGGATTTCAGTTCTGCTTATACTTCTGCAGGTTTGCAAAAGGCACAAATCCCATTGCAGATATACCCTCCTTGGAGGCATCCTCAGATCAGAAAGCAAGTAGAACAGGAAGGTGAAACAGAGCAGCAGAAGTCGCCCAGTCTATGCCCAATTTCCTCCAACACGGACTGGCACTACAAGGGTGACCAGGTTCTAAGAAGACACAGCCTACTCCAAGAGTGAGGTAAAGGCAGATTCATAGGAACTGGTTCATGGTTTCTCTAAAATAGTTTTCTTGAAAGTAATAATTTCCAATTTATGAACAATTAAATAAAATCTCATCTTGCTTCTAGGATTGTAACATGGCTGTTCACTTTCACAGCACAGAGCACAAAGCATCAAGTGTGCCTGGCCATACAGCAGTACAGAGCATCCCCTTGAAAGCACATGAGGAAGATGTACATGAACACTTACCCAGTTGCCATCTCCTTCAGTGATTTCCATGATTCCTTCAGCTGATCCAGCTCTGCCTGGACATGGGCAATCTCCTCTGGAGAAGAATTCTCCATGACCAGCTGGCCATGAGCTTCCACAAGGTGCAGCTGGATCTCCTTATCTGGAAACTCAGCTAGCAATCTCTGAAACGCACAGCCCTTACAATTACTCCTAGGTATCCTGGGTAAAGCAGAGGCTATGTCAGACTGAAGGCCATGTTCAGTCCAGGACTATGCTGGTTCTGTTGGCACTAGCTAGAACATACCTAGCGGGAAAAAAAATATGCTGTGGATTCTTGCAAAGAGCCAACACAGGTCAAAGAGCTGATGGAAAAACTTAAAGGGTGCAAGTTGTCAATGCACCTCCTTCTGTAGTCTCCCTATCAGATAGTTTGGTTTCCCAAAGGAAGGCAAAAGCTGCCAGCTGAAGTAACCTACCAGAGTGAATCTAACATGCCAAGTACTGTTACCCAGGGAAAAGCTGGCAGTATTGGAACAGCTCAGTTCAACGAAGTATAAGGTTAGCTAAAATGGCAGTAATGTTCAATGTATCAATGAGTACATATAGGCAAAGGCAGATATTGTCCAGAGAGACCGCCTTGACAGGTGGTGACAGCTTTTTTTAAAACCACTTGTCCTTTGGTAATACTTTATCCCTTTCAAAAGTTCTTAGGCATTTTTCACATTTCTTGTCTTCTACCTATCCCCACATTCCACAACACAGGGGAAAACAGGGGGGCAGCAGAAACAGTTATTGCAGGAGGAACAAGCCATCATTACTCTCCCAGACCAGGAAATCCTCACTAGAAACCCCCACTCTTGACAGAATGCTTCAAAGTGAATAATTAACATCTTAAACTAAGACAGTATTCTCACCTCAAGGTCTTCTACCTTGCCCTCGATGTTCTGCTCTCCATCAGCAGCCTGATAGGAATTAATCTTCTCTGTGGTTACTGCAATCCACTGTTGGAGGTCAGAGAGTTTTTCATTATATGCCCAGTGTTTCTGAACGTGGTCTTCGCTCTGCTGTATCATTATCTACAAATTATAAAAATATGTCAGCAAATAAAGTCAGACAAAAAGAGTGTCTTTATTGGATCTAACACTAAGATGAGCACAGAATATCATTGGCAAAAAGGAAAAAAACAGAGGTTAATAAGAGACAAAAAACTGTCCTTTGTCATCAGTGGTGTAGAAAACACCTTCTGAGGTCTTGCAGGCCTGAATTCAACCACACGGGGGGGCATAAGAATTAGAATAGCTCCTTCCTGGCTGCAATGGAATAAAGAATATATATCTATGTTTGAGGATTTTTGTACCCCAGTCAATATCAAATACATCTTTCACTCCTTGAATCAGAAATGCCTGTAGAGACTTCTTTTGGCAAAAGTCCAGTTCAGCGATAAATGGGATTATTGAGATTGAAACCAGAATTCCACAGAGCATATTTGGGTAACTCTTTAATGTATTTAATTTTATAGTGAACTGCATGCCTAAGGCATCTTTATAAGCTCTTCTTCTCATTTTATAGCTATGTTTACAAGTGACAAATTGCCTCAGGACAAAACGAGTATTTATGCAATTGCAGCACTTTTCTCTCATTAACTTTTAGGTCATAAAGCTATCAAAAAAATCAAATACTTTGGTACGAAACCCCTGTCCAGGAATCTGTGAAATACAAGCATCACCATGATAATATAACTATGAGGTCTTTTGGTCATAAATCTCAGGCCTGCTCCAGAAATAATTTATATAGACATGTGGATGGTATCCTATCCCAAAGGGAACTCATTACAGATAATCAGAGAATCCTGGAAGTGTTATCAAGGTCATTAGAATTCAGTGACTCCTTCTCCTGAAATGAAACTATCTGTCACTCAAAGGATATAATATCATATGCTCAAACATTTTAAAAATATTTTTAAATAGTGGCAACACACAACTCCTCAGACAACCAAAAACTTTTCCTTATGTTACCTCCAATGATCTTTTCAGGGCCTGAGAGTCAGATGAAAGTTGATTCATTTCATGCCTGTGTGTGGTATTTGACTGAACAAGCTTCTCTACCTCCTCCATATGAATTGTAAGTTCTGACAAGTCATCTTGGATCATCTGCAGAGGAAAAGACAGACTCCATATGGGTAGGGTGCTGGATATGGCATGGACCTTCACAAATCATACACTAAAGGTAGCTTCATTTGACAGTGTAAGGACAAAAAAACCCAGCTACAATCACTGTCATTAAGAAAATTAATTGTTTTGATGTCTAAGACTAAATGTTTCTGAAAAAGAATACCAGAAGATAAGTTGCTGAGAAGCTACCAAAGGAGACACAGTATAACCAGCTAAGTACTACAAAGAACTATGGTGATAACATCCCTGTGGTGACCAAAGATGAAGTGGCATGGTATAGCTGAATCACTGTAGCTCATCATGGCAGTCACATCCCCTCTATCTTCTCCTCCCACTCTTCTTTCCCCTCTCTCAGGTATGTAATCCCTCTGCATGCCTTGAACAGGCTCTACTGCATGTTGGATCCTCTGCTGAACCAGTCTAAAACACTAGCCAAGTGGAAAATTATGATTTTTTTTTTCCTGTTGATTTTTTTTTCTTGGCCAGCTGAGTCAGTCTGTGGAGTAAATCCAGCATGTGTCAAAGCTGTGACAAGGTAAAGAGCAGAAAGGGGGGGATGCAAAAGAGGTGGAACAATGGGAACTCCTTTGGAGAAAGTTAAGATTGGTTCCAGTTACTTTATGCAATTTCCATTCCAGTGGGAAGTATTGGGATACATTTTGTTTAGCAATAAAACTAGCCCAAGGAAGGTGTGCCACTAACAGCTTCCAGCTGCTTGTTCCTTCTCTCAAGCTTGGTTTGCCAGTGCTTTATCTGCTTTGCTTTAATTTCATTTACTACATGATATAAGCTGGACCAAATGAAATTATCTAGCACACAATCAGTTGAGGGGACAGGTACTGAATTCCTCATGATAATAAAGTATGAACAAACAAGACCACAATTAGCTGAGGGTAACACAGACAAGCAATATTGTAATATACCTGGAGTCTCTGGAGTTGTGTCTTTTTACCTAAGAGGTCAGGCCGTGGTTCCTTCTCTAGATCTAATTTGGCTTTAATGGCAGATAACTTCTTCTGCAAAGGTGCAAAACCAGCATCAAAGTTCTTATGTTGCAATATCAAATTCTAGACAGAGAAAGAAAAAAAAAAGATCCAGCATTCAACATATATCCTTTGGCATTATATTTTGTCAATGTCCACCTCACATTCAGAACAAAAACTGAGCTATACTATGGCACAGACCACAAATTTAGTTCAATATTTGATCATCCTAGAAAAAGGGGTTGGGCTGGTTAGTACTAAATTTATATCTATAAAACTGGCTTAGTAAAGAATTGACCATTGTCTTTGTCACAGGACAAGACGGTATTTGGGTTTTGTAGTTCACCTGGAGTTTGCTCTTGCTTTGCAGCAGACTTTTGTGTAGAATTTCTCTCTCTTTTGAAGCTTCAGCTACTTCTTGAAGGAAAGATTCTGCTTTTTCCTCACCAAGGACATTGTTTAACAAATCTTTCTTCAGCTGTAATGTCATCAACTGCTCTTTGAACTGGGAGCTTTCAGCTAGAGCAGCCTAAAGGAGAAAAATCCTTCCAGTGAAATCATATAAAAAAATCCCCACCAACCATATAATCATGTTATTCTCACACAAGTCACACAACCAAAGCAGGATGACAAAATCAGGTAAAAACAGCATGCTGGGCCAACAAGGGATAACAGAAGGTACCTGGACAGTGCCCAGTTAAAGGAAAAGTCTTCCTGATAATGTTAGAAGAACCAGGGCTGCATCCATTTTGTGAACAGAAATAGAGGAAAGCTGTACTATGGAAAGAGTTGTCTGTGCAGAGGAGAGGCCTAAACAACCAACAGAAAGGACAGCTTGAATGCTCATCCTGAGGATAAATTCCATCCCCGTTCACAGACACATTTATTCTGGAGATCATAGGGATGGCAAAACAACAAACACACCTTACTGGGCACATGCAGAAATCGTGCATTATAATCCCACAACTATATCACTAGACAATTCTTAACAGAGTTCACAGACTTCCCATCCATGGAGATCAGGGCTAATGTAAACAACATTATCATCACTTTTGAAGATATCTTATGCTTTAATGCAACCTACTCAGCTGACAACTCCAGATAACCAAATGGAGGGCACAAAGTAAGACAGTGTGCTACAGCCAGAGCCGAGTAAAGACCTCCATGAGTGCCGTGGGGTTTCCTGCCACACTGGAAAGACCCTTCCAGCTGCTGCTGACCAGCAGCTCTATGCAGACTTGGGCAGACACAAACCAACTATAAATTTCTGAACTTAGTAACAGGCTTGGCTACCTCAATGTGAGCTTGTGCTGGCTCTGAAGTCTCCAGTAGCATCTGGACTGTTGGTTTCCACTGTTCAAAATTTTGCAGGGGATTTTGGAAGAGTCTTCTCAGTTGGGTTTCTGTATCAGTGCTCATTTTAGTAGTTTTGCCTCTAACACTGCAAAGATAAAATGAAAACCAAGAGAAGGATTACAAAGAAATCCAAGTCCAAACATCCTATTCATCAAGGACTGAATTAACACAATACTTGGGGGTAAACTGTATCCAGCACAAAAGCCTCAGTCTTTTTTACTGTCTGAGCCTGGTGTTGTATACCAACAGCTGCTCTGTCAGTCAAAGACATCTGACAAAACTTCATTTAGATCCTGTAAGACACATTTGTCTCGTGCAACTGTGTATCTGGATTTACTTTACCTTTCTAGTAGCCAGCAGTCTCCCCTTGTACATGATCTTTCTTGCCTGCTATCACCAGAGTACACCGGAGTAGTCTCATTGACTGATAGGAGGAATAAGCCAAGAATGTCTAGAATTTACCTGCAGGTGCCTGTATTGTTTTACATATTACTGAGTCTTTGTCCCTTTAAAAAATTACATTAGGAAGTCTTTGATCATCCTATGCTACCCAGAAAAACATGAAAAATACATTTTTCTTTCACATGTATTTTTTAAAAATTTTGCAGAACCACTTGATTTTATATTATTACAGATGAGTGATTCTGATAAAAGTTTTGTATTTATGTATATGTATCCACATGCATGCACAGCTGTATTATGTGTGTATATAAATATTGAAAGAAAAATTAAAATCAGCGCACATTCAATAAATATTCAGGCTTCCCTTACAAAGGTACACACAAAACAGCTGAGTAACAAGGCCCAGCAGTGACACACCCCATACAGCTGCCTTCTGTTTTTCTCAGCTTTCCTGACCTTCTAGTTTGCAGAATCCTGTCTGATATGTCAAAATGCAGCCCAAACTCTATATTCATAAAGAAACAGTAGCCTGCAAAGTCATAAAACATGCAGGTGAGAGTAGTGCCAAGCAGGATCAATATTGCCTTTCTATACAAACAGAAACAACAACTTCACCTGTGTCACTGGGACGTGACAGAGCTAAACAAAGGCAACCTTGCAGAGGCCAAAAGCTCTGCAAATAGAAAGTTCTGGCTTCACACGTCCTCTGCCATTTGCTCTGCTGCCCCTGCCAGGCTCAGTGTGAAGCTGCCAGACTTCCCAAAGGAGTTTCAGAAAGAAGCTGGCAAAAGAGCAGCTGCCATTTTCTACTCGGAGACAAGTCCCCTGCTTTCTCTGCTCCTCTCCGACGTTGTTTACTTGCTAGTTTTTAAACTCAAATCCTCTTCCATAATGACCTATAACCCTTTCAGCGGGACAGCGTATTGCGCACTGGACAGAGGGAAGTAAGCTTGGATATAGGTAAAGAACTGACCTTTTTTTTTTTCCCCTTAAAAAAAGATCCTTTCTTCTACTTTGCAACTTTGCTGCAGTTCCTTTACTTCCTGATTCCAGGCAGCCTGGAAACGGAAACACTGAAGTCTGGGGAGAGGCTAAACTTTCAGAGTTTCCAACCCAAGGCAAGTTGAAAACAAGAATGTGCACATAAGCTGCCAGGAGAAAGGCAATAAACACTGCCAAATAATTGCTAAGGCTGATGAGTCACCACAAAAAACTCAACGAGGGAGGGCCATAATTCTTCTAAACCGTTTACTACCACAGCTCCTGATTTTCTAGTTGCTTTCATGAAAGGCAAGCAAAACACATAAATTATTATTATAAAATGCTAATGAGATCAAATTAGCTGCCAACAATCTAATTTTCTTCAAACCATACACAACATTAATGCTGTATGATCACTGCTTGAAAATGAGCAGCAGCCTACAGCTCCTAGCAAACAGCTAAAATTACAGCCTTACTGAAACATGGAGACAGATGTAACGAGCAAAAGCTTTTCATATTTCTACCCATCATGTACCTTTGGAGGGCACATCACTTTTTTTCTTAGGCCCCTGTCAAACCCCATCCACCCGCCATAATCAGACTTCCCAGTACCTTTGATACTGCTGTATTGCAGAGACAACACTCTCAGCATGTGGCTGCACATCTTGGGAAAACCGTAGCAGTTGCTTAAGCTGAGCCTTCAGCCTCTCAACCTTTGACTCTTCTGCAGCCAGAGCTGCTCTCGTTGCCTTAATCATGAAAATAATGAACAGAATACACTTTATATTGTGTCTGGCACGTGAAATGAAGAAGTAAGGCTGTTTCTTATGTATGCAGAAGTCCCCTTTCAGTGGATTTTTTTCCTGATTGCAAGGAATATGGACTTTGTAAGACAAGAAATACTGTAAGGAACAGTTGCGTTTCAGCAGACTCTCTCCTCTCCTCACACTGCCCAGCCTCTGCATCTGATCTGCAGGGTTCACTGTTTGAACAGAGTGAATCACAAACAGGCCCAGTTTCAGTTTGCTGATTGCAGTACATGATACAAGATGCATTTTTGGAGCAGTCTTAACAGTGTCTCTTTGCATGAACAGATCTTTCTCAAAGGCTCACATATACAGAATGGTAATTCTAGGATGACTCAGGGAAACAAAAACAATTAAAACCCATGCAAATGTAGTTGGATTAAACCAGTATAAATTTTGTGGATCCTTTTTGCATAGACTTTTCCTAGCTACTCCTGCTGAGTTTTAGACATACAAACAGCAATGAAAAGCATTTGGAGAATAATAAATTCAAAACCAGCCCTTGAGAGGAAATGAGTGGTAAAGATTCTTATCTACTTTATACGTGATGAGTTTTTTGCACTCGTTTTTGCAACAAATTGATTTTGGAATAAATACTGGATTGTTACAATCCTGGGACTTCTTATTAATGATAACGTGTCTGCCAGTAAATGAATACAAGTACCCATCTTACAGAGATTAAGGAAATATGATGTAGAAATGGTCTTATCAAACACTCCAGAAATATGTTTATATATGTCTGTCTATGTATGTATGAATTTGTACATACAGTGAGGCATTAATTTCATTCTTTTTAAGTGGAGCAAATTGTGTTGTTTGCTCTGTATTGTGCTCTTTTTGCATATGGTCCCTTTGAACTCTAGACACAAACTCCAACACATCCTCCAACCCTGCTCCCTCTGTGAGATGAAGGTTGGGGCAGTTGCTCCCACTGTTGCTAGTCACGTTTTCCTCAGTCTGTTTCATACACATACTCTTTCCTTACCATCTTTAACTAATGGGACAGGGACCTGTTAGATGTAACTGTGCATGTTCAGTCTATGGCTGCTTTTGATCTTCCACACAAACAATAACAACTTACATTGCATTTTCTCCACAGAGTTACAAACGCATCTTCAGTCTTTTCCCCTTCCCCAGGGTCCAGGTCATTTTCTAGTCTCTGTAGATCTTTTCTCAGTTCCTGGATGTCTGCTTCTAATTGTCTGGCTTGGGACTCATAAGCACTTTCTGACTGTTGGATCTTGAGCAATCTCTCCTCTTCCTCACTACTCAGAAGTTTCAACTTCTCCAAGGCTTTTCTCAGCTCTTCAAGTTCATCCTTCAATCTCACAGCTCCGAGTGGAGAGGTATTCTCAATTACCTCTGTGCACTGATTTTCAAGGTGCTTCAATTTCTTTCCACCACTCCTAATATTTTTGGAAATTTCCTGCAAAAAGAAATTAAATAAAGATTGTCTGCAGGAATGGGAAGCTGTGGGAAAAGCTGAAAGCAATAGGAAAAAAAGACCACTTCTTCTGGTTGTATGTATTTTTTTCTTCACTTCATATTTCAAAGTATATCTTTTTTCAAGTGCCCGGAAGACAGGGTTGGTCATTTGACTGCCTTCTGAATAATACTAACTGCCATGATTCTGAAAATATTGGTTTGATTTTCATAAATGCTTGTCACCTGAGGTGCCTGACAAAGAAAACAAGAGCTGCAGGTACTAGAGAAACATTAAGAGTTAGAGATCTTAAGCTAAGCAGTTGAAGCAGTGGCACCAAAACAACAGATGTTGTTCTCAAAACTAGTATTTTCATCACTAGCTCTAAACTCTCAAAACCTGTGAACCTTTAGGGTCTATTTGGATCATGTTCACCAAATATAATTTATTCAAACAAGTTTAAAGAGCAATATTCTCAAAGAATCACATAACCATAAGACATCAGGCTTTAAGAAAAACAAAACAGGCCAGTAAGTGACTCATGCTACACTTGGGAGAACTATACATACTAAGAGTTTTATGACCTGATACAGTATATTTTTAGATCATTTTAAAATCACCATCTATTTTGTTTGTGTAACTTTTTTCTCCAGTAAACCCTAGTGTGGTTTGAGCAACACATACAGGCATGAAAAACACACAATTCTAACTCCTTGTTAGAGTTATATCATTCAAGGACCTTCAGTGCCTTTAACTTGTCCTCTGCTGAAGACTTGGTTGCTTCTCCGATGCAGCAATTTAATCTTTCTGTCACATTTTTCAGCCATGATTGAAACTGGTTGACATTAGCGCTGTACTGCTCATGTTCCTGGGTTATCGTTTCAAGCAGTTTCACCCTGTTCTGTAAAAAGAGACATCAGAAGTAATGAGGACAGTGCTTATCTGGCTCTTTTTCCTTTACATTGTAACCCAAAATTTATAAACAAGAATTCCCTTTCCCCGAGCTCTGATAACACTGGGCCACGACAGGAATTCAAAGTTTGCCTGGAGAAACAGAACATAAAAGGACATAAAGGCTTGTCCTTATTTGTGTTGTGCTGCAGGCTTTCAATGTTTAGGCTCTAAGAAGACACACTGCAAGGTCCTCTCAAATTAATTTCTGACCTCTCCTTTCCCAAGTTTCTTATTGCCTCATTACAAAAAGAAAAGAGATAGAAGTTTGTTTCTGGTTTTACTTTGGGAAATAAGAAGTTATGTTCCCCTTGCTGGTTAAAAATAGAGGTGAGCACACAACAGATTGACTTTGCTTATCTATCAAAATTAAAAGAAAGACTGCACTAGGGACATGCAAATTGTTTTAAAGCGTTGTTTTAAAGTATTATTTAAACAGGCCACACAAAAAATGACCATCACCTTCGATCTCGTAGTCCAGGCACTCTCATACTTGCTCACTTAGGAGGTCACAAACTATTTTGTGGTTGTATCACAGACTCTGGAAGCAAATTCAAGCCTATTGAAAGCAGGCTTCATTTTCCAAGTTACTGCATGTGCACCCTATAATCGACAATCCCTGAATTTACAGGAGCCTGCACATCATTAGTTGCTTCCTGCTGATCCACTCTGACACTCCTCACAACAAGGCGGAGCCACATTTGTTCAGATTAGCCTTGTTTACCAGCTGAAGTTTAGGCCTTTTTGATTTTGACAAAAATCATGAGGAGTCTTGCTCCATTGTTTCACTAGTATAATATTCAACCTAATCCATAATATCCATTTTTCTGGAAAATCAGAATGATTTTTTATTAACCTTGACCAGTAGGTGTGGAGAGCAACTGAGCTACACTATGGTTACATTCAAAAAAAAGATTGTTCCTTGTGCAATCCATTTAGTGCCTGCAGCACCCTTGGAAGGCTTTGCTGTCTCAGGCAATGGGCCAAGTTTCATTTTCTGCAGGACACGTGTATAATGATGTATAGGACACATCACTTGCCTCTGAGCAGAACTTCTTCACAGCTGCCCTCCACAGAGAGGAGTAGAGTGACAGCTGCAATGGTGGTCAGAGCTGCAAAGTCCCTTCTGCATTTCCCTTATCTCCGTGAGGCTCTGGACATGGCCCCACACCTGCCAGCTTGCCTGCAGTGCCAGTAAGTCATTACTGTCAGTCTGTTCTCCAGCCAGGCCAGCAGAAGGGTGGCATAAGCATCAGTCACCACAGGGTCTTCCATGTGCTGGGGGTTGTGGTCCCTCTGGGACTTTGTCCCTCACCTTTGGGACAGGTTCAGCCTCTGGTGCAGTACGAAGCCACCACTCTGCAGGTGGTACACTACCAGTCTCTTCTCTATGTTGCCACTGCAGTCTCTGCTGACTTGTGCAAATCATTAATGACTCCCCTAAAGTTAGTTGACTCACTGTGGGACAAAAGAGGGATAGCTAAGGAACTGCCCACTTATTATAGCATAGCCTTTAATAGCACCACCCATACATGACTTAGGATGGGACCAAAAGGCAGAATTATGACTGCAGACTTCTGTGGCCAAGTTGTATCCAGCAGAACACCTCACTTGCTAAATCCCTTGCCTTAGTTCTCAAATCTACAGCGGTTAAACAATTTGCACCTTGAGTCAAAGTTAGGGACTTGGAGAAGGCAACCTTACAGCAGTGTAAATGGGCCACTCACTGAAGTGAACCTAGCCAGGCCAAGCTTACAGGTTCCAGGGAACTGAGCTAATTTGTTGCGCTGACAAAAGCTCCAAAGCACTTAAATCAGAATAACAAAGTGGAAATATTAAGCTCAAAAATCTCATGCTAATATATAGGGGTTTAAAAGGAAGTTAAAACCACCCACCCTTGGGCAAGGCTATTCAGCCAAAACAAAGTATGCAATTTGGGTGCACTGCTGGTCCATGAGGTCAAGGAATAAATGCCATGGATCTGGACAGACTGTGCTAGTTGTCAGACAAAAGGATTACACAGATCTAGCTGAGCCCCTCCACCACAAGAGGTTAGGCAAGACAGCTTTCCAGTGATGGACAATATGGTATCCCTTGCTCTTGTCAGGTTAGCTGTTTGGGGAGCAGGACAGTGTGAAACTCAACGTTCACATGCACTTGGTTAATGTGAGGAGATGCTGAGCAAGGACATGGCCTTGGAAAGAGTGAGAGCTGGGCAGGGTATGCCCAGCCCTGGGTACTTAGGGAAGGTGGACAGAAGCATAGGAAACACTCTTCCCTTTTTTCTGAAACCCTCTTCCCCTTACAATTAGCAGAAGTAAATGAGTCTCCTCTGGAAAGCAATCTAGAGCACATAAAGATGGTTCCTGCTTTAAAACCACTGTGACTTCTCAAGTAGAGAACAGAAAGCTTCCTGGTGCTTTTAGTCTTAGCTCTAGGGTACTTGAGCAAACCCCTTATAAGTATCTAGGTTTCAGTTAACAGAAAGAATATGGACTGAAATTAATTTGATGTTCTCAGAACTATTTCATATATTTGCCTAAATAACAACACACTATATATCATAACTTTTCTTACCATCTTCAGACATAATTTATGCTAAAACCCACGATCATTTACTTCTGCATATTGTTAATTTACTGTGCAAGGTAAAGGACATAGGAAATGGCTGCCACATCTAAAAATATTCCTGTCAACGCAATTAAGTAAAAATTATGTGCTTTTAGAATTTGGGAATGTTAAGGACACGTTAGCACTAAGAAGCAAAAAAAAAAAAAAAAGCCCACCATTTGCTCATACCAGAGAAGCAACATAACAGGCAAACCATTTGAGAAACACCGCCCACGAGCCTGCCTTCTGATAGAGCTGCACAACTGCAGAGGGTTTAAAAATGCTCTTCAAATACAAGTGCAATCTACAAACACCAGTGAGTGTCCTCTGGGAGGCAGCTCAGGCATTCAGCTGGCATCTGCAAGCCACATTTAGCTCTCTCATCATGTGAGCAGCCGGAGCAATCCCCTAACAACCCTGTGTCTCTTTCATTCATTCCTTCTGCCCGTTGGAAGAGGTGGCAGGATTTCTTTTACTAGTGGTATACTTTCCAACATGAAACCTGCAACCTTGGCATTAGATAATAAACTCTGCACTTACTTCAGCTGTAAAATCCAAGGCTTCCCAACTCCCTTCTTTGTTCCATGCCTCTTGAAAAAGGGATTTCTTAGCTGGATTCTCTCATTTCATCCTTCTATGAAATGTGGTATTTATAACCAATGCCAAAGAAAAGATTTTTCTAGTGTCTTAGTTGGCTGGAAATATATATTTTGCCTAACTACTATGAACCACTTCCTGATCTCATTTACACCAGCACATATCCAAGTCTGTTAGAGAAATCACACTGTAAAACCAGTCTCAGAGAGGTCACATTCTGGCTTTGAGTATTCAAATTACTTGTTTGAAAGAACAGCCTTATTAAAATAGCTAACGATTGTCTCCCACCTCAAACCCAAACACAAATCTTGGTTAGGAGGGAGTGAATGTGAATTTTAAATTGCAGTCTAGATAGACAACACCTGAATTCCCCTGAACCTTTTTATTTGTAAATCCAGTTGCCTTGTAATCAAGAGACAGACTTTTAAAAATAATCAACCTTGAGGCTCAAGTCTGTCAGTGGCTTCTCTGTGGCAGCTGCAGTTACAGAATGTCCAAATATACTCCCGATTTTGGAGAGACATTAGCGGTAGTTGTGACTTTACGGCTAAAAATTATCTCAATTTCAAAACAGGCGCCAGCTCAGGTTTTTTTTTGTTTTAAGGTTTGGGGTGTTTTTCATTAAGAGAAAAAACGGTATCTAGTATCTAGTAGAGCAAGCAGGGCAAATGGCATGAGCACCCCAATGTCGTTCTTCTTCCAGTGAGATCTGAACTTTGCATGACAGCACCCAGAGAGGGAAAGCATAACCATCATTGTCCATCTCCAGTTCTGGACTGGGGTGTAGATGTGGGAATAAAGAGAAGCCCAGCATTACAACACAGTCAGATAACAGAATCAATGTAATGAAAATGATTTCTATTTGCATCTGGTAACTCCAGCCTGTGAAACTCCTGGAAGCCACTGCAAGCCAAAAACTACACTTTGATTTCTATATGTTTGGGATAAATGTGTCTATACATATATTTTAAATATCCCTTTGAGTATTTCTATTGATTTGGTTAGTAAGAAACTGAATTCTTCTGCCCACCCACAGATGTCTGCCCCTCAGCCATACCGCATGGTCTAGTTCTGTCCTTACCAGAGTTTTAGAACTGAAAAGTATGAGACTTTTCTGAAAACTGCTCTGGAATACGGTCAAAGGAAATCACTGGTACTAAAAGATGAAGTAGGGTGTCTTACATCAGCCTATTTAACAACTGTTCAAGCTAGAAGATTAGCATCAGGCAAACGTTAGTATCTGTGTACACGAAAATCTTTCAGATACTGGAACTGGCTAGCTGAGTAGTGTTGGGCAACAGCTGATTCCCATCTCAGTGCTTCTCAATTCTGCAGGCAGGGAATGCAGCTCTGGATCTGGGCTAATGCTGCTTTCTCCAACAAGGGTGCATGCATATTTCCTGGCTCCAGGAATGAGTAATTTGCATCTGGTTATACAAGAATCACTAATGTGCTGAAAGATGAGGAACAAACTTTATATGGAAGATGGCCTAAAGCAATATTCAGTAGGTCACAGCAAGCCACCTGCAGTTGCTTTACAGCAACATACTCTAAAGCATCGTGTAAGAGCATCCCCTTAACAGCTCATCTTGCAACTTAACAACTGTTGCAAACAGGCCACTAACTGAAAGAACAGGAGTCCTCAGCTTTGTTTCCTTTTGCAGTCCCATTCAAGGAGCAAATAACAAACAATACTGTATGGTGAAATGTATGAATACTGGTTAAATATGAACACCTCCCACTCTTCATAAATGTACCTGAGCTTCTTGTCTGATTCCTTCATATTCCACCCTCATTTTCTTCTGAGCATCCTCATCAACGCTGGGGTCACCAATCCTGCTGAACAAGGAAGCAGCTTCCTCCAGCAGCCTTTCCAGCAGGACTGACTGATTTAAGACATCATTCAGCAGAACTTGAGCATGGCTCAGCTGCCACTGCTTCTCCTTTAAGCCAAGCTGCAACTCAATGTCAGGCTCCAAGGTCACCCTCATGTTGTGAATCCATGTGTAAAATTCATCCTGGGCTTTCAGGTATTCACTCCAGTGCAGCCAGACCCACTCAATACGGCTATTGGGGAGAGCAGAAGAGATAAGTTAGATGAAATGAAGGTGGGAGCAGTGGAGACTGACAAGCTCAAATGGCCTTCAAAGCAATGGACAAGGTTCCTGCAATTTTAAGATGCTCTGACTTCACAGGGTCCAGATTCACTTCCCAGGTCTACCCTGCTTTAGGGAGGAAATATTCTGTACAAGGTCCCCATGCCTGACCAAAGTCATTATGTCAGACAATAAGGTGGCTGGGCCAGGATGTGAAGGAAAGCACTGACATCCTACCATCCCTCTTTCCCCACACAGTCCCCAAAATGTTCATGGGACTGGGATTAGCAGGGATTTCTATATACAATCCAGGCAGCAGAGAGAGGCACTTTATGAAAGCACTACATGAGACAACTGCTTCAGCACACTGAAGAGTAGGTTTGTCTTACCTGTGACAATGAGTAATGTATATGGCTGTCTCTTCCCACAAGGCTTTAATATCTTTCAGTTTAGACAGTACCTCATGCTTCTTATCCTCACTGATACTGCGAAGAGCAGCATCTGCCTTCACAAGAATTAAGTCCATTTTCAAGCTGCCTTCTGGTTCCAGTGCACGTATTTTCTATGAGAAAAACAAATTATAACTGAAAGCACGTAAAGAAAGCAAGCATAATTGATGAAATGTAAGCTTTGTTTTTACTCAGAAATCATGAACTCATAGAATCATTTAGGTTGAAAAAGACCCTTGAGATCATCAGGTCCAATCATTCATCTGACAGTACCACAGGACAGAAACGTTTCTATACAACACTGGCAATTAACCCTTCCCACCTAACTTACTGTTGCAAAGCTTCTCCTGAAAGGAAAATATAATCTTTTTTTCAGATATGATTTTTCTTAAATATTCTAAAGGACTGAATTTAACTGAAAACCACTCTGCAGTTGTAAAACATGTAAGTTAGCTACAAAACCCAGATCATCTTCTATGAAATGTCTGTGGCTGTGTTTCCATTGCTGTTATAAATTATAGCATTATGTTGCCACATGACAGCTGTTCTCCTCCACCTGCCAAAGCACGTAGAGCCAACCTCCACAGGGTACATTGCAACGTCTCATTTTTAAGCTCTACTATAAGAAATCATGAAGCATATTAAAAAGGCTTCCTAGTGCAAATAAAAGTTGGCTTAGAAAACAAGCCAAGAGAAATTAACTAGTGGAATTTTCTGCCTGCTACCAAATTTTTCTTTGACTTTAAATTGCTAAGGTATGAACTGGTGAAAACGTGTATCTTGCACAAATAGGAATGCCAGGAACTGAAAGTTGAGTCATCTAACTTTAAGTAGACTCTCTTCCTCTGTCCAGAGATGGAAAAATCAGCTCACATTATGTACAATACAACAGATTAATTATGCCTCAATTTGGATGCCAGCTTTCAACATCACTTTATCCAAACTTCTGGTACTGTCAGATCAGTTTTTCTTACTGTATGTCCAAACAGTAAGAAAACTGTCAAACTGCAGTTTGAAGAAAAAGGCTTCTATAATGAAAACACTGAGAGGTTCAAAATCAGTAATCACTTTTGGAAAAATTAGGCCTATGGGATTTGTTAAAAAAAATTCATGTCAGTTATTGCAAAGGCCTTTGGATTTCAAGTCTCAGAAAAGACTGTTCTTTTGGCATGTACACAGCACACCTGCATGTGACGTACAAACAGGTGTTTGGACAAATTATCTACGATGAAAGTGTGATTAACAGAATCCAGGAAAGCAGGGCAAAGGGCAGGGCAATGAAAGAAAATACAAGCCATAGCTGTCATTTGACAGGAAAAATTTAAGAGTAGAGCTGTATTCTAAGCCTGATATTTTTCAAGCAATTGAAAGCAAACAACAGGCGGAGAGAAAGCAGTGGCTTTACAGTCATTTTTCTCTTTCAAATCTGTTTTTTACATGATTGTTATCATTGGCTGGTATTTTCATTAACAAATTAACAGAAAATAAACCACAGGAAGGAAGCATGAGAAAAACTGGCAAGCCAGATGCAAAAAAAAGGAACTGAAAATTGATCACTGTATTTGAAAGCCAATAGGTGAAGCAGCAAGTACATCAGGAGGACACGTGAGCTGGAGAGGGAAGCCAAACCCAGAGAAGAGACAGGATGAAGGAGAGAGAGGCAGTTAAAGTACACACAGGAAGAGAGAACAAGACACTTGTTAACCTTTAGAACGATGAATTTCCAAACTCTGAATTGAAAACATCTCCTACTATGACTTTTTGCGTGTTATAGACCTCCTCTAAAGCCCACAGAAGTCAACAGGCTTCAGTTCTGGCCATACCAAATCACCACAAAAACTACCACTCTTCTACTCAAGTTCCTTCTTTTCTGCCTGTTCTTTGAGACTGTACATAACATAGTTTCCCAGACAAAAGGAAAGGGTGAAAATAATTTAAGGGTAGAAAAATAAAACTATAGGCCAAGAGGAAATGTTTCAGATTTTCATGACTGACATGCAGATCTAGCCACCATCAACCACTCCATGAACAGTCTCTATATTATGCCAGAGATAAGATCCATCCTCCAAGAAACCAGTTAAAAAAAGGCTGAAAACATCACTGTGCTGTCATATAAACTACCTTGTCCTCCATGTATGCCTGCAATTGTTCTCGAGTAGTTAAATTTCAGAAAAGGCAGGCCAAATATGAATAGACAAACAGAAAGAGAGACTTTTAGGGAAATAACAATGGGAAAGATTTTGCCATTTAAAGAACAGGCTAGTTGGAATTAAAGGTAATAAAAATATAAAAATAGTTTCAGTGTTCATCACAGAAATATCACCACTCCCTTTAATCATAAATGGTAGAGAGAGGACAAACAGGAGTGTATCCTTCTCTGAGATTATAAAACCTAGATAAGATCGAACGAAACTGAAGTTAATGAATGTGAAATCACTGTAAGAGAGCAGGCACAACCTGCAACAGGATCTCTGTGAGAAGAGTTATACAAGACATTAAGTAAAACCAGGAAAATATGAGAATATTTAACTTTTCATTAGACAGATTATGAAGGAACTCTATAAATCCTCTTATTATCAGAGTTTATGGAAAAGGACAAAGGGGTTACTCTAGAACAGATATTACCAAGACACTGCAATGTTTCTCTATCAGTGCCAGAATTCTAGAGGAGATGGAACATCAACATGATCGGATTCTCTTATACTATATGTTTGTCTTCTGCAAATTACTATGGTAATTGCAAGAAGGAATGAAATTGTTTCAGCTTTGAGCATGCTCATAGGACAGTGTAAACATTTGAACCTGCCAAACCTGCTGCTAGTCTTGGAAGCCTGTGATATCAAATTGCCATCCTCTTTTTCTACATCTGTAAACATTTTGCACATGAAAAAATTAGAAAGAATACTGATGTGAACCCATCCACACAGGACCAATACTCCAATAAGCAAGGGCAGCTGGCAATTTCCTAATGGAAAACTCCAAAGCTCACAGGAATAATTGCAGTAACAACGGTAGCAGTGACAGCCGCCTCTGAATGGCTACATCACTCTTCCCTTACCTCAGTCTCTCTCAGTCGGGCTTCTAAGGCAGATCGAGGTCCTTTGGTGTTGTCATTGATTCTCAGTCTCTCTTGAATGGCTTTCATCCAAGCTTCTGCATTCTCCACACTACTGTCAAATTCATCCTGTAGCTGCTGAGTCATTGCATTTGAAGAAGCTGAAAAGTATAAGACCGGACAGGTAAGTAGGTTTTGGTTAAGACCTAAACACGAATGCAAGGCAATCTAGAGGAGCAAGGGAGAAAAGCTAATGATATTGTGAGTGTCTTTTTTAGCAGTAATACCAAAGAAATGCAGCAGTATCACAGTTCAGTTGAGCACAGAGAACACATTCGCACTGCAGCTTTTCCAAATGAAAATATACCAGGAAACAAAAAGAAGGTGGGGAACTGTGGGAGGTTCCATTACAGTAAACAGATTTAATTCAAAGCTTTCAAATGAGATTAATTTGGTGTTTGTAGTGTATTCCAGACTGGCTACACCGACCACAAACATTTTCTGTTTTTTCTCAGAGCCTAGTCAGCATAAAACTCTCCCTCTGCCCTTTTGGGCTCATGTACTGAGCACCCGACACCAGATTAACAAAGCACTCCAGCACATGCTTTACCTAGACCTCTTAAAGCTGTTGAGATGAGGATCAGATACTTAGGCCCTCAGTTAACTTCTGCTAAGACCATGTAGAGGTTACCTGAACGCACATACATAGCAAGTCTGGGATACACAGACAGGGGTTGGCCAGCAACTGCCAAGACAAAGCACATAGCCATCATAGGGGAATATCAACACTGGTGGATGTCTTCTTTTACCATCTCTTTTACTCCATACCAGGCTCCAAGCTTTTAGTTTTCCTCTTCCTCTCTCTTGTTGCCCGTTCCCAATCATCAGGAAGGTATGATGGTTGGTTGCTCTGTTAATGTCTCTGTTTAGAGCACAAGCCCAAACAGCCTCCTTTGTGCCTGCATAATAGAGAGCCATCCTAGGCTCACCCTTAGGCACTGCCAGGCTAAACTTGATTAATAAGGATGAACCATAACAAAGCGCCCTGTAGGTCAGCTCCACTGAAGTGAACAGCCACTAACATTCACTGAGTTTGGATCACATCCTACAACTACTGCCAGCCAAGCAGCCAGTGTCTCATGTAAAATAAAATATTCTTCTTCTTTGTTATTCATCACAAAGCTTTTTGCAGCACAAAGTTTCAGGCTTAATTACTGAACTCAAGTTCATTGCACAGAATTCAGTTTCACAGAAGCCCCTTGGTTTCCATGAAAAGATTCATGTGGAAGAAAGTGCGCAGTGCAAAACTCAGAGCACGGCTCTTGGTGAAGCTGGACCAGTGTTGTTTTGTAAACACCATAGCCCTCAGCAGCTTAGACTTTATAAGGGCGTGCCATCCTTCTGCTCACAAGCAGAAAGCTTCTCACCATCCTGCTGATGTTTCTGATCATGGATAAAAGAATTCATGCAATATTATATGTTCTCACCTGCAGCTCCCAGTGAAATTTCTTTCACACCAGACTCGGGGGAAACAAGATACCAGCAATCATAACAGTCTGAATTGTTGCTTCCCAGCCTCCAGCAAGCTTTATACTCAACAGGTCTCAGAAGTGAATGAAAGAACTGCACTTACAGAGCAGCTACTGCACTACTCCCAGGGATACCTGTGACAGGGTCAGACCAGAGGAGCTACACTTGCATCGCAAAGGGTACTGCTCCCTAACTGAGGCACGTGAGACAGGGCAGAATCTAAGGATGCAACTCTCAGAACTTGAGGGCAGTTTTAAAAAGTATGACTTCACCTTGAAAAGATTTTAAAAAATTGAACGAGATGTACTGTCTTCAGTGAGGGTGGTGTAGCACAGGGCAGTTACTCCCTCTTTCAAAAAAAAAATATGACAGGATACATAAAGCTAAACTTATTGACTTACATCACAAGAGTCCTAAGGATGGAGCCAGCTAATGGAGTAATGTTATTCTCAGTGGATTGCTAGATAGCTGTGTCCTTCTCTAACTATAGCTGGTCCAGAAGTGATGTCTCTTAATTAAAATAATCAATCTCTCAGAAAAGAGCACACATCTCGTCATAGCTGATGGATCAACTCATTTTCACATTAACATTTTTTTATCTGGCAATTGTAGAGGGATTGTCCCCTAAAACTTTCCTTGTTACATACACACGTTTCTAGGCAGTTTCCAAATGCACAAGTATAAGCTGTGGTGATTCCAGTTATGCTATTGTGGAACAAAAACTCACAGTACATTTCCTGGATAGACACTGATGAGGAGTGGCATTCATTTCCTAGGAGAGGTTTCTATTCCTGGCAACGTTCATATTTAAAATTTGCTTCAAGACTCCAGTCATGGAGTAGCCAATACAGGACATTATGTTAATTTAATCCTGTTTCTTACAAAAAATAGAGGGTAATCAAACATGTTTAAGAAGCAGTGAAAAACCTGCTTTCCACATCTAACAGGAAGAAAACCCTATTCACACTCTGCCCTCATGCTGCTCTCCTCAGAGCACAAGGAATTTCTGTCCAAATCCCACAGTTACACAGACCCTCATCCCACACATGTTCATTCCATGTAAGTAGTCAAGGAAGCACAAAAAATGTTATTTCCATATTAAGATAACCAACTTGTAAAGGAAGAGAAACATTTTGCTACTCCAACTACCTGCCTAACATCATTAACTTATTTTACCAAGTAATTCCTACATCTAGTACCAAACAGATGATTAAATTTAGCACAGACTACAACTCAGTGCCCAGCCAGATTTCATGGTAGTTATGATCTGCAGTACCTCAGATGAATTTGGGCTGCCTCTTGAGACTTACTGTCCTCCTCCCACACAGGGCAGCTCCAGCATCAGTCTTTGGTTCAGGAACCCTTCCCAGGCACTAGCAGTATGCTTGATACCCGCAAGGTGAAATTATAATTTCTGATTTACTGTCTGCTTGGGAAGAAGAATAGCTGTTGACTATCTGAAATATGGCAATAGCTGTAGTTTTTTTGCAAGTGCTTCTAAATCTGGGATAAATGATTAATTGATGAAAGTTAAGGAATCAATAGTATTCACCCCATTTCTCTTGCATCATTGGGACTAAATGATTGAGCAGTACTTCTAGACAGAAAATTGAGCAATACTTCTGGACTCTGACCAGTACAAAAAGGACAAAGAAGACAACAGCTCTTGGAATAGATCTGAGCTCTTCAGCTGTGCAGTCAGCATTTGCACACCAACCTGCAACAGCAGGAGACCACTGGGGTGCTCTGTACCATGTTGCAACAGCCCCTGCCCCAGGCCCAGTCTCTGGGACCCAATCTACCAGGTATAATCTCCCCTTAATCACCAGTGTGATCATCTGTATAATTTGTACAAAACT
The DNA here is from genome assembly GCA_013399895.1 of Serilophus lunatus. NCBI lineage: Eukaryota > Metazoa > Chordata > Aves > Passeriformes > Eurylaimidae > Serilophus > Serilophus lunatus. Next base: position 425,091 of record VXBA01001197.1, read on the forward strand.
GTTTTTATCACACTTATTTTCAAATGCATGTAGCTGTTCAAAACAGCTTTTCATTTTAATGCCACTTGCATCAGTGTATTAATTCATACTGTGGAAGGTATATTTACACTGCAGAAAGTACTTAGCATCTCCATACATATGTTACTAAATGAGGGTAATAACTATGCATAAGAAATTCTGGCATAGAAAATGGGATGCTGAGCAAAACAAAGTTTTATTTGTCCAAATGCACTGGCACAGTTACTTAGTAGAGGTAATGAAGAAGCATACTTCAGGGTACTGAACAAAACTGACCCAGGACAGCTCCTACAGCATGTCCACAGGTTATAAAAAGCAGACTTGAGGAACAGGAGGGTGTAAGACATGGATTAGCTCTAGAATCTTTTAGCTGAATCTCACCCACAACACTAGTCTTCCTACCTTCTCTGAGTCGCCCTCTGTGGCCCACAAAACACCACTTGGCAGTGTCTGGGTAGGCACACGTGTTTCAGTGCCACAGAAGGACAAAGTCTCAGTCATTTCTCAGTTGCTCTGCCAGACCCCTGCACACTCACAGCACAACCAGGGTTGTACTGGTTCGTCTGTGTCTTGGTTACATGCACGGCATACCTGTACCTTTGGAAGAGGGAAAGATGACACCTAGGACAACACACACTTGTCTCAAGTCAGCATCACTCCTCTCATCTTCTCTCATCCAGGTACAAAACTATTTAACAAGGAGGAAAGTCAGAGAACTGTAGCTATCCACCTTTTCCCAAAATCCTGGAGGAGAAAGGGCACCTGCCACGGTACTAGGGGGGCACATGCACTGTACCCTCAGCCTCCCAACAGGCTGAATATGCCAACATGAATGAATGAGATCCAAAGCAACAGCAAGCTGAGTTTTGCTTTTAAAATATGCCCCATTTGTTTTGGGCTGGGCTGAAGAGATGCAGAGGCAACCTTGTGCCAGCTGTAGTCTTGGAACCAGCTTGCTGAAAGAGCAGATAAATTAATTAGCTGACTGCTGTGCATCATAGCTCCTGGAGCCACTACATGGCTGCAGCACCACTGAGAGACAGGGGGATGCCTGGGTCTCCATGGCAGACCCTGGCACACAGACAGGCAGAGGTCACACTTCATGTGACCCACACGGCACTGGCAGGGCCAGATTTCTGAGTTCTTCCGTAAGTGCAGCCACTGCAGCAGTCCCACTAGTGCATCTAATAACTCTCCTGGGGTATTGCAAGACTTACTTATTTAATATTTGCAATACACAATTGAGAGCTTTTGAAGTATTTTTCAAGTGTGGTGCCTTTTTCTAAGGATTATCCTATTATTTTGCATTGTTTCTTAACACACTATTTTCTCTATTCCAGGTCATGGTGTTCTGGTTTTGGTGAGGGTGCTTTGTTTAATTTTAGGTTTTTTTGTTTGTTTGGTTTGGTTTTTGGGTTTTGTTTTTTATTGGGGGGTTGTTTGTGTTTGTGTTGTCATTTTTTGTATTTTTTGGGGGGGTTTTTTGGGGGGGAGGGTTGTTCGGCTTTTTCTTTGGGGTTTTTCCACTTAAATGTCTTAAAACATTTCTTACAACCACTCCCATTTTACACAATCTTTTAAACCCTACATTTCTACAACACAGGCTTTTAAATAGTTTCAGTATGTCTTGGATTCCTACACTTGATTAGCTTCCAGAACCAAATTCTTACAAAAATAAAAGTACAAAAATGCTCCAGGAAAATTCAAACCACTCACCATTAGGGACACTATTTTCCAATTATTGAAGTAGTTCAAACTTTTCCTAACTCTTTTCACTTGGTTCTGGGATTGAATATGAAAAAAAAAAAAAACCTCCACTGAACTGTATCAAATTTCAGACAAATGTATGTGTGTGGAAGCAATTTTGGTTCTGGAAATTGTATCTGGGACAATTTAGTAACTTTTCAGCTCTGAGCTGTCGGCTTCAGACTGGGGCAGAGGATGAGTTGCTGTCACAGACCACAGAGGCACCGAGTGCTGACCCTTGCCTTTCCAAAGCTGAGTATTCTTAGTCTACTCTAGGAGGAGTTACTTTGACTTTTGAATCTAAGCTAATGCTTTACCAGCCTTACTGAAAGTCTCCAGGGTAGCTCCACCCATACACAGCCAAGTTAAACTGTCTGAGTAGGTGCAGAAGCCCTCAAGGTTTCAAATAAAAGATGTGGTTATTTCCAGCATAATCTTTTAGAGGCTCAAAACATTAATCACCTTGGCCATCTTCCAACACAGCCCTCTCCTGTGTAATTGGCAGTGAATGTTTATGACAGTCAGCAATTGTTTGTCCTAATTAACAAGCTAGGGTATGAATAGGGGGTTTTGGAATAAACAGATCCATATCCTAGTTAAAAGTATCCCCTTCAACCAAGCAATGTCTAACATCCTTAGTACATACAGCATTCATGCTTATCATAAACACTTCTCCTCCCTTACAAAATACTCCATAGGAAGCCTATGGCTAATGAAAGACATTCTGCCACAACACGATCACACTTGAGAGTATTCTCTTTTTTACCAAAAAAATGAAAAGCAGAGACAAGTTCTGTGCAGGCTCTCAAAAAATGACTGATTTCTTTCAGCCATTTGTTTAGATTGGTTTCAAACTGGTAAGAGCCAAAGAGCCAGTACAAGTGGGCTATCTTTTTTTTTCTAGGACTGCTGTGAAAACTATATAATCCACAGGTCTAAAAACCCATTTCTTTAAAAAAGGGAGTGAAATTTTAAAATAATTTTGTATCTGAATGGAATCATTAAGTACAAGGCAGAGTTGGGTCCTGGGGGTATCATCACTTCTAGGAAACAATAATCAGTAGATCTGATCACAACATTTCTGTTCTTTATTTAATCCTCAAGTTGCTTGGAAATAAAAAGGAATAGGTAGGACTCTTAATTACAAATCTGTCCTCACTCCACACACACTTCTGCATTTCCACATCACTCTAGGAGACAGGTTGATCTACTTAACTAATGGAATCATGGTAAAATGCAGGTTTTAGCACTGGTCTAGAATTCTTTTTTATCACCGAGGAAACAGAGTATCTGTATTAGATAGCTGCCTGGTTTAGATTTTGATTTTTTATCTCACATTATTGAGATACTAAAAACTTTAGAGCATTTATTCACTCAGCCTCTCGGGAAGTAAGACTATCCTATCCTCTTTATAGATAACAACTTGGGTTCAAAGGCACTGTGTTTCTTGCCTCTAAGCAATAAGGAAATACTTGAAAGGACAAGAACAAATTTAAAGATTCAGTTAATAAACACTGCAGAGTGAGAGTCAACCTATTCTAATCTGTACCCCTTCAAATGTCTCTGCTGAGATGCAGGTATCTGTTTAATGACTTTAAACTTAATGACAACAGACTTCATTTTCCTAGTTGCCATTCACAGACTCTTTAGTCTGGGAAATCACAGGTTAAACACCTCTGCTCTACAACTTCAGCAGGGATTCTTCAGATTGGGGGAATCTGGAAAATTACCCCTGAAAGGTATCTGTGAGTTTACCAGCAATCTACATCTTGAGCTGCTGGGTACAAGTTCACAAACAGGCTAGGTTTCAGCTTTGCTCAGCTCCCTAAGAGTTTTGCAATCAGTCAGACAACAGAAAAAAACCCATAAGACAACAGCATTAGTTTAATGGTCTCTGGAGACAAGAATTTATGTATTTAATTATCTCCCACTTGTCCTCCATGGACTGTATGATCTCTCAGTACTGGGTGCCAGTCACAGTAGTGATATACTGACTGAAAAACCTCTGTGGTATCTGCCTCTTGGCTAGACATCAGTGAACAATTCAGAGCGAATAATATATCTGATAAATCATTCCTCTTTTGCTGGTCATATTATTGTGTACAGACAATCTCATCTTCTCAAAAATGTGGTTATTTGTAACTATTTGCCAAATATATTCTGCAAATTAGTTTTGCTCTGCAGACTATTACCAGGTAATTCTTTCTGGCAATCCTTAATACTCTAGCAGTGCTGCTTAGCTTTAGTTTGGCATCATACCCCTAGTGAGAGATTGTCCATATTCCCTGGTTAGCTAGCAGCAGCTCTTCTTGTTTTTGTGCAGTTTGGCACACAGCAGCTCCCAAGGGCCTTTGTCATAATCAGGACTCCATTTTGTTAAGCCATGTACAAAGACTGTGCCTTCACAGCACCTCTCAGCAAGCAGAAGTGCCCTACAGTTAAATACCTCTGTCCCAAAGAGATTACAGAGGACAAGTTGGAAGGTGTTCAGCTAAGAAAGCAAGGCATCAATGTGTACTTGGAGACACAGAGTGGTGGGTGGAAGACAGGGATGTTAGAGACTGCATTTGCAGTGCTCTGGGCAAGCTGTGGTGGTTCCCCCACCCATGTCCTCCAGACCCACCCTTGAAACCAGAGATACTTAGGAAGAGATCCTCAAGCCCAGCTAGAGAATATGGCCTCAAGCATGGGCTCTGCAAACATGCTGGATCTTACACTAGGAGAGGAAATTCACTGCACTGAACCTCAGGCTGTCAGTGGTACACCTTGAACTAGAAGCCCTTCAGTCCTCTAGGGAATCAGTGCGAGAGAGGGGCACTTCCAAGCAAGGATCCATACCAGAGGTGGGACAATTTGCCTTCTGCAGGAATCCCGTGCCCCTGACAAAGCCTACAGTCATAATGTGAGTGCCTGGTCAGGGGTACAGGATGCCAATCTCTCTCCAAGTCAGCATTCTTTCCTCTTCCACATCACTATTTCCACATTTGGATCTAGGGGGTTTTTACACATACAATTTTTCACCTGACAAAACTAGTGTTAAAATCTTATTTGACCATCAGTCAAATGCCTCTGTCTCTGAGTGAGCAGTTTTGTGCAGCCTGGGAGCACTAAGCACACACCTTTTAAACTAATAAACCTTTTAAGTCAAGAATTTACCAGAACTATTTCTCAGAAACAAAGTCTCTTGCAAGTACTATACAATTATGCTCTAAGGGCAAAATGCCTTTTGTCTTGTTTGGAACAGCTAAAGGACTAACTCTCCAAAACATCACTTGAATGATGCTAATGAGATACTTATACGGTGAACGTGAGAGTTATGGAACTGAAAAAAGTCGTCAGCAAGTAGAACAATACTAATTTTAGATACTATAGCTGTTGATTAAGAGTTATTTTCATGGGATTAAAGCATATGGTTATGGAAAAATTAGTAGATATTAATTTGCAAGGAACAGAAAGATCTGTTTATATAAAGAAAGAGAAGAATTACCACTGCAAGAGATAAACACTTTAAATGCTGTTAAAAACACACGGCAGGGCAAGTAAAGCTATACCTAAACAGATAGCACTGTAGACATAATTAAAAGTAATATTTGCATTAATGCGATAATGCCAGGCTTTATATTGCAAGACAGCACTGATTTGTGTTCAGACAAACCCACAGGCAAACAAGGCCTGTCTGTGTCCCAAACAAAATACAGTATTGGAACAGCCAGCAACCTCATCTCCGAGCCCAGAAACAAAGTAGACCACTACAAAATGGTGGTTCTAAATTCTGAGTGGTTTAGAACATTTCTGGAATTGAATAAAACAGGCTGCTTTTTTGTGACTCATTTTTGCCTGAACGATTGCAGTTTCCATGTCTGTGTCACTCTCCCACAGTGCATGCTTGCCAGAGACTGTGGGTTAAAGGGCAAGCTCACATCTGTGGTTCGAGTTGCACAGACCCCTCCTAACAGCCAGGAGCACGAGCACGCTTTTGGTTCTGTGAACAGACCAGCAGTGCCGCAACTCCAGCACTCTGATCACCCAGGGCTTCACAACAGGGATGAAGAACCAAGGTGGAGCAGCACTGCCTTTTTAGTAGTCTTTTTAGCCTGACTGAAGTCCTGTAGTTTATAAACTTAAAGGGGATTTGAACCTCTCTCTACTGAGACTCATCTAAACTAAAGCAAAGAATAAAACGGCAGCTGGACCCAGCAGTCACCTGTGTTTGTCAGTAGTCCTCCTCCAGTAAGGGGGACCAGAGAAGTTATTCAAGCTGTGATCACAGATAGTTACTGTGCTGAACAGCACAGTAAAGCCAATGTGTTTTCTTCTCACTCTTACATCCACTAGCAACTGCCTTTTAGAAATGGAGTACTTCAAGAAACCAAAGCCCTTTTTTACTTTGGCAAACACCTGAAAAGTTCAGGCAGCTCCACTCTATTCAGACCCCAGTGGGGTGTCAGGGCTTTCTGCTTATCAGTAAGTTGAAAATTCCACCCTAAATATTATGGGACATATCCCTAGAGCTGCCAGAGAGCTATCACAGAGATACATTTAGAGCAACAGGCATTTGTATCAGCTGGGGATTTGTACACACACACAGTAACATACTTGACAAACATGTTCTGACAGATGTGTAACACCACTACCTATTCTCAGACATTTGAAAGAAGGAAACGGTATAAAAATTGTTTAACCCAAGGAATACATAATTCTTCTACAAGGAGTAATATACATCATGGCACAAACTTTACTTTGGTCTAAAAGAATAACAATATTTCCTCCATAGTCTCCAAAGCCATCTTTTAAAGATAACACAAATGCTTGTTATATCTTAAGGGCATTTCACATCACTGGAATTATTCCCTGCTATTTCCCCTTGTTAAAGGTTGATTCAGAAAACAGGAGAAGCTAGTTATCATCTTCCCGGAAGAAAATGCATCCAACTCTGATGAGGACCATTGCTGAGCTGCCACACAGCAGAGCCTCCGATTACCTTGTTTGGGCTCAATGAGCACAACACAAGCAACAGTCCTTGTACAAACGATACTGTTTACTTTAAAAAAATAATACTGAATTTCTTTAATCCCCTTTGTCACCTATTGCATACCCACAGGTCACGTTTCAACAGTCATATATAGGACATTAAACTCACACTATTGCATAAACTTCAGGGAAAGGATCTCAGCAGTCCCAATTCGGCAAACATTTTGGGACTGTAAAAGCTGATATCATGTCTTAGAGCGCAAGCAACACTCCCAGCTCCCAACTGACACTGTCTCTATTAACTTCACCAGCTTCCCCTTATCTCCAACCCTTGTGGTGAGCACCATAGTTTGGATATTTTCACTTCTTCTCTTCCGCCTTTCATTGAGTAGCTCCCCATCCTGGGCTGCTGCTCACAACGCAATTTATCGGGCCTTATTTCATTGCACAGGGCCCTCATCTTTGGACTCTCCCATCCTCTCCACCACCACTCCGTGGTGCTGGCATCAGGCAGGAGGTGAGGTGTGTGCTCACACCTCAGAGACAAGCGTGCGAATGGGCTGCTCTTGGCGCCCTTCACCAGCTGGGCGCTGCCCGAACGCTCGGTCACGGCTCTCCTGCAACAGGCCACTAACTTCTATTTCCCGTTTCACTGGAATTCAAATCCTTGAAATTTCAAGGAACTTGATAACTTTAATGCTTCTATGTCTCTGGCAAATTTAATGGAAAACAGAAAATAAGTTCAAAAGCTATTAGGAGCCAAAACATACAGACACACTGACTGGTCACAACCATCTCACTTCATTATGAAATAAAAGTAACCTCATAAAAACCTTACCAAAATCCTGGGAAATCTGGAAAAAAGGGCAGGTAAAAGTCTGTAGTGACTCCATCAAAGTTCCCTGATGGGTTCCCTGCACAGCAAGCACAATCCAGCCAGGCCTTCGCTAGGGGTTACAACAATAATCTGGTACAGTTGGCAGCACGAGCAAGTCTAGCACAAAGAGAAACCAGTGGTTTCCTCCTTACTCGACTTAGAGCCAGCACAGGACTTCCTCTCTGCCTCCTCCAGCATTGTGGGAGTGAAAGAGGGGATCTAAAGATATATCAGTGCAGAAAAAAAAAGAAAAAAAAANCCAGAGCAAGGCATGCTGCCACTGTTTAAAGAGTAGGTGAGATTTAAATAGCAGTAATCCCCAGAAACTATCTAGTTCAGGTCATTAACTAACAAGCTGGTTAATTCCTGTAAGGATTAATGCTTGAATTTATTATGCTTGACAGATGTTTACTGAACAGGAATTAGTCCAGAATACGAAGCATTGAGACCAGCAAGAAGTAAAACTACATGTCAGAGCTGAGATTTTTAGAATTCATTAGCTCAGCCTCTAACATAATTATAATTTTCCTTTACCTTCCACTTCTTTTTCACTCTCAGCTCTCTAGCAGGAGATTCCCTTCACAGAGTGACAGAGAAATCTAAATTGTACTCTCAGTTACAATCATGCAAGGCAGAAAAAAGGTTTGTTGATATTTTCAGGAAATACCTCTGCTGCACAATTTGACTGAATGGAATTCACATTGTAGGAGTTTGCTGTTTCTCATGCTGGAGTACATGATGAATTCTCCATTCCTAATTCCCCAAAACTATTGGAAAATATCAAGCAGCATTCTTTCTTGATTACTTATGATCCTGCTGAGTATATCTGCTGTTACACATTCAACAAAAGCTGTTGGTTTGGTCTACTCACCTACCCTGCTACCATTTGCATCATCCTAATGATGTAGATCTAGTTAATATGCTTTAGGACCAAACCAGACTCAAGTTGGTGTAAATCCAAAGCAAGTCCATGAGGCCAACAATTTCCCTAGTTCTTCAGTTGCTGTGTATCAAATGCTACAATGAGCAGCATTTCTAGTATTACAATAAAAGTAAGGAAGAGAGGTGGAGAAATCACTGAAAGCAAAACATGGGGGGGAAAGTCGGTTCAAATTCTATTCCCAAATTCGAAGCTACAGGCAAATAGGGTTAAAACTATGAGCCTCTCCACCCATTTCAGAATCAGGAAGCATAAGTAAACAGCATGGGGAAAAACTGAAAAGAGGAACAGAGGCAAATGAAAATCTAGGTGGAAGAATGGCAATAGCACAGAAACTGTTGATCAAATTCTGTGAAGTTGCCAACACAAAGGATTAACTAAAGACCAGTAGCCCCTGTGAGACTGTGACCCCCATGTGCAAAGCTGTCCTCAGCACAGCCATCTAAACACAGTATTTTGCTGCCAATGGTGAAAACGACAAAAACAAAAGATAGAAGAGGAGAAACATCTTAAAAATTAGCAATGCTGACAGTACCTGTAGAGAAGGAACTGATACACCAGCTATTTTCCTACTGTCTTCTTAGCCTTTAGCTAACATGAATGATCCTGAAAATGATAAGAACATCTCAAAACACATCAGCGTGCAGACTAAAATATACGATGCCTGAAGGAAAGTAAACTGGAGATTGGTCCGCTTATCTGAAAATCAAATGAGGTTGCTTTAGAATTTTGTTGTTTGAATGGTGCAGTTTAAAGTGCCTATGAGTGAACCACTTCACTGCTTTTTCCTTGTTCTCTCTGCTGTGGTATATCCATAGTCACTACAAATTTGCTATAGTCCTGTTAAGAAAACAAAGGGACTGAAACTAGTAGTAGTGAGGAAGCAAAGCATATGTGGCTAACATCAGGTATGCACAGCAGCTTCTCAAACACAGTGAGAAGCAGTCTCTTTAGATAACTAACCTAGAAAGCAAAGGAGCTCCCCTGAGTACAGGCAGCCACAATCTGGAGGCAGCAGTGAAAGACACAAACTAACAATGAAAAATGCAGCATTCCCCACAAAACTTTCCATAAGTTAGTACCACAACATATTTAAAGTACATAAATATTGTATTACCACTTGAACATAATTTACAGCAAACTTGATTTTATATTTTTCCATATTTTTAGAGGAAAACAGATTTAGCAAAATATTCCAAATGTTCCCACAACTTCTGACCTGACATTCTCTTCTTTCCCACACAAAGAACACTATTTTCAGTTTCAGTGAGGCCAACTATCATTTCTGTTGGAACAGTCAAAAGCATCTGAATTGCCCCTTCTTTAGCCTGACACTTCTATATTCAAATACATATTCAGTTACATCTGGAACTGTGGTAACATCTGTTGTAACTGTAGTAACATCTGTTGGATGATCTTGGATTAACTGGCAGCCTGTAGGCCCTGCAAAGGAAACATTTCTGCAAAGCCAGTGGATGGAGTTAAAGGACTACACTCTCCACTGATTGATCTAATCTAGGTGATACTCTGTTATAAGGACAGACTGACCTCATTGCCCACTAATCATCTGTATCTTTGAGCAGCCAGTGATGTACTAGTCCACTAACTGTTTAGGAGATAGATGTTGTCACTCCAGTAGGGTTACAAGGATTCTAAAGTGCTGTCTGAGCTCTGACAACTATGAAACCCTTCTGATAGCAAACAGAGCAGCAATATAAAAGGGTTTCTTCAAGGACAGCCACTACAACTGTGTTATATATTCCTACTGCTCTGCAGAGGCTCAGGTCCTAGCTGTGAACCAGCACTACGCCATGCTGCAGGTAGCACATGTAGAGCAGTGGTGCATCCCCAGTTCATGGAGTGTACTGCTGAAGCAGAAGAGACCAGACAGAATATGGATGACAGACAGAGAGGACACACACAGGAGCAATGAGGCAGTATTAGCATGAAAAGCCGTAGGCTGAGCAGCAGCTGCCTAGCCAGGGCCAAATTTCCATAGACATTGCCATTAAAAGGTTCTAAGGAGGAATCTTAGCAACGGTCATGACATGGGTTTGGGAAGGATTACATGTGAGAACAAGACTGGGAGAAAAAGCATGAAAGTGTTCAGGTGAAAGTCTGCCAAGTGCTGGTGGAGGTTCATATCATAGACTGGCCAGAGGTGGAAGCTGCTCTCTCAATAACAAAGGAAATGCAGCTTGGGTATGTATTGGAATCAAAGTTTCCATCTTCTGGGAAAGATCATATTTCTAAATATATTTTAGTTCCGAGTTAGAACAACACTGGTATAAAGGGACTGCCTATACAATTGCTACTGGCCAAAAAACAGGTTTGGAATTGCTGTGAAAGGACTTTTTGGAAAAGGAGCACCCACTTCAAGCATACAATTTGTTCTAAGTACTGGGCTTGGAGGTACTGGCATGGATGGCACAGGTGTCAAGCTCTTGATCTCTTTCTGGTTTTACAGTGTTTCACTCTGTGTAAATAATGAATCATTATGCAGAACTTAATCATTATATACAGCCTAATGATTCAGGTGTCCTACCTGCAAGCTGAGCATTTGGGAGATCAGGCTTAGGTCATCATTATGCTCTGTCCCATTCAAAAAGGTAAAAAAAGGATTTTGACTTAATAGTTAGCATTAAAACAAACTCCCAAAAAACCTCAACCCACACATAAAACCAAACTCTGAAAAATGTCAGATCTGATCTGAGCAAGACTAAATGAACCAAGAAGTGGGTTAGATGCTGATAGAGTTGCTTAACTGAGAAAAACATCTATTTGTAAATACCCAAACTAAGGTGTAACCTGCTAGTAGCAATAACCTAAGAGTGCTTCACAAATACCAGAATGACAGCTGACATGGGAAGGACGCACTATAGAAAACAATTACCTTCAGAGCGCTGAAGCACATCCAGGTACATTCCTCAGCACTGACTAACTACTAATCAACAATCTAAGGATTAAAAAGAAAAAAAAGGCTGTAACATTTTAAGTATTGGGATTGTGTTCATGTAATTAGTTACAAAAATGTTTTTTTACAAACACCTTTACCTCTTTCATCAGATAGCAAATGCTATTTTGCTCTGCAGCAGCCCCCTTTCACCATGAGGTATTCACAGAACCACAGAATGGTGGAGGCTGGAAGGGACCACTGGAGGGCATATAGTCCAATTTTTCTTCTCTGTCAGGGTCCCCTAGTAAAGAACATTACTCAGGATCGTAGTTTTTGAGTATCTGCAGAAAAGGAGGCAACCTGTATTCTCACATAATGCAATAGCTGGACAAGCAAACACCTGAGGTAAGAAATAAAGGAATGCTGAAGGCAAGAATACCTTTAGGAATACTGATAGCTCTATTCCAGACAGGAATTTGTCCTGTAGAAAAAACAAAACCAAACCAGCCAACCAAACAACACCCTCACCCCAAAAAAATCCAACCAAAACAAACAAACAAACCCAAATGAAAAAACACAGCCCTCCTCCAAGAAAAACAAAACACCCACTAAAAATCCCCATCGAATGCAAAAAACCCTACAAAACCCCACCAAACCCAAAGAAGCTAGAAATCTTTTCCCTTTTTTTAGGCTGAAGACGTTTTCTGTGGATTGGCATTTCACATCAGCGGCATGCATCCACTGACAGAACTAATGGAGTTGGCAGGTTATAATCTGAGAATACAAGGGAAAATCCCAGGCTGTGTTGAACCCAAGGGCAATATTGTCACAGAGCCAAGATTTCTACCCTGACTCCTGTGGTAAAAGACAAGGCAACAAGTAAATTTTTCCTTAGGTGCTCTCTTAATCTGGAGATCTAAATTAACCTGAGCTCTCTGGTGTTTACTGAGCTAGCATTATTAGCTTTTTACTTTGCACAAAGCCTGTGCTTAACCTGCTGCAGCTATAGACCAATTCTGCTGACTTACATAAGAAACATCACCTACCTTTGTCATCTGCCATTCATATAACCACTACCACATTCCCATGGAGAATCAAGAGTGCTCATGCAAGGACACTTTCACATTAAAAAAAGTCAGTCATCTAAGGTAAAGGAAATGCACAGCCTGGTGAAGAAACGACAGCTTCAAAGATCTCTTTACTCACAGAAACTTTAAGGCAGAGGCATATTTCCTCACATGCCCCTTCCTTTCCACCTAACTGACTTGAAAACACAGTGGGTAGGTCAGTGCCTGTACACTTTCCACCTTCAGCTTCCCTGAACATCTTCAGGCTGCATGACAAGAGGGTACAGAGCCTGGATAAATACCAGCTGCTACATCTCCTAAACTAGTCCTCAATCAGGCAACACGTGTTTTTCTGAAATAATTGCCTCATTATAATGGCAGGAAAACAAAACACAAGGATGTAATGCTCTAAATCATGTATCGCTTCTATGTGAGGTGGAGAGAAAACACAGCCAAAAGTAACCCCTACTCTTTTTCACAGCTTGATTTATTATTGCTTTTGTGTCAGTCCAGCTGAAGGAGTAGGTGAGTTGGTGTGTGAGATAATCTTTTAGGGTGAAAGCTCTACTCTTGGTTTTTAAATAAACCCAAGTATCAAGATCAACTATGAATGGTTTACTCTATTGCACCTGTGACATCATCTAACCTAGTACCTACAACACAATGGCCACACAAGTGCATCCTATGAGATGAGATGTTAGTGTCCTGTTTTACAGACACACTGATGCTCTTAGCAGCATCTACCTTTCAAAAGCCTCTAGCAGACATTGCCAGACTCAACAACACATGAAGCATCTAAAATCACTGTCTCCATTTTAAACCTCTGACTGTGCATGCTCCTTCAAAATCTCATCCAGCTTGTGCACCCGAGTATTGCTATCGCATTTCTCAAAAGGCTTTCCATATAGCACAACTGTAACGGCAGTTATTTCACCTTTTAATACTACTAAACAAACACTAAGCAAGAACAAACCAAACAAGCCATAGCTTGATACCTGAATTCCAATCAAACTACGATCTCCAGCACCTTCCTATTTTCTGCTCTCTCTCAATTTCTTCCAGTATGTATTCATGCACCTGTTCAGTGATACTCCAAGACTGAGATTGCCCCTCAATCCTCAGTCTGTTATAGTCAAAACAGAAATTCCCTTGAAATCCCTTGATACAAAGGCCTTCATATCAAGTCCATGTGTTTTGTTTAAGTGTAACATGGAAAAGAAGAAGCTTGTAACAAAGACATGAAAAGTCAGTTCTGCCAAAGGGAAACAAATGATTCCACATCCTCTTTAAAAATCAATGCATTTTCTTTGGAATACAATTAAGCTGTGTGAACTCACAGAGACATCAAATATGACACCAAGATGACACCACTGGCATGTGGTCAGTGAGAATGCCTTCCCCTGTCAGACCTACCATCCATATCTCAGAATTGACGTGAGGCCACTTCAGATACCTGGAGCTAAATTCCTCTGGGCTCACAGCTCTGTGAACAATTATTTTGTAATGCAGGCAGTACCGTCCTGTGATGCAGTTTATTAGCAATACAGGAATATATTGTGATAAGCAACAGTTCATGCTATTTTGAGTGTATGAAGCAGTGAATCCAACAGCAACATCTAACAGAGAACATGTTGTGGAGTCATCAGTTCTCACGGAAGGCAATGACCAACTTGAAGCTCCAGCTCTGCAGAAGAGTGTAAGGAGAAATCCTTATGTAAGGATTTCCACTTTCAGTTTAAAAGACTCTCTTTTCTTTAAAACTCCTGCTGTTATGCCCTCAACAAACACTAGAGAACAAACATGAAAAGTAATTTTCAAACTAAAGAATAAAACTCTACTTAAGTTGATGCTGACAATACTGCAGCTAGTCATGGAAGTATTGTTATAAGAACAGTCTGCATTCCTAAATGCATAGGCCAATATCAGCTTCAGGAAATGGCATTACATTTAAGACCAAAACTTCAGCAAAATTCAAGAATGTGTAGTCTGGGGCCTATCGCTAATCAATATCAGGCTAAGTTTTGAAATTCAAACACTGCATTTAAACACTTTTCAGTTTTTCTTGTGTCACTTTTGAGGACTCTGTTTGCATTTTTTAATTTCACAGAATTGTAGCTTGAAGAAGTTGAAACATCGCTTACTATCAGTAAGCACCACTCTAAGAGATACTTTCCTTCAAGGATAAAAGTATTCCACGTCCTACACTGCAAAAACAGTAAGAAGATTTTCAGCCAGACTCCAAATTGAATTTAAGAACCTGGTATTTATTCCTATTGATTTCAGATGCCTCAATACCTTTGTCTTCATGCAGAGAATGTTGCAAGTGAAAAAATCCTTTGCCAGTTACACCTTCTGGTAACAATCCTGGAACTCAAGAATTCTTCCTGTTACAATGTGGCTTTTTCCTAGCACCTGCCTGAATTTGCCCACAATCTTTAAGTGGACATAAAGAATCCAGTGGTAAAGCGACTCTTTCTAAGGATGTCATTGCACCTGCAGAACAAGTCTGAAAAGACAGGTTAAAGCTGTGCCACAAAACCCCTCTACAGCTGACAAGGACTAACACTTAAACCACAAGACAAAATAAAATTCAGTGTCTTGTCATTGCTATAAATGATCTGGGATTTGTCCTACCAGACACGTCAAGGAATACATTATTCTGA
Organism: Serilophus lunatus; assembly: GCA_013399895.1. Taxonomy (NCBI): domain Eukaryota; kingdom Metazoa; phylum Chordata; class Aves; order Passeriformes; family Eurylaimidae; genus Serilophus; species Serilophus lunatus. Next base: position 440,269 of record VXBA01001197.1, read on the forward strand.
GTCATGATGAGTGATCACTGGTTTTGCTTGGTTTCAAGGGAATTATATGATGGCATTCAATAAGTCTTGAAACTGTTGGCCAATTCTGTCAAAATAAAATAGATCTGAAGACACTCGCTGAGATCATAGCCCTTCTGCACTTGATGTACTTGCACAAATGCATGACTGGCAGAACAAAGAGAGAAGCTGTGCGCTGGTGAAGCAGGGACATTAAAAACAAAGGACTTTGTGACCAGACCAACTCAGGAAATCTAATCTCCTACAGAAATGTGCTCCTTGATTGATTAAAAGTTTACAATGAAAGATTTTCTGTTTCCATCTTCAAAATGCAATGTATCAAACCAGTTATTTGTCTTTGAAGTTTTAAGGGAGATGCCCGTTCTGGGGCATTTACCTAGAAAATCCTACTCCCTTTCTCTTTACAGCTTCATTTACACCCAATATCTTACTGCTAAATAGAGGTTGTCATATATGAATGTATCACTCAGTCACTTAGCTACAAACTGGGGAAAAATGGCAAATGTCTGATTTTAGACTTGTGTTTTCTTGTTGAACTGTTTCTACAGAATTTGCAGGAACTTAATTACCTTGGAGCTTTTCTCTTTATGTCACATTTGGTTGAAACTGGAAAAGGGCAATAAAATATTATTAAGGGACAAACACCAAGATTCATGTGTATACATATATTAAAGGATGGCAAAAACCTTCCTTCCAGCGGAAACTAGTTATCTTTTTGAAGCTGTGATGAGGGTGTGGAGCATCCCCTCAGGCAGTGGAATTGCTGTCCAAAGTCATGTGGATGCAGCTACAGCCACATTCTGAGGCCCAGCACACACAAATGCACACAGCAGTTTTTAGGATGATTTGCAAGCCACAGATAAGTGGAGGAGCACAAAAAATGGCTTACTCCCAAGGAAAAGCTAGACACTCTTTTTAATGAGGTTAGTGCACAAGGGCCACACAGAGGATATTTGTCCCAGGAACAGACTTGGAAGCATGGGAGAAGTCTTGACAAAGATGAGAGGGAAAGGAGGAGATATATGGCTGAAGGACAGAACTGGAACTATGAGAAGGAATACAAGAAGAGAGGCAAGCACCACACCCTGAATGGTGGCCGATTCTGCCTTCCTTGGAATTTGAGAGGACTCTGGATCTGATGATTCACAAACAATGGGAAAACAGCACTAAGTGTAGGGGAAAGCTGTTTTTATGGAGAGACCATGGGCTTTGTCAGACTCTACTTCCTGACAGCTAATTCATAGGGAACAATATTGCTGTGACTCACCAAAAGATGTTTGTTTTTATGTGGAAAAAAAAAAAAGTTGCCAAAGGACCGATTGCAGAAAGTTGCATTTCCTTAAGAACCAACTGGCTCACACACTCGGCAGATGCAGAGACTATGCCAAGTAGATGTGCATTTCAACATCAGATTTGAGACACTTACAGGAAAAGAAGGAAAACACTTGAAGGCAACCAATCAGCTTTTAAAGTTCTGTGGCATTTTTTAAATTCTTTCCTCAGAAAACAAGCACTGCCTACCGAGATTTTCAAATTACATGCAGCATCCCAATGGCTTAAAAATAACATCCAAAAGTAGCAGCAAAGAGCTGGTAAGAGTGGCATAGTGGTATTATTTTTCATTAACGATTCAAGATATCCAGGCTTACTTTTGAGGCAAAGAAGACAAGCATCCTGCCCCCATTAACTTGCAAAATAAAGCAGTGTCTTGCAACCATCATTTTCACGATTAGTCATCATATACATGCATAATTCTTGGAGATTTCAATCTGTTAACCCTATTTCTAAGAATAAAATTTTCCTGGATGGAGACCGAAATTCACACGGGCCAAACCAATGAGGATTTGGGAATGTAAGAGTTGGCAGAAACAACTTGAGAGACCACAGCCTTACTACACACTGGGGTGGGGGGAACTTTACACTCAGAAGTTGCTCAGAAATCTAAAAATGAGAGTACAGGCTCTTATAATATAAAAACTGGGAAACTTTCTCTTTAGGAAGACCATGTGAGATAAGGTCAGACCTGCTTAAGGGTAATCAGAGCCAGCCTAGGATATATCTAATAGATTAGAAGGGAGGACAGGTGGGAAGAGAGAAGAGGAACACGTTATCTTGTAAACCGCAGTAGAGTCCTGGCAGTGGGGATCTAGAGATGAAGAAATGTGTCAGTAACGCTGAGCAACCGGCTTTGGCAAGAGCCTGACATCTCTCTGGGGAGAAAAAGTTGCAGAATGCAGCTGAACGGTGATCCAGGCTGGCAGTTGTTCACAGATGCAGTTTTTTAAAAGATGCTAAATAAAAGGCTTTGCCCGTTTAGCGTATTTAGGGAGATGCGCTGCAGTTACTGAAGCTACGCTATTGCATGTATTAGGAGTAGCTCGGGAGCTCTCGAACTACCCCGGGAGCTGTCCTGGCAAGGGCAAGAGCCCTGCCGCCGCTCCCGCTCTGCGGCTCCGGCCGTGCCCGCTACCCCGTTACACGGGGCGCCGGCCCGGGGGCCGCCCGGGGCCCGAGCACCCGGTACCTCGGCGGCGTTTCGCCCCTTCGCGCCCATCCCGGGGCCAAAGGGAGCGCAGAGCAACAGGAGGCGGGTTTGGAGCCGGGCGGGCTGACAACGAGCCCAGCCGCGCCGAGCCGGGCTCCCATAAGCCGCGCCGTGCCGCGCTCCCTCCCGGCGGGACGGGACGGGACGGGACGGGACGGGACGCCGCAGTGCCGGGACGCCGCAGTCCCAGGGCGCAGCTGCCTCGCCGCTGTTCCCTCCTGCAGCCCCCCGAGCACCGGCAACAGGCCCCGAGCAGCGCCCCGGCAGCTCCGCAGGCCCGGTCCCACTCACCGCCGCGGCACCGCCGCCGCTTCCCCCGCGGGCAGCCCGAGGGGCCGCGGTGCCTCTTCCCCCCGCCGCGCTGCGGCCGCTCCGGCGCTCGCTCTCCCTCGGCGGGGCCGCCCGGCACCGGTCCCGCCGCTCCGGGGGCTGCACGGAGGGCCCGCCCTCGTCGCCGCGGCCCGGCCCGGCGGGCGGTGTTATGTAACCCGGGCCGTCCCGCCCTGCCAGCCGCCGCCGGAGCGGAGCCCCCGCCGAGGGCCGGGGCACCGGGGCCGGGCTGTCAGGCACAGGCGCCAGGCGAGCACCCGCATTCGGCTATTTTTAGCAGAGCAAAATGCACCAGAAGAGGGAAAAAGCGGAGTTTTTCGCAGTATCGTGTTCTGGGGGACTTGGAGTAGTGAGAGTCATCAAACAGCAGGCGATGGGCAACAAGCCCCGAGCGATCCTCCGCACGTGCCGGTAGCTGCGGCGACTCCTGCCAACACGTGGGCAAGTCTCTTAATGTTTGAATGCCCAGCGAGCAGGCTGGCAGCTCGTACCTCAGCAGTTCCACGTGCATGAAACAACCTCAGCCTATCACAGGTAGCGCGAACGGGAATTCATATGGATGCATGAAGCGACATTTTGAGGGGAAAACCCCCAAAACAACAACGAAAACATAGGACACACAACCTGTTGCCACTGTAGTACTGATTGAGACACAAAGTCTGCAGCGTGTACTCGGGTTAATTACGGAAAAAACATCTAGAAACAAAAGGAGCAGCAGTTGTGGTGCGTTGCCAGAGAGCCATCAACATCTGCGACATCAGAAAATTATAATCATATGAGAACCACAGGGAGGGAAGGAGGAAAGAATGAACAGCTTCTTCGTACTTGAACAATAATACAATGTAAACAAACTGAATGAGCATGTGAAGAGGACTGTATTTCATATAGCACAAAACTCCTCTTAGGCAGGGATTATACTGCTGCCCTCTACTGCTGGGAACTTGAGCGGTTCATTTGCCTAACGAGCAGAAAAAGGGCTATTTTTGATAAAAATCCCTGATTACACATAACAGTACTGGGGCCGAGAGCCTCGAGATACTTCGTTCACAACTGAAGAAAAGGTGAGCTCCCCGTTCTGTGAGAGGCAGGGGACGACAGCTCTCGACCCTCTAGCGCCAGGTGGATTGGCTGACTCACCGCAAGTGTTCTCTAGCTGCATCAGCCGGGGGAGCCATCGTGGGCTCACTCTGCCCACAGCCAGCAAGGTGATCTGCCATCCCTATGCCAACACAGTCTTCGCTGGAATAGCTCTTTATTTATATGGCTCCCAAACCATCACGAGTCACTATTGCTCACCAGCATTGGTAAAAGGAAATTCTATCAGAGCTTCATGGTAAGGAGTGCACTTTTACAGATGTTTCTGACCTTGAAGCTCTGATCAGCCACAGTGTATCCCGTAGTGGAACAATCTGGAATGACTATGACCTTTTAAGTTGTTACTGAGAGGGCAACTGAATGCCATATCCCTGTGTTTGTGGACAAGCCTTTCATCTCAGTTGGAAAATAATTTATTTACTAGCTTGGTTTTGACAGACTATTTACTTGGTGTAAGGTTCATATTGCCAGTGTGTAAAATTGAATCTATGATTATGCAACTGCTCTTGCCCATAGTAATTCAGAGCTGATTATCTCTTCATGACCTTTGGAATGGTGTGAGGAAAGCAATACAACCAAAAAGGTGGGACTCCAAGGGAATGTCTTGAGGATAGGTAGATGACAGAGAATATAAAATATTATTTGTGAATTTGCCTTGGGAAAACTGGCTCAGTTATCACAATGAGTATTTGAAATTGTCCCTTTGGAAATTACTTTGCATACCTAGACCTTTTAAGCCCCTTGTATTCAGAAACCTTGCTGGTGGGGAACAATGCACCACTGTATCTAAAACCAGTTTGCATTAAGTTCCTCTTCTGCATTTTCCTATGTGGAAGCTTTCATGGCTCTGATTTTAGTACCTCAAACAGCTTGTACACACTGAGTTAGAAAAAACCCTACACACCGACAAACAGCAGACATTATGTAAATGCTCATTCAGTGCATTACCCAAACAATACAAAGCTGCCCGCAAACCTCACCCAAACGACGAAGGAGAGGTTAGAAAGACTGTAAGTAGTGTGGAAGGGCAGAGGGGCTTCTGAAAAGGAAGGAGCAGCAGCCCTAGCTCTCTTTCCTTGGAAGAAAGGAATGTATTTTTAGAAGCAGCCTCTAAACCAAACCACAAGTATGTGTCAGTGAACATACAGCATTTTCAGCCATTTCCTGTGATGAGTAGAATACCCAAGAGACTGGGTGGAAAGCACAAAACACTGCCACAGTAACAATGGTGTTGGCATGGTTTACTCCACAGGAGGACCTGCACCACTTAAAATGCTGCAGGGTAGTTACTCTCTCTTATTAGCTTAACACACCCATTTATTCACGCTTACAAGTGATGACAAACAAGTATTACAAGATCCTAGGATGTTTTCCTTTATGTTTGTTTAGGTACAGGAATGTAGAATTGTTATTCAAATAATGAGTCACATGGCAGTTGGGGAGGAAGGATCAGCATTTGTTGGCAGGGCAATATTTCTGTGCAAAATACTAGCGACATGTCTTTGGCATGACAGATTTCAGTATTGGGACTTAGCATATTTTTGTGTGTTGTTTTATAGCTACTAGAAGTTGCACATTGCTTGACAGAAAGCTTTTGTGGGTGGTGGTAGTAGTTGCTAGAGAAAAGCTCTCTCCTCAGTCAGTGAGGAATGAAGAACTATAAATGCTGATGTCAAAGCAGCTTATCTTCAGAAGCACTAGGACAAGGATCACACTGGCAAACCAGGCTAACTTCCTGTCCTGTATTCACACGGAGATCACACAGAGTTAACCTGGCATTTCACATTTTCCCTGCTGCATATGTTGGATTTTATCTTTTGTCTAATTTGGCTCCACATCAGGGCAGAGACTGACTACCTTCATGGAGAAGTGAGACTTCATGCTACTGTATCAGTTCTGACACCATTTCCCTTCAGAGTAAGGCCAATTTTTCTGTTGCATTAAATGTGATAGAAAATAAACCCTCCTGCTTTCCATCATAGGGGCTGGGGGAGGCTGGGCACATTCTGAGTGTTAGCTAATTCAGCATTAGAGAACAAAAATGCAGGGTCCATGTGGCACTGTAATATCAATCATATTCAATAAAAACTACCATGTTTTTGAATTCACAAATAGTCTGGTCACACACAATGAACTCTCAAGGCTGACCTAAAAGTCCAGTTCTGTTCAATAAGTCTCACAGCCAGGTGCAAAATAGTGTAGTGTGTTGAGCAACAGATACGCAGGTTCATATCTGTGATATTGGATTGTCAGTGAAAAATACACTCTCTGCAGAAGCACATGTGAATACCTAAAACATTAATAATATAGCCAGTGGCAAACACCTTAAAATTGTGAGATGACTGTATAGCTCTAAAAGTACAATCACCAACACAAGTATGCTGTCCGAATTTCCTGAAGAAGCATTTGATAATAGTCAAGTGTTCGAGTCTTATCCAATAGGGCATCCCTATGGAGGAAAGGATAGGTGTAGCCTGTCAACTATCCCAGGATACAAAGTGGCATCTACTATGACCTCTTTCCCCACTAAAGCTATAAATATATAGTTTTCTTTGAAGAAGGGGGGAAGGTAAAGTGACAGTTGATGTAATTTCACATTTAGGTGGAGTTTGAGTGACTTTGTGAAAAGTAATATGTATTTTTGAGTTAACGAAGCAAAGTTCCACTTTTGGTCACCACTTGCCTTATTCCCCTTATTCCTTTGACTCAATTTCCATTAGCTGCATTGTTTTCAACAGAGCATGACCCCAACACCTCCGTGCCACTCCATTCTTTTTTCTTCATGTCCCCCCTAGAAGTGTATATCAAGATCCTTCAGGGTTCCAGCTCCTAAGGTGTGCAGACAGTTTGGCCCTGGCGAACTATGACAAACACATGTACTCCTTCTCGTGCTCAATTCATTTTTTCAGTATTCTCTCCACACACTCTTGACCCCAAAATTGTCCCATAGTTAGGCATTTATTCAAGTTCCAACTCATGGGCAAACTTGAGTATTTTAACACTCTAAGGACACTACAAATTTAAGCAGAGTCTATTAGACAGATTACTAATTAATTAATAGTACATTTCCATGTGAACAAAAGAAAAGTGATAGTAGGTACTCCTTTTACATTAGCTTTTAAACTTGGAATTTCCTCTCAAACTAGAAGTTAGCAAATATCCCAGAAGACTGCAGTCAAATGGGGCTTGTACAATGTAAATAGACAAAGTGTTAAAAACATCCATTATATCAACTGTTGTAAACCAAGCCCTTTACACCCATATACTCAGTTCTGAGAATAGGAGCCTTCAGCACATAAGATATTTAAATCTGGACTTACTACTCCCAGTATCACTTCCAGAACTGCAGTAACCATATGTAATTAGGAACAGAGGGAATTTTAAGTTTTCTATTAGACATAAGATATTGACAAAAAAGCCTCAAATCTCTTTAGCTTCTGTAACTGACAGAAGCAAGCCTAATAATGAAGAGAATGTGGGAGCAAGGTTAGCAGACAAAAAACCTACATAAATTCACTCAATTCAAAGACAGTTAAGCCACTATAAACCAGCTGAGGCACTGGTCCATTTATTTATGAGCAGAACAGTCTGCGTGTATCACACGCACTAGGCATACCAGGATTCTTCATGCCCAACATCACCTGCTTGAATTACACCGTATTATTTGGAACATATGCTCTAAACTTGCCACTGATGACATTGGGTTCCTCCACCACTATCAAAACATTCATCCTCCATGTTGATACCAAACAATTTTTGTTGCAAGAATGAAGCAGCAACTAGGGATGGATGGAACAGTCTGAGGGAATTGGGCCTGTTTGGCCTGAAGAAGAGAAGGTTCTGACGAGAACTTATAGCACCTTCCAGTACCAAAAAGGGGCTACAGGAAAGCTGGAGAGGGACTTTACACAAGGGCATGTAGTGACAGGACAAGGGGGAATGGCTTCCAACTGAAAGAGAAGGTTTAGATTAGACATTAGGAAGATACTATTCACTATGAGGGTGGTGAGACTGGAACAGGCTGCCCAGATAAGTTGTGGATGCTCCTTCCCTCAGGGCTGGATAAGGCTTTGAGCCACCTGGTCTAGTGGAAGGTGTACCTGCCCATAGCAGTGGAGTTGGAACTACATGGTCTATAACATTCCTTCTAACACAAACCATTCTATGAACTTCCTTTCCTGAGCACCCATTATTTCTTCTATTTTTTTTTTTTTTTGCAAGTCCTCACAAGCTCTGCTCATTTGTTTTCAATCTCATGCCTACACAACTTTTAACAGTCTGAAATAACTCAGAAAACTTTCCTCTTCTCCTTAAATATAAGAAGAAACACTCAATGCCCAAAAGCATACAAAACACAAAAGGTGTTAAAAGCTGATAAAAACTAGAACTTTAAAGGCAATATCACTTCACAGCCAGTGAGGAGAAAAACAGTAGAAAGAGATCACTGAACACTTGACTATACTGGTGCACTTTTCCTGATGCATCTGCAGTAGTAAAAGTCTTTACATCTGCTTTAGTAAAATGTTGGTGTGTTGTTTTTTTTTAAATACTGCTTCTATATGGAAAAAAATAGACATTGTATCCAAGTATCAATACAATTATTTTGTTTTAAAAAATATTCTTCTAGCAAAAGTGTCAACTAGAGAACTGAACAAAGACCAAGTCAGCAGCAGATGGAGTGGGAGCAAAACCTTTAAGACACAACTCTCCTTGCCCCAAGGAGTGTCTTCACTAGTGGGCTACAAAACCCCCCACTGTTTTTTCCCTGTGTCTGCATCCAGCAGAGTCACCCAAAGGTTTTTTTCTGCAAGTTATGCTATTTAAGCATCAGCAAGGTTAGCAGCTTGCGGAAATAGTTTCTAACTTGTCTACATTTTGCAACTAGAACAGAAGAATTTACTTTGTTTCTTTGAGAAATCTTCCCTACTACCAGTTACATTCTTCACAACATATTTTAAAGTTCACTACACTGCACAGCTCTCTTTTCCTAGGTTTTTTACAGTCCTCAGTGACCTACTGGAGCTAGGAAGGTACATTTACATGGAAAGAGGAGGCTGCAAACTGAAGAAGTTCAGAAGTACCTTTAAGACAAGGGGGGAAAAAAGATCACTGTTTCTCCACTTGTAAATAGATAAACTTGCCCCTATGATATGTCTCCCTCCAAATGAGACAAAACAGTGGGATTGCTTATGCTGTTTGGAGCACTGTACCTATGGAGTGCACACCACTTGTGAATCCTGTGCAACTACAAGAATGAGTCTAAAAATCAAATTAATTATAGCTGGTATATTAAACTCAGAAATAATTTCTTATCTGTAAATCTTCATGTTAGTAATCCATGAGAATTTGATTAATATAAATGAATTAAAGAACACAGACTTGCCATCCGTGAAATTTTCATTTTGAAAGATACTTTGTTTTGCATGTGTTTTATATTCTATTTAAACTCAGTGAAAAACATCAATACTGATCCACGTTTTAAAAATAAATCTATGAAAATTAACTAGGTTCATGACTAATCCTACATATAAGCAGTATTTTTAATTTTTTTTTAAGTCAGCAGCTGAACAACTCATAATTTATGCAATGCTTAAGCTGTGAACCCTATGGCCCAAAAAAGTTTTACTGACTATATTACAGTAGCACTTAGAGATCTCCAAACTACAGACAGGAAGCCTGAATGTTCCTAGAGAAAAACACTGGATCTTCTGGAGCAGCAACACTCTAGCCACAGCAGAAAGTGAACAAGGAAAGGGTTATATTGACTTATGCATTGAAAGCATGAAAAAAGCAGCAACAGAATGCAAGGCTGTAGGTATAGGAGTATGCAGTGCTAACGCATGACTAACAGGAATGCTCTTACTGACACTCAGCAGAAAACGAGTCAGGGGAAGCCAAGGCCCACTGAAAATCAAGATTTGTACCCAAATGTTCTGTGTTCAACCCCAAGGGACTGTTTTTTTTCCTCTTGTTCCTCTCTACACCTTTTTTTTTTTTTCTTTTTGTAGTTATACGAGGAGATGCCAGTAGCTACTTTAAAAAATATTCCCTGGATAGATGGCACAAATATTCATATATATCACTCCATGAACTTTTTATTATTAAAATTATTCCTTGATTCTCATCCCACCACAAATGCAGTTTTGCTATTCTGATTTCCCTGAGACTCTGCAGTCTGGAGCTACACTTTTACCTTTAGTAGTCTCCCTCCTCCTAGACATGCCAGCTTTGTAAAACAATTTGTTTGCATCTAGTCTTTTTAAGGGATGGAAAATGCATGCTACACCAAACAACTCTCGTATGCCAGCGTTTCAAAGACTGGATCTAGGAAAAGTCAATCTAGGAAAAGTCTTTACTTTTATTTTCCTCCTCCCATGGCACACAGACCTTAAATCACTCACCAGAACAGAGCACAGATCAATTCCCTCTGACTGAGTGTCTTAAAGTACAGTGACAGAAGGCAGATGTGAGGGGCCACATTTGTCTCCTCATGTCTCCCAGAACCAGCAACAATTGAAAACTGGTATCTGAACAGAGAGCAAAAGGGTTACTGATAGGGAAGGGAGTCCAAGAATGAATCAGAGAGATCTGAGCACCACTGTCACAAGGAAAGTGATTGTTCTGAAACTCAGAGCTTTTTCCCAGGATGAAAGTGCCTTTGTTTGTTTTCAATTAAGTCAAGCTGATTATAAAACAGGCCTTTATACAAGCCAGCAACTGCTACAATTAAATGACACACAATTTTCAGGTCCAAGTTCTTTATCCTGCAAGTTGCTAGCTATGATCAAGGAGGCTGGGGAGCAATCTCCACTGCCATGGATATCAGTAAGGGAGGAATGCTACTATGATTCAGAGGAAGACCTTGGAATACTGCAGGATTGAAACCTCAATCACTGAATTGCAAGAAATTAACTTAAATATAAGAATTAGAAGGCATGCAATTCATTATTTTAATAGAAACTTAGACAAGCACGTGCACCTTTCCCTTGTGGAGAACATGCCTATTCTGTGAAAGAACTTCTTACCCTCTAAACATGTGTGGTTAGTAATCACCATCAAACAAACCTGTATGTTTGTGTAATACAGTTATCAGCATTAAAACCACTGCATGTGAACAGTCAGAATAAGGAAAGTCACTGTATTTGAGGCATTTGGCAGAGCTCTCTCAGTTCACAGGTTCTTAAAACAGCCAGTTTTCAAGAAATACAGGTTTTTACACTTCAAGAAAGGAAAGTAAAAACATCTTAGAATATCAAACCCCCTCCCAAACTTCCCTCATCTTTATATCATTATTTCTGGCTTTACAAGTTTTTCTTTATACGCAAGTGCAGCAATCTAAAAATTCGCATTGCTGGGCTCCCCTTTAAGAATTTATATTTTTTACTTCCCACAAGCCATACTTTAACTCTGTTCTTGATCTCTGAGTCCACACATTACAAATGCAAGTATGCCAACACACCCACTCCTCCTCTCCCATTTAAATTTTTGCTAGACATTTGGGTCTAATTTTCTTTACTTTGCATAAAAACTCCTCTGAAAACCAAGTGACCAATCATTCCTACCATACTCATAGACACTTTTGCAGAGAACTTAAACAAGAGAGCTTACAATTTACCTGTGAAATCAGTATCTGTGGTCAGCAGGCTCAGATTTAAAACAGCAAGTTCAAAGCATTCGTTGATTTGAGAAACTTGGTTTAATACAACACAACTTTTCATAGTACTTTTTATTTTCCAATTTCACATAGTCTTTGCTTCATTGATTCTAGTTGCAAGGGCCAAGAACTTTTCCTAGCCAGCCTACAAACTGCTAAACATTCTGAGAGAAACACACAGTGAGCACTATTGAGGACTGCACTTTAATTTTCCAGGTTTCCTTCCATAGTAGAGATTAAAATAAAATCCATCTGAGGAAGGCATGTTAAAGGCTTGATGCTGTTCTCCTGCAAGCAGCTTCCTTTGTTTGAACCTCCAGACATACCAAGAAAATTAATGCCATTAAACACATAGGGCTTCTGGGGGACCAGAATGTCATGTCATAATGAAAACTTTGGTTTGATGTGCTATGCGCACAATTTTGAAAGTTGTTCAGCCTAAAACTAATGCTTCTTGAATGTCTTGTGTTGCAACTCTAAGAACATTCCTTTAACAACTTGCATCTGCATTCATTTCCTTACAAGCCAATTAAGAAGAAAACTTCACAACTCAGATTCACATTAATCCCTGCACAAACCACCTTGGATAAGAATGTCACTCAGGTAACTTGCACAGGGAGTGGGCATAAGATCACAAGCTGGTTGCTCATCACCATGGTGTGGTCCCTAAGGGATCAGTGGCACACAAGGCTAAGACATTGCCACTAGGCAACACACTTTATACCTGCCTCATTCAAATTCAAGTTCTCTAGCAAAGGATAAGCCACTGCCCACCTCCTATGGTAAATTTTAGTCAAAACAACTCCAATGGGTAAAAGAACTGAAAAGCTTCAGTCTACACACAAGGACGTAAGCAAATGAGATGAGGGTCACTTTATTCTGCACAATACTTCATATACCAGAGGAACTAGGAGCATATTTTTACAAGTATCATTGTTTGCAATGAATATTTTCATTTAGCTGCTCACTTTTCTCCATCCCTGCTTTAAAATATCACCTCTGCACTTCCACAAACATTCAGTATATAGCTAAGTACTCTCAATATTTTTACAGTAAAAAGAGCTTATTTGTATTAAATCACATTGATAACACTAGCAACTAAAGCCTAATGTTTCAACGAAAAGTTTTCAAGCTCTTGGAATGACTTTTAGATTTCTCAAGTAAAGATTAAGCAACAGCAAAGCATGTTTTATGGTCACAACATTGGTTAGACCATAGTGCCTTCCCAAAGGAACATTACAACAGCTCAAAAATGTTAAAAAGTTACACATTCCTAGAAAAAAAAACCTGTAAGACTAAAGGATGGTGAAAGAAATAAAATCTTTATTGAAATATTGTAGTGCCAAGTTCAAAACCAGCAAGATATAAAAAAAAAAATCTTATTAAGCTTCTCTAACAATTCCATCTAGTTTATAAATACAGTGATGTGTGCAAACCTCTTGAATTTTTACTTGGAGAAATAGCTTATGATGCTGTAACTCGTGTGATGACACATGCTTGGTACTGTGTTCTACCACAGCAGAGATCAAATGGCCAGTCCTATTTATTAAAGTTGAGGCAAGTTTTTCTAACATAGGATGCATTTCTCAAAATTACATTGCAAAACAGTGTAATTTAAGTACCTATATATATATATTTAGAGAAGAGGTACAGGAACTCAGAAGTGCTGAACAAGAAGAGATTCAACAAGCATTCAGCCCTGCCCCTGCTCTTGCAGCACAGTGTGTAACTTGGGGCTCAGCCACAGCCACACCGGCGCCGCCAGGGCCCCCTCGTGGTCACGACATACGCGACAGTCGGAGCTGCTCTTGTCCCACCTCACCTGCACGTCGAAACGAGCCGAGCCACCGAGAGCATCCCTGTCACCGCAGCTACACAGAGAGTGCCGCCAAAGCTCAACTGGGGCACAGGAACCTTTCTCACAGGCAGAGTCTGCCCAGGGTTTTCCCACCCTTACGAACGGCCAGAGATACCCTTCAGTAAGTCACAGTAACTTACAGTAAATGTTCAGTAAACTACACTTTGTACAAGTTGTACTCATTTGTACAAATGAGTTAATTTGGAAACTCATGAGCCTGAGACACTGCTTCTGCAACACTGGACGAAAGTGAGGGCACAGGAAGTAAAGAACAGGACATTCATAGAGCTACAATCCCAGTTCCCACCTTCTATGGCTCAGGATTTCATACCATGAATGTATCTTTAATATTTAGCAAATCAATTTTTCTCCTGAGTTTTCCCAGTCTTTTTCTCAGGCCTGTGAAAAGATTTTAACACTCCTAACTCCTTCATTGAAAGAGACAAGGGGTGTTCTCAGAGGTAGTACTTCTCAGTTTTTCATGTAAATAGATGTATACAAAATTATGCTTTCTCTGCAATACTGAAAGACTCAAGGACCATTACCATCTGCAAGTAAGAAACAAGAGTCTAAGAGGTTTTGATCAGGCAGAACAGTTGCAAATAGCTTCCTTTTCCCAAAGAATAGCTCTGTTCCACTATTACAGAGGTCACACTACATGTCCCTGCTTCAGGACAGTGTCACAACTCACAAAACAGAGTGAAAAAAGGCACAGAGTGAGATCAATGTCATTAAGAAGCAAGCTCAAAGCCTAAAGAGTGCATCTTTTAAAGGTCCACATTCAAGCTTGAACATGACCTTCCATTCTACTTGTTAAATGTGGGGCTCAGACATTTTCACTTTGACGATTGGCATGACCCCTCTGCCAAAGGTATCCTTATGTGATCTAGGTGTCAAAAAGCTGCCTTAGACCATCAGTTTAACTGATGTAGGTAATACTGTACATATTTTTCACCTCTGTCCTTTATGAAATGGACTGTTGTATTTTAAAGCTAACACACCCTCTTGGAAATGTGCTATAAATCCATGGATATTATTCAATTACCCAACTAGTTTAGGAACAAACTTGTTTATAGATTTCCAGGTCAGATCCAAAACTGGAAGTTAGATACAGTTCAGAATCCAAAATGTCACTTTCCCATGGAACCTGATTTTCTACATCAGTAAAACTTGTAAGTTTCTGCTGCTTGTTTCACAATTTTTTCAAATTAGCTCATCTTCAAAATAACCAGGAACTTTATACAGATGTGTCTTCAGTGTTTACAATTTAGGCAGCCCAGAGTTGCACATTTTAAGCATTCATAATGCTCTCAGAACTGAGGATATGCTGCCAGATGTTGCCTTGATGGTACACTGGCACACAGAACAGGTGGAGCTCAAGCCATCCCACTAAAAAAAACTAAAAAACCCCAACAAAAAAGCCTAAGTAGGGCTCAATTGTTAGAACACAATAAGGGACTCCATTTCTAGTCACTACCACAAGTCAGAATGACACACATATCAGAGTTGAACATGAAGAGCTGTCCTGTTCTGATAAGCTGAAATGAGACTTTTCTTTCTCACCAGCTTAGTTCTCCTCTTTTTAAAAACAAAACAAATAAAAAACTTTCTGCTGACAGTATCATTCTCGGATGTCCACCTCCTTGTAACCATCAATTTCCAACTAATAATGCTGTTCAGCAGCAAAATGCTTCAAAGTAACTAAATTTATGACTGAACATTTAAAACCTGTAGTTTGAATACTGGTGCTTCTATCAGTGTTTTCAAAATGAAGTCATAGGTCTTCTAACAGGAACATCAGCAAATATCAGGAGTCTTATGGGAGTCCCATTAATACTTCTTCTGAACAGATGAATTAAATCATTATCTGGAAAATACAAAAAGTTTCACTTAGAGTGATAGAGGACAGGACCTGGTGACATAATTATATGTTTCTAGAGTGTACATGGACTAATTGTTCCAAGTTTTATCAGTAGGGGAAACTGTTTACCCACTAAAAGAATGCTGCATATTGCACAATCCTAAAGCATTTGACCATACTAAGTATTTCGCTAAAAAACATTCTGTTAAGCTTAATATTATCTCACAGGCCAATCCCACAAAACTACAGCAAGCAGCTGTAAAATCGGATACTTTTATTTAGACTAGCACAGACTTCTGAGAAGCTTCCTAACACTTATGGCAGTTTTCCAGTGTTCAGCAGACGTTACTCTTTTTGCTAAACAATATCAGACTGCCAAATTGCTCTTACTGTTGATAGATCAATAATGACATGGGATAAGTCATTATCTCCGTGGCAACAGGATGGCAACTGTTGGAGGAATATTGCGCGTGTTGCTGCTGCCCCTCTGACAGACACGCCTCGGCTTCCTCACACAGGTGCTCTCTCTGCAAGCCTGGTGTGCCCAGGGTACCAACAACCAAGGGCACCTCTTGGACTACAGAGCATTAAGCCACAACTGTGGTCATGTTGTTCCAGAAGGAGCACAAGGGCGTTATTAAACCCGAGTCCTTATTTCTAATGAGCCAGCCCCTTGTGGAAATGGCCAGGACAAAATCCAGGAGGGCAAATACTGCACAGCTCTGTTCGTAACCCAGTACTCTGTTGAAAGAAAACATTTGGTTGACTCCAATAATAGAAAGATATCTTTCTTTTTGATCAATTTTGATTTGACTCCACTCTCACTCTTCAGGATGTAAAACTGGCAGGAGTGTGTATACTTTATTAAAGTGACAAGAGATACCATTTGGGGTGTTACACTTAGCACTTGTTATGTCTCTGTATATTGAAACAGCTCAATAAACAGAAAAACATACTTTTGCTCCTCATAAGTTACTGCAGTTTCATCTAGCATGAATTGAACACATTTTTGCTCATATTGCACAACCTTCACTGTGTTAACCATGACTTATTAACCACAGAAAGCAACCACTTCTCTGTGTCTTTATCAGCATGACTGAGCCTGGCTGGTGATGTTCTGTTGAAGCAAAAATGTACTGACATACAAAATACACAATGTTCAGCAGCAACACAATGCTTAACTTTGCCTTCAGATTAATTTTAATTTAATTAAAATTACTTCCAAACACTGCACAACACTTTTATTATTCATAAGCTATTCACATGGGATGGAAAAGCACAATTCCCTTTGGAATATGTTCTAATTAAATTTAAATAAAAGGCAACAGAAGCGATGCCTAAGGGTGGTTTCATAAAAAATTAAAACAAAGCTGTCGCTCAAGTATCAGCTGGATTCCACAAAAACCAAGACCTAGGCAAGCAGTTGTCTGAATGCCGAAGACAAGTTGGTCTTGTTTGTAAAGCTCTCACAGGAGCAAAACTGGATGAGAAAAGCTCATTTCCTTAAAAATACAACTAAGACAAATGACCATTAATATACCAGAGGTCCAAATGTTACAGCTGCAATGTGAATTAATACTCAAATATCCACCTTGACTTGTTATTTGTGAGAGACTGTATTTTAGTACAAAGGAAAAGTTTTCAGCATATTCTTCTACTTACAGAATGGTCCCTGCTGCTTTAGATTTCCACGCTCCGCGCCAAGTTCTTGGAGAGAATATGGCATCTGCCCAGGAGCTCAAGCAAAGCCGTCTGCAGGACATGTTCCAAATGCAGCACTTGGCTGGCTAAGGCTGAGCACTTCTGCCCCTGATCGAGCACCAACTGAACCATCCCTTTGCCCAGGCAGCCCCGCAGGCCGATCCTGCTCCCACCTCTCCATCCCGTCCCCGCAGCTGCTCCGGGCACAGACCAAGCCCCGCAAACCTACCCGGCCCTCCTGCCCCAGCACCAGCGCCGAGCACGCCAAGAGCGGCTGCGTTCTGGTGACACAAACCGCCTGCTGCGCCCCATCAGAAACCAACCACAACCGGAGCCCCCGTCACAGCCAAAGGCACCGGGGACACAGACACACCTAGCGCTCCACCAGCCGCCACACGGGCCCGCCGGGGACACGCGGGGCCAAGTGAAAGGCGCTGCTCCTCCGAGAGCAGCTCCTGCTGCCCCGCCCCACCCCCAGGCCCAGGGAGCTCCGCCACCGCCTGCAGGACCGACGGGCCGCGGGGACAGAACGCAGACACAGCCCGAGGGCCCGCGGCACCGGGACGCGAAGGGAGCGGCTGAGCAGAGCGGCGGCCGCCCGGCAAGGCCCCTCCGCGGAGCCGGCGGTGGGTACGGGGGGGGGGAAAGGCGGCACCTCCATCCCGGAAGGGCCCGGGCAGGGGAGCGGCACCGCAACCCCGCAGCACCAGGAGAGCCGCCTCCACCCGGAAGCGGAAGGAACCGCAGGCGAACTGCACTCACGCTCAGACTTCCCGGGAAAAGCTCCGCCCCGGGTCAGCCCGACCAATCGCGCCCACGGGAGGGCGGGAATAACCAAACCCCGCTGGATTGACAGTTCCCTCTCCCAGCGCGGCCGCGGCGCCTCC
>VXBA01001197.1:458406-490977 GCA_013399895.1 Serilophus lunatus
GAGGCGGTGGAGCGGCTGGTGCGGGAGCACCCGGTGGTGGTGTTCATGAAGGGCAGCCCGGCGCAACCGCTCTGCGGTTTCAGCAACGCCGTGGTGCAGATCCTGCGGCTGCACGGCGTGGAGGATTACCGCGCCCACGACGTGCTGCAGGACCCCGACCTCCGCCAAGGTCAGCGCCAGGACGGGCCGAGGTCACCTCCGGGAGCCGCCTCCGCGGGCTCAGCCCGTGGGAAGGGCCCTCGGGACCTGCCGGGAGGGCGGCGGTGCCCCCACGCCCCCGGGGCGGCCCCTGCCCCCCTGTCTGGCTGTGATTTGTCTCTGCCCGCTGTGTTGGGTTTGGGGTTTTATTTAACAAGGAGGCCTAAAATCGCGGGGAAAAGGGCAGAGGAGCCGGGGAAGGGTCTGGAACACGAGTCCTGTGGGGAGCGGCTGAGGGAGCTGGGGCTGTTTAGTCTGGAGAAGAGGAGGCTCGAAAGAGACTTTGTCACTCTGTACCACTGCCTGAAAGGAGATTGTAGCCAGGTAGGGGTCAGTCTCTTCTCCCTGACAACAGGACAGCTGGACACACACTGCGCCAGGGGTAGGACATCAGGAGGAATTTCTTCCCAGAAAGGGTGATGACATTGGAATGGGCTGCCCAGGGAGGTGGTGGAGTCACTGTCCCTGGAGGTGTTTAAGGAAGGACTGGACATGGAACTTGGTGTCTTGGTCTAGTTGACATGGTGATGTTCAGTCATAGGTTGGGCTCGGTGCTGTCGGGAGATCTTTTCCAACCTAATTGATCCTGTGGTTCCATTTGGTTGTTAGTGGAATTTGAAGCATATCGCAGAGTTGTGCCGCTCTGCCCGGGTTTGGTTTCTGTGACCCTCCCCATGTCCAAGGCGTCTCGGTTATCAGCAGCATACAGTTCTGTGTGCAGGGTGAGTCTTGGAGATCGGGCTCTTCCTGCTGCACTGCCTTGCCTATTGCATAGATACCGAGCTGTGTTAAAGACCTCTGAAATACTTCGTTATCACGTTTTGTCTTCCCTGGTGACGTTTCACGTATGGCTTGGACTTGTCCTACTTGATTCCCAGCTGGTACTGCCTCCTGGGGTTCTTTTGATAAAGTGAAAAATTATGCAAATCATTTACACAAGAAATATTTAGTAATAGTTTCGCCATTACTGCTGAAGTGGTAGGAGCTAATTTATATAAGGTTTTTATGCCAGCTGTAGAAACTGTTCTGGTAATGCTTTTCGTCTTTCTCTCTTTGATGAGCATAGCTGACTGTTGAGGTTTTACGTAGCTATTTGAAAAAGTTTTAAAACAAAACAAAAAGATGTACACAGTAATTGGTCTTGCAGGGGCATGACATTAACAATTCCTGTCCAGAGCACACTCAAATGTGCTTTAAAGCCACATGCTCACATATATCAGGTGACATTCTTCTGTGTTTTTGATGTCATCTGACTAATTCAGTCTTTCATTAGCTCTTAGCTGAAAGGCTGATTTTTCCAATCCTTGTTTGCTTTTCAGTTCACAGGTATAATGGTGTGGTATAAAAGCTTAGATACTGAAATGCCTGTGTGATGGCATCTTTTGTTAATGAATGTTGGTTTTGTTCAAGTAAATCTACTGCCTTTGGCAGGTGAACAAATCATTGTAGTTTTTGTAAACTTTATTTTCAGATCTGTATTTTTTAATCACATGGTTTGCTAGAACAGACTCATAAACTAAAAAGGAGGAAACAAAACCTTGAAGTCAAACCACAGGCATTTCACTTTTGGTTAAGGGGGCTTTTGTGAGCCTTTGAATGAGCAATTTCTAATTTATAGTCCCTGGGCACTTGACTATGTGGCTATATGGTATTTTCTTTGTATATAGCAGGGACATCTTCCCTCTGAGCACATTAAGTTTTTCCTCTACGTGAACTCTGGCTTGTGCTGGGTGTTCCAAGAGGTTATTGCCCTCCTGGCTACCAGAGCTTTAAATTGAAATGAATGTTTTGGTTTGGACTGTTTGGCTATGCCACTCTGAATGCAGTTATGGAGCTTACACTTGCACAATACTCTGCTGGTTCTCAGATGCTTAAAGAAGTTGTTCTGTTCCCTCCCGTGCACCAGCTTTGACACCTTTCCAGCTCTACAGAGGGCCAGCTCAATTTATTAACTGGAACACTGAGTGTGCACACTGAAATAGCATTTTGTACTATGAACTGACAGGCAGAGCCAGCACCAAGAATGAAGCCTTGAAGAGTTGGGGAACAACCCAGCCATTTTCAAGGCCAGCAGACTGCACCCTAAAATGTGCCTGCTTCTGTGGGTGGTTGTCAGAGGAGAGCACAGTGCTGCTCGAAGCCGTGATTCTAAGTTGCCGAATGTAGTTCAGCAGTGACTGCCTGAAGGCCAGGATCTGGCTTCAGGTGCTCAGAAGTTAAATGTGCAGAGTGTGATGCTTTCCCAAGCCCTCAATGTGAACATAATCTGCACTGTGGGGTAGGGAGGGAATGTGGAACCTTTAGCTGTGGAATATCAAATACATCAACTAAAGGCTGATCTGCAAGGAGATGGCTGTATGTGAGCTGGGCACTAGCTTTGCATTCACCTGACCCTAACTTAAATGTTGACATGTATGTGTGCTTATGCATTTGTAGTAAGAGCAGGCTGTTGCAGAGGTGGCAGTTCAGGCAAGTCTGAAGTGCTTGTTGGTTTCTCATCTGTAGCTATTGAAACACTTCATTTTTAGGTAGTTACAGCTCAATTGATGGAATGTGCCCTGTGCTAAAATACGGCAAGCTGTAAAACCAGTTCATTTCCTTACTTGCCTGATTCAAGCACGCTCAGAGCTCTGAAACTGAAGTTACTGTTGCTTCATGTGATTTATCTGAGGTTGAGCTGAAGATACACTTCCCTGGCACAAATCCTTCCTCATTAAAGCTGGGCACTCTCTTGGACTCCATGCCATTTCAGGTTTCTTGAAGCTGGCTCTTCCAGAAGTTATCCTGCTCTCAGCTGAAGGACAGCATTAGATAGTTCAGATCACTAGGGTGGCAGAGAAGCTTGGGATTACCAACTGGAAAAGTGGTGGTTTAAACTGTTGTGGTGATCCACTGTTGCTTTACATTACCCAAGCACAGGATGCTGCCAAGCAGGTGAGCTTAATCCTTCCTCCCACCCATGGGCTAGCCTTCCCTCAGTCCTGCTTGCATTGGAATAGGCTGCCCAGGGAAGTGGAGGAATCTCCATCCCTGCAAGTGTTTAAAAGACATGTGTTGCTTGAGTCAGTTCTTTTATATGGCCATCATTTATTAGAGCTATTGCCGGCAAGAGAGGCTGAGAGTTGGTAACTGGAGTTAGGGAAGGGGGTGGGAGTGTGCTGGGTATCCCTTTCAGCAGAGCTTTACACCAATCCTGGTTTCACAGTCGCCTTAAAGTGTGCTGGTGCAGCTGCCAAACACGTGGAGTGTGGTTTTCCAAAGCAAATGCTGGTTGAGACCAGAAGCTGCAGTTTCTGAAGCACAGCAAGGAAATACTCTGCAGAGAGTGGGATGGAGATCCCTTGGGATGTCTGTAGTGCCAAAGGAATCGTCACAAACACACATCCTAAGTGCAGGACAAGTAGCCCAGGCTGACTTGCTTTAACATTACTGCAGTAGGAGCAGAAACTGCTCCCCTAAGGTAGGACTTGGGTGGCCAGTTGAGGGAGTGTTCAGTCTGTAATCTGATTGAGTCCTGGCACAAAGGCATTTAAAGCAGCTTGTCCAATACATGAAATGCGGCACACAGCGCAACTGAGCTTGATTGTATTCTTATTTTGAACTGTTGATCCTTGAAAGTGCTATCAGTGCTTGTGCAGTTGGGTCCTTGAAGAAAGTATTTCTGTGAAAGAATTATTGGTGTTACCTTGGAATGTTTGTTATCAGTAGATTTATTATGTAGAGCTCTTGGTTCTCATTTCACATTTAGCATTGCAATATCTTAAGGAAAAAAACCCCGTATTTCATGTCTGCTCCTTTCAGTAGGGTCATCCTTAAATATGTCTTAATGTTGGAACTCAATTTTTCATTGAAACTTTTATGGGTTAAAAGGTCTTTAGGACAAGGACAATTTGAGCAGTTTTGACTACTCAAAGGCCAAAGAGCATTTAAGAAAAGTATTGCTAAATACAAGTTGACATCAAAGCTTGAAATTTATGTAAACTGTATCTGAACAACTGAGGAAGGTTTAATAAAATACTAAGGGAGAAGTGACAGATGGTGATGATGAAGGTTAGGTTAGGTTTTTTTTTCTAGATTATTATTATTTTAGTGGATTTTTAAAACACACTAATATTTTACTAAGGGGAATTATTATCTCTCTTGCATCTTTTATACATTAAAAAAATAATTCCACTGTATATTTGTGCACTTAGACATATTTATTAAAAAAGAAAGTGGTGTAAGTTCCAATAAAGTAAGCACAATTTGTTATATGATTATTTTTTTTAACTGGAATATTTTGGGTTTTAGCTTTAGAGTCTTTAGAGGTTAAAATGTTTTCTAAATAGAAAACAAGTTCCCTTGTGCTTTCAGCTATACAGGTCTAATATTTGTTTTTAGTGCTTTGACAGCTCTACTAAAGCTCACATGTGGTTGATAGAGGGTTGATTTCCCCTAAATGGTAAATGGGCTCTGGTGTTCTGAAAAGGCACGCACCTCTGTTGTCTGTAAGCCTGAATTTGCTATATAGCAAGCAAGGCTTTCATGCCTTTGGCAGAAAAATTCCAGGTGTTGCATATATATTGAAAATATATAGAAATGTTGAATTCAAAACTTATCTAATCAAATACTGGTAGACATGGTATAAAAGCCTGCAGCTGTAGGATTTAACTGTTTCCTCTGCTACAGAAATAATGCCTTTGTGTGAAGGGTCATTTAAAAAGTGTCAAATTAGATACAGTTATTCTTCTGTATAATTTTTCATGTGATGCCTTTAAGTGCAAGCTGGGTTTCACTGTGTACCAGCTGATCACTTTGTATTTTTTGGTGGTATTGCATTTTTTTTTTCTTTGAAGTAAAATTTTAAACTTCAATTCTGTACTTCACAATTGTGACTTGAGCTATGTTTTCCTTAATGAGTACTTTTAAAGAGACTTCGGCCTTTGTGCCCCTCCCAAGGGCTGTAAGGTCTGGCATTGAAAGATAAAGCAATCTGAAATTCATAAGGCCTCTACAGGGGTGAATGTATCTTGCAGTTGAAATTGCAGGAGTAAGTATAACTGTATGAATTCAGTAAGATATTTTAAAGTCCTCTGGGAAATATAAAGGGAAAGTAAACAGTTTCAGTATTTTTCAATACTTCTCATATCTCTAATTGACTGAGAAATCATATTTGCTTGTTTAGGAGGGAAAAGAGACACTACGTTCTTCCAGCTCCTGTCGGTTTAGGAACTGACTCCATATCTTTCAACCCACATCTTTGAGCTGGAGTAATAACCAAACCTATATCTAGCATAGTTGTTTTTCTGTGCTCCTGTTAGACAGATAAATTTTTGCCTTAATGGGAAATTAAAATACCAGTAGTACTGTCACGTGGAAACAAACACCATTCTATTCGTAGAGGGGGGGAAAAAAAAACCCCTTTAATACTTTTTTTTTTTTCCCCTATTCAGGAATAAAAAACTACTCCAACTGGCCTACCATCCCACAAGTGTACCTCAATGGTGAATTCGTTGGTGGCTGTGATATTCTTCTCCAGATGCATCAGAATGGAGATCTTGTAGAAGAGCTGAAGAAACTGGGAATCCGTTCAGCACTTCTGGATGCAGAAAAAGACCAAGAGAAAAAGTAAAATGAGAAAAAAAAAATTAAAAATGCTGTGACAGGAATAAAACAAATCTTTGATAAGAACTTGTTACCAGCAAAGCCTTATGTACTTTAGGTCAATGAAGGCATCTTTTTGAACTGACACTAAGTGAATGTCTCTTAGCTCCTGGTAAATGTAATGATCTTGGTATTACTGATTTATGGATGTTGTGAAAATTAGAGTGTAACCACTGCACTGTAAAACGTAAGTTTGTGAAAATTGTTTTGAAAAAGTTCACTGATAAAGGCACTCTCTTCTTGAGTGGGAGTAAACCAAAAGAACTAATAATATTTTTATGGGTTTTGAGTGTGTGTTTCTCTGTTCTTTGATACGTGAACCTACACAAAGTTTGCATTCCCTTTCTTCTCTTGAAAAAACATTAAGTAATATTGCATAAGTTTTTCTGTGTAACTCCTGGTGATAAAACTTGCTGAGAGCCTGTTTAACTTGTCTAATCTCATACAATATAGGAGAAAAACAGTTTTCCAACAATGTAAGAGAGAAAAAGACTATGAGAGTGCATGATACATACTTTTATTCCAAAGGGTAAAAATAAACAGACTTGTACAAGTACATGTATAGTGGTCATTATTATTTTGTATCTTTCTGATGGCTTTTAAAACTGCTAAGCATTGTGCCTAAATATTTTATAAAACCTTTTCTACCTCTGGCAAAGCAGCTTTTCCCCCTGCTGATACAATTTGTATATTGTAGTTCTGTGTTAGTGCTCAAAAGCAGGAATTGTTTCAGGCTTCAGTACTCTAGCTTGAAATAATACAGGAGAATACTTCAGTTGTTACTGTAATCTTGTATTATTTGCTGGTAACTAAGTTATCTTTTTATATTTGTTGTGTTTCCAAGTGTTTTCTCTCCTGACTGCTGTGCTCCAAAGAATATAGTCTTCAAACATGGGATTTACAGATGAAATGTTCATGTGGATAAGATGAGTGTAGCAGAGAGGCTACTGAATAGATAAATATTTCTTTGTGGAAGATTTCTGGGTTGTTCAGTATCTATCTAACCATATTTCCCTAAGTGAAAACAAACAATATTAACCAGTGGTAGCTTCAGCTCTGTAGCAATATTGCTAAGGTTAAAATCTAACAAAGTTGTTTCTGAATGCAGTTCACTTTTATTAATATAAACCAGTTTGCATGTGAATTAGGCAAATGGTTGGAAATAAACTGTATTTTATGTTGATTGTCTACAGTAGTTGCTCTTTATTTTAAGTGACTAATGAAACTGATACTACTTTTGATTTGAAAAGTTTTCACTGCATAGGATAGAAAATGTGTTTTTGAGAAAGGAAAGAAATATGATGGTCAGTGGAAGAAGAGGACAGGACTGGAACTTGGAGACAAGAGGGATTTGGTGCAGGTTCCAGTTCTGAGTGTCTCCTGCCCACCTGAACGAGTGGTCAATTGGAGAAACCATACTAGTACATTCTTCAGAGAATTTGCCAAACTGATTACTTGTAAGCTTACTGTATAGTTTTAATGTAGTCAGCAGGACTAAATACAGTGTGTTTGTTCCCTGTGTGTTCCCTTGCTCATGACACCTGCCCAGTGCCAGTGAAGGTGACTGAGTGACCACCGTGTATGAATTAGTTACACATGGGGCTGTCATGTGAATGCATGATTTTTTATGTTCTGTTCATACACTACACCATATTCATGGAATGCAAAGCTTTAGGCACAGATGAAGGTTAGTTCTGAGCACTTGAATTCAAATTAAATGAACTTTCTTGTGGTTACTCTTTCACAAGTGGTTTTTGCCATTCTGAATGTAAAACAATGTTTAGACAAATAAGTGAATTTCAAAAGTTACTTGTGTCAAAAGATCTATTAAAATGAATGTACATAGTAAAGAAATAAGGTAATGAAGAAAATTCTTTTCTGCTTCAATGCTTAACTCTTACTCTGGCTACTAAATAAATCTATTAAGAAAAACCCAACAAATTTGCTGTTTATAGATCTGTATTCTTTATTCTGTGGAAGTTGAATATTTTTCAGTAGTATCTGCTGGTAATTTAACATAAAGGGAACTTTAGCATTGTCAGGTGGCTTTTTTCCTCTAAGCAGCAAATTTTTTCTCCCAGCATGAGTTCTCTTAATAAAACAGAAGTTTTTCTTCTTTCTCTACTTTCTTTCCCTCTTTAGTTTTTAATTATTTGGTCAAAATTTTGCATAACATACACAGTAGTGTTTGTTTCAATCCTTTCCCTGATGGGAACATGTGATTAAAAGAGTAAAGGCAGTGATGATTCTATAAAGCAAGTGTGACAAAGCCAAAGAGTGGGTATGAAAATTGAGGTTGCTCCCCGCATTCCCATGCAAGCCATACATTTTCAGCCTCTGTGCATGAGCACTTAATTTTACATATATAAAAATGCTCATGTTTATCCAGCTGCAATAAAAAACCCCATCATCTACTTCTATTGTAAAGCTTCAGGTACTCACAATGCTTTATTTTATTGTTGATTGAGAGTATTTTCCCTAAGAAACTAGCTCTCTGTTAGGCTTATAGTTTTAGAAGGGGGACAGTATTCTGCTCCTCATTTTCTACTGTCCCTCAAACTAGAGGCAAAAGGGAGCATGTGCTTCCAGTCCCAAAGGGATGCTCCTTCAAATGAGCTTATTTTTTTTGAAGGAAAAAATAATGCCTCTCCTTGAGGAGATTTGCACCTGTTTTTCTCATGTTCTTTGGCAATGAGAGAAGGCAACTGGTAATACTGGAGTATGGGGTGACAATCCAGTGGGTGTGCTGAGCTAATACAGGGGGCTGGTGTTTGGTAAAAGGATCCATGAGGAGTCCCTGGTCAGGAGGATGTGAAGGGTTCTGTGGAGGATATTGACTTTTTTCCCCCAGGAGGAGCAGCTTGTCACAGGAGGTGAGGGGGAGGGATGGGGGAAAAAAACACTGGCACTGCTGCTTGTTCTTCCCTGATTATCCTGCCATAAAATGAAGACTGAAGAGGTCGTAGTGGTCAAGAACACGCCTTGAGAGGGCTGGCTGAAGTTGCTGAGAAGTACAGCCAAGAGCATTTCTGGGGACCTGGCCTTGCTGTCTTTGGTGAAGAGAGAAGCCAAGCTGCCTCCTGATCTTGAGTTGGTACTGCTGGGGTCAGGCAGGTGTCAGGGCTATGCATGAGTGTTGCCATCTGCAGGGCTTCTACATATTAAGGCTGGATGTGTGGAGCTGTCTGCTACAGAAACTCCTCACTGATTTGACTTCTTGAGACCTTTTCTTGAATCTCCTAGGGAAAACAGGTTTTAGTTACACAGAAAATAGGACTGATATAGCTAAGTGGATTCAGGTTTTATTTTCCACTTTTGTTTTTAATTTTGTTTTTAATTTAACATCCTGTTTTTTGCATATGCCTTCTTTCTCTGGAAGTAATGGAGTAGGTGAGGAGCAAAGGGGTTTTAGTTAGAAAGACCATGGTATAAAAGCCGTGGTAGCCACAGGTTGTAGCTGAGAGGAATGCAAAGTGCTGTATGCACTCAACAAGCATCCACACTGTCCCAGTTTTGAGGATCACTTCCTGATCAGACAACAGAGATGCTTGCAGAACAGCAAGCTGCTAGCTTACACTCCATTCTCAAGAGTAAACAAAATCTTTTAAAGGTGACTTTTAATCTCAAATGATACTAATGGTGTAAGATCTTTAGAATCAGAGTGAGTAAACAAACTACTTTAAAGATGGAGGCAGTCACTAGAAACTTTTCTGTAGCTGTAGAAATACATTCTCCAAAGTACCTTGTTTACCTAAGTATGTACAATTGGTGATGGTTTCTAGCAACCAAAAAAGAACCTAAATGTTTCTGAAATCTTGGAAAATAACACCAGTATAGTTATTTAGAAGGCACACATTCGTTATTGACAGCACTGGATGCATAGGGGGTCACTCCACCTGTCATGTGCCATCACAGAAAAATACTTCCCTTTTTATTTCACCTATGCAATGCACAGTTATGACAAGAACACGTATTTTTCCAATTCATTAAGCCAATCTGTTCTAAGTTTTCTATCAGAACATCTTGCTATCTATCAGTACGCCTTGGTACAACCCTCACTTTATAGCTGTACATACTATAGTTAACTTGTTATAAAACCCATTTTTCTACTACAGATTTATGTTCTGATTTTATCTCCATCCTTGCTTAGACCAAATTCTCCTGTTTTACAAGGGCCAAATCCAATATTAATTTTGAAACAGATTTGCCAATGAAAGAAGTTAATTTAGCAAACAACAGGGAACATTATTTCTTTTTCCTTTCAACTGTTGCAGCAGTTCTACATAAAAAGCCATGAGACTGCTCCTGTGGAGACGCTGAGGTGCAGGCAAGTGTGTCTGTTTCTGAAGTTCTATGTCTTCCCTTCTAACTAAAAGCTTGCACAGGGAACTTTTTTAGCATCTTCTAAAGATGAGCTTCTGTAAAATTTTGCTTGGCATTCAACAACGAATTAAGTCAAAAGGAGCTTTGTAGTGTTGAATTAGGAAAATTACTGAATTGTGCTTGGTTTTGCTCGCTAGATAAGCACTGTCTTCAAATCTTGAAGGGTTTTTATACAATTTAGCCTCAAAACAGTGAAGAAGAACACTCAAATCTTTGTATACTAATACAAATCGAAAAAGTCGTTTGCTAATTGACCAGTAACAGCTATAGAGAGAATAAAGTTTTAGAGTCTTTAGTCTTAAACCTATAATGTAGTGGTAATAAAACCATGTGCTTTTACAGAGTATCTCTACAAGCATTCTAGAGCTTTCTGATACACAGTACAGGGGGTATCTCTGAAATACTACTTGTCAGACAGGATTTCCCAGTTGAAGTTATACTACCACACCTACTATTTCTGTTCTTTTTCATCATTTCACTTGTCTAAACGCTAAACAGCTCTTCAAGTAGATGTAGCATGGTAGGTGTTCTTTGTTGTTTTGTTTCTTTAAGAAAATAAAGATATTCTCTGAAAAGCAGCGCTTCTTGATTAATGAGGCACAAAGAGAATATGCCTCATGAAGACTGGGTACATATTCAAACCTTCATAGCTCAGGAGAGATCAGATTTAGGGCTGGTATTCAAGAATGTTTTGTGCTGGTGGTTTAAAAATATTACTCATCAGAGGTTCTATGAGAGACAAGAATTAGCATAGTGAAAAGTGAAAGGAAGCAGTTATAAAAATACTGATAGTTCCTGAAAGGAAAGCAAAAAAAAAAAGAAACATTTTCAGTGACGGTAGAGGAAAGCTGCGGAGGGTATTCCCGGGGAGATGCTCTGGGATGAGCTGCCAGCAGCCGGGCGAGCGGCCTAGGCCACCCAGGAGATGGTGCTGTTGGATCAGGGAAGCAGCACAGCTCTGACCCAGAAGTATCTCTCAATGCGGTCCTCCCTGTTTTCCATCTGTATTGCATGTTACTCTTTGGGGTCCTCGTTTTCTTTTGGGAGAAGGTGGTGCCGGTGTTGAACCCGGGGCGCATGCCGGTGCGGTGTGTGATGCCATTCCCAGCCCGCCAGCCCCGCGCACTCGGTGGAGATGACGGCAGCGCTTGAAGGCGATGTTTTTCCCCGGGACTGCGTGGCTGGCGAGATGGTAACGCTGAGGCGGGGAGCAGCTTCACAGCTCGCTGCCCTCACCGGAGCCACCGCCTGAGCAGCGCCGTGCCACAGCCAGGCATCCGCCGGGTGCCCGCTCCTCAGTGCCCGGGGTGGGGAGCAGCATTCCCGCTGGCGGGGGCTCCTCGGAGACCCACCGCCTGGCAGCTTCCCTGCGCCCTCCTGCAGGCGGCCTGTCCCCCCGTACACGTGCCTGGGAAAGGTAAGCGCAAGGGCGGCTTTGGTGCCGCACGGCGAGGACGCGCGTGGGGCCGAGCGTGGGGCGCGCCGCGGGGGCGGGATGCGCCGGGCTGGGCAACCGGGAGCATCCCGTGGGACACGCAGCTCCCCGTGGGACACGCAGCTCCCCGTGGGACACGCAGCTCCTGAGCACCCTTGCCCCGTGTCTCGGGGCACAGGGCACTCACTGCCCTCCTGCACTGATAGGGCCCTGTGAGCGCAAACGTCTGTGGACAGCTCACGGTGGGAAAGTTTGAGACCGCAAAGGGGAATTTGGGTTTCTTTCGGTTCAGAGTGTCTCAGCAGAGCAAGAGGTCAGAGGATTGTGACGACATCTTCTGTTGATTTTCTGTTTTATTAGCATCCATCCTCTCGTTGGGTTCAGTGTTTTCAAATCTGGCCAGAAAAGATCAGCAGGATCTGGAACGGGTCAGAGGATGCCCTGGGACTGACTGTAGCAGCACAGAGTTACCAGACTGCGTATTTGCCAAATATTCAGTGGAAGGGATCAGCAAAGGCCTTTCCCCTGTTGCAAGGAGGGCTTGTGCCTCTGAGTGTTTCTGCATATGTAACCAGGCAGCGATTGGGGTTTTGCATGTGGTATAAATCTAATTCTCCAGCTCTTCTACCTGAGGTCTTCTCTATCTGAATGGGTATAACCAAAATTAGGTCTTTCCACATGAAGGCAGAGATGCCAAAAGCAAGCCTCCTGCAGGTATCTGAGTGGGTTACAAGGCCTCACTAAGTGCAACCACTGTCTTGCTATGAAGCCATTTTGAATTTGTTGCCCCCATCTCTCTGTGGCTGAAGTGAATGTGGCTGGTGGTGGTCGCAAAGTGGTCAGTGAGGAGAGACTCATGATGGGGGGGGATGGCCAAACCACACTCCAAGGGTGGAACCACTGAGGAGGCCAGTGGTGTAAGGATTTGAGGATTATGTCTGTTGCGCTACATTTCAAGTCTCCTCTTTCTAAATCATTAACAGCAATTTCATGGCTAGAGGTAGGGTTATTTTTGTGGAGGCTTTTGCTACACAAGTAATGATTTGGCAGTGCAGGAGCTGCATAGGGAAAGGATTGAGGAACTTTGCTATCCAGTAGTATTTAGGTATGTCAGCAGAAGGAAACCAAAATACTGAAGAACAGCAATTTAGAAAGGGACATAACAGAAATAAAGTAACCCAAAGCAAGCCTGTTCAAATACCTTTGCTTTTCACATGAACTTGAGACACAGTTCAGCTGCTCTGCTGAAGAACTGTAATTTTCAGGCAGGAGCTGAATGTTGCTCTGGCTTGAGGAGTGAATGCTATAAGGAGATGATGGCTTAGAGCTCAGGCCACAACTTTTGATGAACATGGTCTTGCACGTCTCTGTCCCACAAAGATAAGCTCTTCCCACATATTGAAGAAGAGTCTCAGCATGTACCAGAGAGAAAGTTACATATTTTCCTTTAGGAATCATTTTACACTGAACTCTTGGATAAAATAAAGTGCTAAGGACCAGCACACTGACTCAGACCTAGGAGACCTCTCTCCTCTGAGATCCCAAACCACTCCGCTATAGTGTCAGGCCTCCTTTTAACCCAGAAACTTTGCAGTTCTTTCTGACTCAGGAACAGTCTCCCAACAAGTGGGAGAAATATGGTCCTCTTCTCTTCTAATGCCTCGCCTGATGGATGAGTGCTTCATTAGAGATGAGCAACCTGGCTTGGCCTCCCTACAACGGAGTCTTTTCATGTCTGGAAGCAAATACTCCAATCACTGCACTATTGCAGACAACCAGCTTCCACCACCAGGTTGCAACTGGTATGGATTACACATCCCAGGTTTGCCAGCTACTGTCCACTTCCTGCTTTTGGAAAGTCTTAAAACAGGGAATAGGTACCTTCTTTTTCCACCTTGGGCCAGAGCCATAAGTAACTATGACATTTCAGATCAAAATGCCTCATTTTTAAGGTGTCTACATCCTGATATCCTGATTTTTCTTAATCTTGAGCAATATGCAGGAAGGAATTCAAAGTAGGATTGCATCTGAAGCTGCTAGCAGATATATTAATGTAGTATGATTCAGTAGCTTAGTGGGAAATAAAGTACAAAAACCGAGACTGAAATGTCAGAGCATCTGGGTTTTGGTTGTGTTGAGAGGGTTTGTCAAGAAAACTCCTGAGAGAAGAGTACAGGAAGATGTCATGAATTCTATTAAAGAACAATAACAAAGTCTGGATGGCATGTAGGTTGCCAACAACAGTAATACTAGGCAAGAAAAGAGGAAATCTCTCCCTGAATGGCAGGGAACCCTTCCAGATTTGAAAATCTAAACTTAGCTTTCCAATACATTATTTTATTAATTAGCACAAAGACTAGATGAAAGGAAAATAAAAAGGAAGCATGGTGGACTGCAAAAAACTAAAGGTATAAAATAAGAATGCTTCAGTTTTATCAGTCAGAAGAGTAGGAATAATTAACTGGCTGTTCAGAAACTGTATCACTGAAGATTAAAGGCAGAAATTAAAGAAGATAAAGACATTGTTGAGAATCTAAATTATTTGTTTGCAGCATTCTTTGGCACAGTGAATATCAGAATGATACCTACTGGGACTTGCTCTTTTCTGATAATCAAGATGTGTCAGAAGGAAGAGCTGGAACAAATCGATAATTTAAAAGGCAGCAAATCATCAGCTCCAGATGGTACACTGAAAAGTTTTGAAGGAGCTTAGTATGAAATAGCTGATCTGCAGCAAAAATATGTCTTCCTTAATTAAAAACAACTATTTCACTGGAGAAGTGGAAGGTAACAGTTGAACCCAAATTTAAAACCAAGATTGAGATAATTTGAGGAAGCATACACTCTATACCCAGACATACATTTCTGCTGTGTAAGATGATTGAAAACAGAATGTAAAATAGGGAATAAAAGCAAACCAAGCAAGCAACCAACCAAAACAACAACTAAAAAATATGGTAGGATCTAAAGAGAAAAGTTTCTGCAGGGAAAAGTCATACCTCATCATTAATCTGTTGTATCTCCAACTGGGACAGGCTTGTCACTGGCAAACAAAAAGTAATCACTGTAATTTAGATAAATGTCAAAGGACTTTTGACCTAGCCAGCATACTGTAAAACAGTGAGAGATGAGCTTGCTGCATATCTCTTGGCTGACTTGACTGTGTCATGTTGCATGTCCAGAAAAGCCCTGACCATCTTTGGCATATCCATTCTGCATCAGGCCTGTGACTTGTTTGTGCTCTGTGATGGTGTTATCCCAGCTTTGTGACACCAAGCCGTGTGTTCAGCTGCCCTGGGAAGTGAGGAACCAAGAAAGCGGATGAGTGATCTGTTTCCAGCCTCTGAGAGAGCTTAGCACAGATTGTTTCTGTGTGTCTGTTAGGCTTATGAATCTGAAAAGGTGAAAGTCTGAAAATGCTGAGAAAGCTTACACACTGCTTTTAAATTGTAAGTCCTACAGAGGATGTAGAAGTTGCCCTGGGGAACGGCAGGAGGGCAGAAACTAGGAGCTGAGGAGCATCAGTGGCAGCTGTGGTGGGAAACTCTTCCTGTGAGTAGCACCAAGATAGAGCTTTGTGGTCACTGCTTTCATGGAGAAACAAAAATATGAACAAAAAAATTAGTACCCTCCAACTTGTTAGGTAAAGGCAGGAGCTGGCTGGCAGAAAGCTTTTTTACCACTGCCACTGTCATTTACTAGAGGTATGTCTAGAACTATTTAAAAAAAAAAAAGGAATTTGATGCTAGGGAAATAGAAAATTAATATGGCAAAGAATCTAATTTTAGAAAAAGAAAGAAGAGGGAATGTATTAATTCCCCCTCCCAATGCTATACATAAATTAATTAGATATCATATCAATGTCAACATTGTTTAACAACATCCGTGTATGTTTATAATGAATACTGTACAGCCCAATATTACAGTGTGGTCTGCTGCTTAAGAAATGCTGATTTATAATAACAAAAAATGATAACACACCCCCAGTTTAAAGACTTCTGGAATAACCCTAGTTGTTTTCTCTTTGCTCTGTTCTGTGCCATTATTTTCATATCAGTAAGTTCCATTATACAGCACTTCTGAGATTTCTGTGGGTATTTGGTAGGGAACAGCATCAACCGTGAGATGCCGGGAGAAGGGCTGTATTTATGGATGATAAACTAGGCTGTAGATTTTGGAAAGACTGAGTTTTGTCTTTTCCTTTAAATTTTCTATGCAATCACAGATGGGAGAAAAGGATGGTGCAGAGGTGCCCAGGACACTTTTAAATTAGCTAATTTAGATGCAAAGTCAGTTTTGCCATGGCAGCGTGGAGCAGAGTAGCATGGATGATTCACCCAGCTCCCCAACAGTCCCGAGGGTCCCACTGCTCAGCTTTTTCAATGCTCTTTTCTGCAAGAAAAGTCTCCCCTCTCTGATGCCATAGGATGCTGTGGCTTACGCCATCACACAGAAATTCAGCTGCTTGATGTGACAGCTTGATGATATACAGGCTTGTGGGCTTTTCTAGATGCAAGATCCACAGAAGAGTTGAATTGCTAATGCTTCAGGGTCACTAAGTTTGGGTCCTTCCTTTCCATTTATGAAAACACCCATAGCTGTCAAAGCTCAAGAGAACTAAGACTCTACGAAAACCTGAATCACTTGCACATCAATGCCATCAGCAAATGTTTCTTTGATCTGGTTTTCATGTCTGAGTCTCAGACCAACACACAGTGATCTTATTATTTCTACATCATCAGAACAGCAGACAGCTCTGACATCTCTTGCCTTACCCCAAACTATTTAGGATAGATAAAACAATAGTATGATAGTGATGGTTGCCTAGAGCAGTTCTCAAAACCACTTCATTCATCATTAAGACAAAGAAAATCATCCTTCTCTGTAGCAGGATTATGGAGTAAGAAATAGAGATTATAGGTGCAGTCCTGAAGAAAAGCCTTGTGTTAATTATTGATAACACATTGCAAAATCTTCTAAAATGACCAGGTTATGAATGTTAGGCTGGGCTCTAGCTGGCAGAAAAAAAATACATACTTCTGATCATCCTGCCAGAATAAGGCAAATTGTAACTATGCAGTTTGTGATTATTTTTTTTCTCCTCATCCCCTTGCACCATGGCTAAAGGCAGGGTCTTTGATTTGGTGGACAAGTTGGTTTTAATTTTTACCTCACAAAAAAGCTGCAATGGGAGAGTGAAACTTCAGATCTCATGTCAAGGAGAAATTACTATATAATTTTCTATTTGAAGAAGCCGAAGTTAAAAGGAAATTAAAGTAATTTTTTCTCAGAGGAGGTATATTATTTTGTCTGGTCAGCTATTGCATTTGTTTTCAAGAATTGCTGAGTTCAGCTGGAACTTCAGGTGCTTGGTCTCTCTGAAAATCAAGCCAAGGTCTTCCAAATCCAGGCAAAAGGCCATGGTTTATGTAGTAAGTCTGGTACAGAAGATCAAATAGACCCTCTCTCTTTCAGAGGCAACATTTTACTTCAGGGACTGTAAGTCCTGAAACCTTGCTGTTTAAAGTCCTTTCCACGTTGAGATCTTCCATCAGGGAATGCAGTTCCCAAGTTCAGCACAAAAGAAGCAGTCTCAAATAGGACACTGCATCTTAGCCCCCTCTAGATTATTATCTGACACTATATTTTTTCTTGTGGAGATCATAGAGTGCATGATGGACCCTTACAACATCTCTTTTGTTGTAGTGGGAGCTGGTATCCTGAGAAGATGACAGAAATCTATTGGTTTGAGGTTTATTAGTAGGCAAATCCTTGTTTCACTGTAGTTTAGTTGGGTTAGTACTTTGCTCTGTTCACTGTCCTGCTTTGATTGGAAATTCAAACGCTAAAGCTAATCTGATCACTGTAATTTTACCTTCTGGTTTTTACATGTCTACTTCTAGATGACCATGCTATGTTGCTACCCTGCTTTCTCAGTTTGGATGTGTCCATTTAGATCTCCTGAAAACAAGTTTACCCTTATGCTAGCATACAGAATGTTCCCAGTGAGTCCTGGAGATTGATTTCTAGAGATTTACTTGACTTTGAGATCACATACTGGAGGATGGTGGTATAGAACTATAATTGTTTTATCAGAGTTTACTTTCTCTTCCTATTAGTTCACACAGCAGATGAGAGATTCACTCACTTACCTCTAGATTGGCTTGTGAGATTGAAGAGCCTGTCCTTCCACTTTTATTTTAAATGTCTCCTACCACTCCTTTATAAACATGCAGTTGAATGGTATTAAGTTTGAACCCAAAGTACCTATTTTCCTTACCACATTGAAGCATAGCTGAGAGCATCCAAAGTTCGATGTGGCTGGTAAGAAAATGTTGTGTTGTTTTTCAAAATGTACTTTCAAAATGCTGCTTTTGTTGATATGCCCCACTGGAGCCCAACAAATGTGTATTACCTTTATTACCATGATAATACAAGCCCATATGCTCTCTTATGAAATTTGAAGAGGCACTTGTGTTTCTCTTCTGCTTGTAATTATGGCAGAGCAAACAGTTCAGGAGGAGACCCTGACCTTTAACAGCAGTTTTTAAGGGGCTGTGGTCATGATGCTGGAACAGAAATGATGAAACTCTTTAACAGTTTTACTGACTCTGCTGAAGGTGGTTCCTTAGCTACTCAGGTTCTATTTCCCTTTATATCATTAGTTTAACCTAATTTTTTTAATCAGTGAACTAACACTGATTAACCCATAGAGTATGTCCTTGAGCCTGTTTCTGCAGTGCCAGTGACAAGTAGCCAGAGACACTGGGTTTGTTTGTCACATCTCTTTGGGAAAATGGGCTCTCAGTGGTGGGATACACATAAAAAAAAGCTCTTTGCTGTGATGCTGCAGTGTCACAGCTTGTTGTAAAACCTGGGTAGGTTTTAACATGAGTTAGGCGAACACTGGCTTCTGCATGGATGTATTTACATGTGAAATGGCTGTCTATGCTTGGATTGTAGTCTAG
Source organism: Serilophus lunatus (assembly GCA_013399895.1). NCBI lineage: Eukaryota > Metazoa > Chordata > Aves > Passeriformes > Eurylaimidae > Serilophus > Serilophus lunatus. The sequence continues at coordinate 477,034 of VXBA01001197.1, forward strand.
GTCTGTCAGTCCTGCCAGAGTGGTCCAGAGAAGTGTGCAAGCTCAGTTCAGGGGCTCAGTTCAACTGCTTAAACTTAGGTGTTTGAGTCCCATTTGAGATGATCTGGAGTAAGCGGGACATCCCTGGAGAGCTGAAGATTGAGGACAGGACTTCTGCTGTTCTGGCAGATGCAGACCACACAAGATACCTCCATGTGTCAAATTATACAATCAGACTTAGTTGTCTGCTTGAGGGAAGGCTGAAATACACTCAAGGGTCTGCTTAATGTACTGGCAAAATTTCCCAGTGGTTGCAACCTGGACACAGCACTCCCATGTAGACACCTGGATGGAAGCACCTTCACCTCCAGCTGCATTCAACCCCCTATGGCTAAAGATACAAGTTTGGCTTTCAGACATTTAAATACCTAGGTAAGCAGCTCCAGAGAGCAAGATCTTTGGCCTATTTTTAATAGCTATTTATAGGAGCAAAAGAAGTGCCCTCTGAAACTGCTTTTCATCAAACTGACTAGAGAGAGACACTAGACATACAGCTGTTTAACTTTCAGGTTATGAAAGGGAGAAGCACCCCACTTTCAGTTCAGATATAATCCTTTTAACTCCACTGAACCAGAAACAGCTTTTTTTCAGTTACCCACAGGAACGGGCATATGGGAAAAACAGTAATGATATCCCAAACCTCAGGAGCATCCTGGATATTTTTGAACTTTGCAAAATGAAGTTAAAGATAGCTGGAATTGAGCTATGCACAAGCTAAAAGTTCACTGTTTTCCCTTCTCCAGGTAAAACTTTACATCTTTGCAGATCACAAAATATGTGGAAAGACGCATATTTTCTCCCTCTGTTTCTCTGGACAATTTCAGTCTTCACCACCTGAGTGGTAGTTTCTTATCTCTTCCTGCTATATTCTTTTTTTTTTTTTTTTTAAAGATGAAAGACCACCATTTCACTTTGGTTGTTCTGGGAGACACAAAACCCATGATGGCTGCTGTGGGATTGATGGGGGAAATTTAGTGTGGGAGTAATGGCATATTCACATTAAGGCTGGCTGACCCAGATGCTCATTACAGATGTACCTCATTTAGAAGCTTAAGTGAATTATATGGTCCAAGTTTTAAAAGGAGTTGGGAGGGGAAAAACTGGGACAACCAAAAAAGTGTGACAACAATGAATGTCTGAAAAGTGCCATAGAAAAAGTATAAATCCACAGTTCACTGATCACTCTGGAGACATGAAAAAGTAAGTAAATCTTCAATGTGTGTAGACTGAGTTAATTCCAGTGGGATTAATTTTACTTACATCAATGGGAATCCAACTCTCACCAATGTGGGCTGATGGCTCTGGTGAGAAGGTCACTATTCTGCACTGAGATCCCTGAAGAGGAGCATGTGTAGACTTCTAAGGAGATCAGGCAACAGCAGGACACTGACAATTTCGTGTGGTGCCTTGTTTACAAAGATCCTAAATGATCTTACCATGTGTAATGAAGAGAGGGTCACAAAAAATATGATGCTGGGAACAGTCCCAGGTTGCTGCAGTCTAGTATTGGCAGGGGATTTGCACAGGAGCCCTCTGGCAAGAGCAGGAACAGAGCTGAGATTCCTGAGTTTCATCTCTCCACAAAGACAAGGCTCTCTGTAGCAATTACCTATGCACTCCAGGTTTCCCTTTATACATACTGGCTGTTGCAGTAAGGAGTGCTGTCTAAAGCTATTATCAAGGTTTGCTCTGTGCAAATAAAGTGCAATGCCATCACTACTTAATAGTCTGGAGATCAGCCACATTGATAGGGTATGATTGCAGCATGAACCCATAAGTGAACTCCCCTCCACTGGGGCCAGCAAGCTACTGAGCTCATGTCTGTTTGAGGAATACTCTCCTGTTGGATGGCATGTGCTGTTGAGAGAGGTCCTGTCACCCAGTGGTCAGCTACACATAGTGATGGACTCAGCTGTATGTTCTGTCTCTAGCTTATTGTCAAGATTTGGAGCTTGGAATAGAGGAGCGGTTATTGTGCTGGATGAAAGCTCCCAGGTTTCCCTCTGTGAACACTTGTGAGAGTGTCCCATCCTAGAAAAGCTGCTGAAGGCAAGTGCACAAAGGAAGGCAATACGGATACTTTTGGCATCCTGAAGTGGTAGATAACACAACCAAGCTGTGCAGCATAACTGAAATTGTGATACTTCAAATGAATCCTTCCATGTGTGTGCCTCCCTCAGAATTTCGATAGGCAAAATTTTATTAAAATAAGCAGAAATCAACCACTTCTACTTTCACATTCAATTTTACTGCTACTTGTAATTCTTTGAGTTGATTTTTGCCATCTCTTTGCTCCTTTGGATGCTGTCACAGCTTTAATGCATCAGTACAAAGCTTAGGCAACGTCACCAGTCAGTCGTCCTGCTTCAGGGCAGCAGGTGCCTTAGCAGGCATTATTTGCTGGAGGGAGAGATTTCACTCTGGTTCGGATGACGGGAAGAACAGTTGATGTTGGCAGTGGAATTGGAGGAAAATAATGGTCACATGCACATTGAGGGTGGTTAACGTCACTAGAAAAAGTCATCCCTCTTTTGGAATACATTTGACAAGTGAACCCACCTTCACTGTTAGTTTGGGTCATGACAGGAAAAGAAACTCTCCCATATAGAAGATACTGCTTGTCCTTCGCTTATGTAAGTCAGAGCTATGGCTTCTGGGCTCTCACTGAGTGCCTCCTTTTCTCTGTATTTTTCCAGCTCATTTGATACAATTTTGAGTTGTGGGTTGTTGGGGGTTTTTTAAGGGTTTTAAGAAAAAAGATATATTAATTACACAAATGCTTGGTGGAGAGCAAGGCTCATGTCAAAAGGTTTAAGCTTTGGGTTTAATTTGGATGAATGCCTGAAATTTAGCTCTGAATCAGTGGCAGTCTTTGAATTTATAAATACTAATATCCACCTGAGATTCTGGTCCAAAGCAAGAACAAGACTTTTATTCTGCTCAGGTCCCTCATCTTTACTTATCACCATAGCAAATTAGCACTTTTCAGGCAAGCAACAAGTGGCATGACTAACAACCTTGTAGTGCTTATTCTTTCTCCCCAGAACTTTTAACATTTCTGAGGACTCTCACAAATTTTAATACAAATTATTTTTGGGGGGAGTTTGGCCCACATTAATCTACTATAGGGAACTATATAATCTTGGCGGGCCCACATTAATCTCCTATAGGGAACAGATTCAGCACCCTTTCCATTCCTCAAAGCCAAGAATGAACAAGTGTCCATAGCAACTGTTTAACCACAGAAGTTGATGCCCAGGAACAGAGTAATCAAACCAGATAAACTGAAGTATGAAATCAGCTGAAAGTATGACAGTAGGATAGGAATAACACTTTAGTTATGATAAAATTGTAACATTTAAAATGCTTATGTGTTTAAATATTGGGAATTTATGTTTTCTTGCCATATGAATAGGAAAACTTGTAGGATTTAGAACTGACATGGAACAAATAAGTGAAACCTGGATTTAGGATTGGATATATGATAAAGTTAGGAAACTCAGCAGTGATTTTTTTTTACTTATTGGTAGAACTCTGAGCAGAAATGTCTGTGGTACTGTGTGCTGTGTAAGCAAGCATGCCTGCTTTCAGTCTGCTCTTACCCACATAGACATATTTGCCGATTTCTGTTCCAACACAGATAAAGTCATGCTGCAATCTCTTGGTAACAGGCTGTCTGGATGGTTTTGGGAATTTTCACTTTATGGTAGTGCTGAAAATGTCACCAAGGCAGGGCGTTTTGTGCTTGTTGGAAATTCTGTTTCCAGTGTCAAAAAAGACAATACAAACAAAATGTTACCTTTTTGACTCCCATACACACTTGGTCTGAGTACAGGGCTGAGGGCATCCAGCAATACTGTAGCATGGAGGAACTCTTCTTTCACCTATGAAAGGTTAGCAGAATTGGGAGCTTCTTTTCTTAAACACCCATGATTAAATACTGTTAATATTTAATACTTGTATTGAATCTCAGATAATTGCTAAAGTGCTGAACTGCTGTCTCAACTTATCCACATGCAATTAATAATATTGATCACCCTACATTGACCTTGAGAGTTAATAACTGCTTTTTCCCTTAGTTTCCCTTGATGAATGGTGCTTTCTATATACCAACTTATAATTTTGTCAAAGTGTCAGATCACAGAGTCTGATCCTGCAGAAATACTAACAGTGCTTCCTGCGATGGCTGTTTCTTTGGGAACAATAGGACTATTTATGTCTAGACTGAGAAAAAAAGTACTCTTTTTTAACAGGGTTTTGCTTGGGAGGAAGTCCATCCAAATATTTGTGTATGAGCCAAATTACTTAAAAGCTGCATAGGATACATGTACAAAGATTTGACGTTCCAAAAGTCGGGCCATATTTTCTTCATCAAAAAATTAAGTGGTTCTTTTCTGCATCTATCAATAAAGTGGTTCATTTCCCTCCCCTGAAAATTCTCTCCTAGAGTAAACACTCTGGTTAAGGTACAAAATAGGGAGATAATTGAACCAATTTATTTGTCTCATCTTTTTTGGAGGGACATTTAGAAGTCTTTTTGTTTTAGGTAATCTCAACAAGTTCTTTTTCCTGATTGCCTTGAACAAACTGAAGAATTTAGTTATGGTTACCTTTTATTAGTAGGCTTCCCTGCTTACCTAATTCTCACCTTACCATTACCATGTAATGAATCAACAGTACTGCTGCTGTTTTGTATGACATTTTTTCTTAAACTCCTAATGCACTATGTGCCTTTACTCTCGTGCATATCCTTCTGTTGAGATCCTTAACAGAAGGATCAGAACTACTGCAGGCCTGGAAACAGAAAATGTAGTAAATAGGGTTCTGTCAAAGTCCTGGAAATATTTTTATTCTCTGCTGCAGAGAAAAACCAAAAAAATCTGGAATGTTTGAAGTGGCACTCCCAGCTAAGAGCTTCATTACCACTGAGAAAAGCTTTGCAGAGCAGTATTATCTAAGAGACACACAGTGAGGAGGGACTGTTGGGGAAGAAATACATCTCCACATTGTTTTTTTCACATCAGCACTGTCACAGTATCACAGTATCAGCAAGGTTGGAAGAGACCTTAAAGATCATCACGTCCAATCCATAATCTAACAGCCCATCATCTAAATTATGGCACCAAGTGCCTCATCCAGCTTACTCTAACACCCATTGGTGGAGCGGTATGCAGGAATGGTGTGCTGGCAATCTCACTTCTCCTTCTGTAGAGCAAATGGAGTATTTTATCCCATAACAGCAAACACTCAGCACTTCAGCACTGATTTGTCTTGCCATAGACACATAGAACTACCTTCTTCCTTTGGACAACTGGCATCATCTGAAGACACCTTATCTTTGTAAAAAGCATCTTGACAAACTCTTCAAACACTGCCTCTTCTCTGCATTTGTACTCATTTATCTCCTCCCCATTGCATCCTCAGCTAAAGCAGATTATTACAAAATCCATTTAAAAAGAGCAGCAGTTTTATACTGAAATATATCTAGAGGGCAGCAAATCCAGAGGGAAATCTCATCCTTCAGTGCAAATGAAACCTCCTCTTTTATTTAATTTCTGAAAAATCAAACACAGAGTTACATAAAGCCTTTTTTTCCCTCTCTCTTCACAAAGCAGCAAAAATAATAAGATCTCTCTATAAGGCTAGATATAATCATACCTGGGAGCAAATTTTTAATTTAATTAAAGCTACTGTAGTGGGCAGAACCTTTAAGTTCAGGTGTGGGTTATGAAGAAACTGTTCGGCCATCCATAATCCTATCTGAAAGCAAAAGTATTTTTAGAGTACTGCTGTGTGACATGGAATGTTCCTGAGTTATTTGTGTATAACTGTGCTCAGTGTGAAGGATATATTTAATACTAATATTGTGTTACCAATTGGTTCTTTTATTCTTCGTGTTTTGTTGAAATTGTAGTTGACCAAATAGTAACTGTTAACAATGGAAGTCAACTTTTCTGAGAATCTTGCTTTATTGTGTTCTGCAATTCTTGAGCACATTTTGAAACACTTTGGCAAACGTTTCTAAAATTACACCTACGGAATTTCATCACCACCAGTTAGCATAGACACTAATAGAGAAGTTAAACCTCTGTCTCATCTCTCTAACATGTTTGGTATTTAAGGTATGGAATGTGGCTATCAAGAAGTTATCAGAATGCTTAAAAAGAAAGTTTAAAAGTAGCCATGCTAATGGTTTGAAGTTTACTCATTTTTTGAAAAATTTCACTATAATTGTGTATGAAAAACTGGCATTTGTATGTCGAGAGATGCAAGAAGAAGCAAACCAGTGCAACTTTGTTTGGACACTGTCAGAAACTACAGAGAAAACCAGACCAGCTCCTTTGAGCAAAGTTCTAGTTTTAGCTAGAGGCTAAATGGGGAGGCCATGCTGAGTGCCTTCAGATGCATCTGCCAAAACATGCACAATACAGTTGTGCCATTTGAATCTGACTTTGTGTCCAGCCCAGACTGCAAACACAGAGGTTAAGGATCCCGGGGGAGCATCTCTGGACACTGAAGACCTCCATCAGTTTCAGCCTCTCAGGAGAGACATTTCCCGTTCCTTACTTTCTGAAGTTGCAAACTGGGGTTAATGACCTCAGCTGGTCTGACATTTACTGATGAAAAAGGTGATTTGAAAGCTGTGGGCCATTTTTGTTATCAAGGTGCAACATATTTGCATTGAAATATGATAAGATGTATCCAGAAGAGAGGAGGATTGGGTCTGCATGGTAAGTTTTTTTGCTGGAGAGCATGCCTGAAATGAAAAGGATTTATGTAGTACCTGATCAGCATTTACGGCAAAGTCCATACAAAAGCACAAACAATTTCCTGCTAATTGCTTTTCTTCTGATGTACAAACCCCTTTTTCCTGTCTCATACATGTGGCAATTTTGTGTAGCTAGCATTACAATATTAAAATATCAAGGAATTTGTGCTGCCAGTTGTTACTGAAAATACAGGAGACAGCAACCTCCTTACATGCCTGCTATCTCTGAACATCCCTGTTCATTTATTCTACAGGAAGGGAAGATTGCCTTTCTTCCTTCAGCTTTACTAGAGTTTTCCTTTTGCCTCTGCCAAATGTTTATGAAGTGATTACTCAGTGTTTTTTAAAACAACTGTGAGTTTTGAGGTGCTGTTTCAGAATGACACACTGCCAAAACTCTCTGGCCTGCTCCTGTTCTAAATCATAGAATCACAGAATGGCTTAGGTTGGCATGACCTTAAAGATCATCTAGCTCCAACCCTCACTGCCATGGGCAGGGACATTTTTCACTAGATCAGGTTACTAATTTCCTCCTAATATCTAAAGTAAACTTACTCTCTTTCTTTACAGCTTAAGGCTATTCACCGTTGCCCTATCACTACAAGCCCTCATGTAAAGTCCCTGTTCAGCTTTCCTGTAGGCCCCCTTAGGTACTGGCAGGGGCTTTAAGGTCTCCCTGGAGCCTTCACTTCTCCAGGCTGAACAGCCTCAATTCTCTCAGCCTGTCTTTATAGGGGAAGTGCCCCATCCGTCTGGTCAGCTTAGTGGGTCTCCTCTGGACTAACTTCAACAGGTGCACAGCTTTCTTGTGCTGGAGGCCCCAGACCTAGATGGAGCACTCCAGGTGGGGTCACACAAGAGCAGAGTAGGGGCACGGACTCACCTCCTTCGACCTGCTGGGCATGCTTTTGATGCAGATCAGGATGTGGTTGGCAATCTGTGCTGTATTTAAAGGCAATAAATAACTGCTTTTTGTTTGTTTATTTGATGGTTTATTTGTTTGGTTTTACATGCTTAGTTCACTTAATGCGTTGGCCAAAAGCAGATTTTGTTCCTCTAAGAGGCATCAGCTTTTCTTCCCTACATAAATCCGTGAGCTAGATGTGGCCTTCTGATTTTTACAGTGTGAGGCTTCATGTCTGGGATATCAGATCAGAGCCTGGTCTGGGGGGCAAGATGCCATAATGGGCAGAGTGAAGCAGAGGCAGAGAAGCAAGGGTGTGCTGAGGCAGCTGCCAGAGCCATCTGGGAAAGCAGCCTGCAAGGAGAGGGAACTCTGCCCTCTGAAGTAGTTGGGGTACGGGTCAGTGGTTGTTGTGGCAGAAGATGGTTGATACCTGCCTGGAGAAGGAAATGGCTGTAAGATGGGGAAAGAGTGCCCCATCAGGGAATCTCACACAGGAGATGTGATTGCTGCCAACAGCCCTCTGTAGAATCACCCTCAGTTGTATACTGCCCTTTTCCTTGACAGCATGGAAAAGGCCCATTTTCATGGGTAGAGCTGACTACAGAAGGGGTATTTTGTGTACCCTGCTCTGAGAGTAGTGGGTGTATTGGAGCCATGAGATCCTAAACTGTTTTAGACTCCCATATTTGCTCAGATAACTGTCACTGCTTTGGGCTTCATAGATGAAATATAAACACCATTTACATCTACTTAAAGTCTGAACTGAACCTGAAATTTCTGTTCAGTCCAGTGGTGAATGTAGCTACTGTTAAATTGCTCCATTAACTATAAAGTAAAGTTTAATCTGCTGTGTTTTACTTACATGAAATGCTTCTAGGCACTGGTAATGTTCCTTTTTATTGTGTTCTCTTAACTTTACAGGAAACTGAAAGCTTTGTCCTAAAAAAAAAAAAAATGCAAAAATTCAAAAAAGAGTGAAGGGAGCAGCATTACCAGGAAGAATTAAGAGGAACAACACAGGAGCAACTCGCTGCTTTGCCTTTTCCTTTCCAAAGGAAAAAGGTGGTCGAAGAGCCCCACTAAACAGATAACCTGAAGTACTTGTGGAAAAGACTACAAGTTCAATCCAGAAAGGCAATTACTTTTTTCATTTAGATAGAATTTTTTAGCTTCTAACATGGAGTTAATTGTCTCTTTTTTCCCTCTCCTTTTTTCTTGTAATGGTCCTTTGCATAGGTTCAGTCATCCTTGAGGGCAGCTGCTCCAGCTATACAGCAATTGTCTGATGATTACCTCTTTAATACTTTCATTGAGTACATTGCTGGTTAACCTCCTTAACTGGAGAACTGCTTATTGTTATTTATGTCTTGTCAGCATAGAGGTTCATTAAGCATTGGTAAATGACATGTTTTCATATCTGCTGACACTGGAAACGCAATATGATCAATTGCAAATTGACTTCAGTGCAGCATTAGAGTGCATTTAACACACATCAGTGTATCATTCATACAAGCAGAACTCGAATTTTTATAGCTGTTTATGTCTCTCTAACATTAAAGTATAAATTCTCCCAAGTCAAGCAATTCTTGGTAAAACAAAATGCAAACGCAGTCCAACAAGTGATCACGTATCCCAGGCCAGGTCTCAGCAAAAGAAGTTTTTGGATGGCAGGATGCTCGAAGTGATGAAACAGCCCTGATTGCCTCAGCTCTGCCAGGAGGCAGGGAGGGGCTGTGATCTCTTGCAGACGTTCTCTGCCGTGTGCCTGAGGCTGCACCAGGGTCAGCTCTCCAGCACTCTTCCTCGTTTGCTGGCTTGCCAGCACCTCCCATTCTCTGCCTGTTCCCTCTCCATTAGGAGTTTAACACTGAGTCTTGCCTACAACCCAGGCAGGTCTGAAGATGGCTTTGTGTATGTGTGATTCCCAGAGGCTGAGCTGACAGACACCCCGGTGGCCACATCCTGTGAGGGGGTCCATCATGGGAACCAAGAGCTTCCAGTCTCTCAGATGTAAATGGTCTTTTACTGCTCTGTTGTTTGCCCTCCTGACAAGGAATCTGTGCTCACTCTAAATTGGGACATAAGTGCTGCTTTTTGGTATTACTGCAGCAGCAGCAGTTCCTGAAGAAGCTGCAGTTGCTTTTAGTGGCTCAAGACCATTGTTAAACTGACAATCAGCTTTGGTGATAGAGATGCTGAGGTCGGAGGACAGGGCTCTGAAATCTTCCCTGCTGCACATGAGGGTAGAGCATCCACTGCAATAACACTGTCAGGCACTGGGGATCTCCTGTCCTGTGGAGGCTTGGGGCGGTGATCTTTATCAGTGCTGTAATCTCCTCTCTAGGATGAGCTGTGACTCGATGCTAAGGGCAGAGAAACAGTGACTAACTAACCTCTCAGGTTGCCTCCTGCCCAAAGACGCACATGTGCATAAGTTTCGCTGGCTGTTCCTTACTGGGGTACAGGATCCCTGTCCTGTTTCCTTCTGATCAAAATTTCTAGGAGCTATATTTTTGTAGTTTTGAGACTGCTGTCTCGTGTAGCAGTGTACTTGGATTGGAGTAGGTCACCTTCATAGACACCTGAATTTCTAGACCCCTTCAAAAATTTATTTCAGTGGCAGGGGTACAATTTTAAACTCTGTGGATACGGGCAGATTATATGATAAAGATTTGCCATCAGAGTTAGGAAAAGCATATCATTATATTAAAACCCCCTCAAAACAGCATTAGAAAAAAATCTTTTTGAAAAAAGGTTTTCATTGAAAAGCACCGTCAGGTTTCAATTTAGGACAATACTGTAAAATAAAATCATGAATGCAGGCTGTAACCCTGGGAGCATCCAGTGCTGATTTACTATGCCTGGACATACCTGCTGTAGAGTTAGATTGTTATTTTTCTCTATTGTTCTGTCACACATTGTTGCATAGCTGAGATTCCTCACTAGTAACTGAGAAAAAATGGAGAGGATTAACTTGCATTAAGTCCATTATTTTACGTTCTGGAGGAAAAACGATGGCTTGTGTTGAAATCCTTTTGGGAAGAAAGTAAGATCTTGCATTGTTTTAATAGGGGTAGCTCTGTATGTAAGTCAAAACATTTTGACATTCATCTGAAGAATTCTGACTCAGCTTATAGTTTGATTTTGTTGGAATATTTGCAATATGCTCTTGGCTTTGCATGCTGCAATAACTTTCTTGTTTTTTCCTATGAAAACGAAATTAAAATTCAGATTGTAATTTCTGTACAGAAAAAACATGAGCTTCCAATCTAATCTGTTTGGTTAATGACGTTCCTGAAGAAAACTGTCATCTTCCTAATTATACTTATTCTCACTAAATATCCAGAACCATATTTGCTCATTGGCAGCTGAAGTACTGGTTGTGTCTGTTTGCTCTCTGTGGATTAAACCCTGTGAAATAGCATTTTTTCAGCATCATGAATAGCAGAATGCTAAATTAATACTATGGCTCCCTAACAAAATGGCTTTTATGTAAGATTCCAGTATCCTTATGTTGTTACAGAGCCACAATACTAGTTTATCATTCTGCTATTTCTGGTGCTGAGACAATATTGATGGGCTTACTAGGAGTCCAGCTGTGATGTTCATGCTGAGGAGGAGTCAGACAGATGAAAGTAAATTTCAATCTGAGTTTAAGACTATAAGGTTGAGCAGGTGGCAGAGCCGGTGACTTCAATCATTGTTATCAACATGTTGATTGTTCCTGCATCTTGATCCCAATTTGGTTGGTTTTTAGCACAGTACAAGAACAGATCCTGCCCCGGGAAAGCCACAGCGCACTGACAGCACAGACTGCAAACTGTGTATCTGAATAAGATATATTTTAAAAAAGACTACCTGTTGGTCACAAAATGGTTTTTTTTTTAAGGAAGGCAATGATGAACCTGACAAAGGATAGCAAGGTGAAGAAAAAGGGGCTGTCTAAGAGAGATTTGAGTGTCTATGCAAGAAGTGTAGTGATTCCACTTAACCAAACTTCTTGTTCACACAAAATTTGAGATCACAGGGAGTTTTACAATTCCTCTTTCCTTTCTTAAAATCACTTAAAATGCAGTTTTATTTCAAGAAAACTGAGAGATTGGGAAGATGTCTCAGTAGATAATTTATAGATAACTCTGATATTCAGAGTTATCTAATATATAGATAACTCTGGATGATCACAGAATATGCTGAGTTGGAAGGGACCCACAAGGATCTACTCCTGGCCCTGCACAGGTCCATCCTCAAGAGTCACACCATGTGCCTGTGAATATCATCCAAACACTTACTGAATTCTGTCAGGCTTGGTTCTATGACCACTTCCCTGGGGGGCTTGTTTCAGTGCTCAGCTACCCTCTAATATCCTACCTTCTAATATCCATCCTAAGCCTTCCCTGACACAACTTCAGGCCATCCCCTTGGACCCTTCACTGGTCACCACAGAGAATCAGTGTCTGCCCCTCCTCTTCTGCTCATGAGGATGATGTCTACTAACAACAAAATGCAAGAAGAGAAGATCCCTGAGCTCTTCAAACGGAACTTTTAAAATTTGCTGGAGACATGCTGGGGCCAGGCTTTCTCAGAGGCACTGCAGACTCCACTTCTGCTGTCTCTGGCTGTCAGAACAGCAGTGCCACTGCCAGGCTGTAAGATAGGGAAGTGCTTTTCCTCCAGCCTGCCTAGAGAGCCCAGGCAGATCTAAGGCACTCTGCAGATGGAGGAAACTGCCACTGACATCCTCTGCAAAAACCATCACAGTCCAGCAAAAGGTTGGGACAGAGACTTACCATTTCTTGGCTTGGCATGTGTGTACAGAGGCTGCTGCCCATCCCAGAGCTGTAGCCAGGCTGGGGACAGAGCCATTGGCCCAGCCAGGGGGGCAGGAGGACATAGAGCAGGAGCCATATGGAAGGCTGAGTTCTTGCTCCTCATGATTCCTATGGTTTTGACAGACAGGAGTCTTAAGTATCAATATTACAGATAGTTGCAAGGATGAGGATGAAGATTGACCAGAAATACCAAAAGGACCAGTATTTCATTAAGGAGAATAGATTTATTGACTGTCTAGACCGAAGTTAGTTTTGTATTCACACTTCAAAAGTTTTAATTAAGGTTTGCACTCAGCCCGTCTAGCCATTCCCAGGTTAGTTTTATGAAAACATTAACCTTGACATTTTGACAACTTTTTCCCTTTCATTTAGTCTCTCATTTAAAGTTGTTTTCATTGTCTGTGGTTTAGCGATTCCCTTGGTCTGATTACACAACCAAGCCCTTTGAAGAGTGACAGCTCACTGTGCCCAGTGGCAGCTCCCAGCACAGCATTTAATTCTCAGTTCAAGCCGAGCAGTGGAGCTTTACCTCTGTGGTACTGCACCAGCATTACACCAGGTTTCGTGGGCAGCGATGTGAAATTTGCCTCCACATTTGCACAATATATTTGTGAGATCAACACACTGGTGGCTTCACAGCTTGCAGGGCTCACGGCCAGCCGAGGATGTGGAGCCCTCCCTCACCTCTATGCCTCAGCAACATTCTCCTGTTGTCCCTGCTGTCATCACGTACACATAGAGTCCTGTACCTTCTAGTGCAATGTGTCTCGGTGGAAGATGCTCCAACTCCTGCAGTAGCTTCTGCCCTGTGCAGAATGCAAAGATGCTTTGACAGTGTCATACATTGATTTGGAAAGCCCAAGTTCAGCACTGTTGAATCAGAGAAGTGCCCCAAATCCCCTAAGAATTTAATGCAAAATATACTTAAGTATTTCTGCTCCGGTTTTCTGAAGATATTTAGGCAGAAAAGTATGCAAACCATGTAGACATACAGTGATGCAGGAGGATGCTGTGAACATCATGGTGGAATATTTCCATGGCTCATAACAAATACCTCTTCCAAGTCTGAGCCCTTAAGTTTTACTGATGTATTTCTTCTCAAGTGTTTTTCTCTGCAAAGCTGCTGTGGTTATTAATTCATTGGAGCTCATGAGGTGCTGAAGCAGAGCATTTGAGTGTTAATGGCAGCACTTTGATAGACAAGTAGAGAGACAGAGAAGTTGTAACATGTCTCTCTCCAGGGAGACAGGAGAACTCATCAACTCTGAAGAAAGGAATAACCCTCACTCTCCATCTCTGCACATCTTGCTTTAAGACTGCATTATGTCGGGGAATTTCCATTCCGATCCCACTGACTGAATGTGAGAAACTGATTGTCCTGGTTTGATGAACAAATTATT
>VXBA01001198.1:3023-69558 GCA_013399895.1 Serilophus lunatus
CCCCTCCCCCTATTTTCTCAGCAAGTCATCTAGCTGAGAGAGCAGTTCCCTTTCTGTTTTTGTCCTTTTTCCCCTTTGTGTTTTTTTCTTTTGCGTGTCAAGTGTTTCTCTGTGTAATTTTGGGGTCCCTTTGGGTTATCCCTTCTTCCCTATTTTAAACCCCCTGTAATAAACTGTTCACCCGCTGCTAATTTTGTTTAGCTTTCCATCATCTTTATTGCATGCCCTGAGATGATAAAAACCACCACAATGCTTTATTCACTTGCAAAAATTGCATAGTTTCTTGAGATTTCTTGATAATGAATATGCAGAAAGCATCACCACTTCTTAAAACTAGTATCATACACAATATGAGGAGTAGGCGAGAACCAGAAGAACCCTAGCCTTGTGGCACAGAAGAGAGACAAGAGGGAGAGTTGGCATATAGAGAACAAAAAGAGAATTGAAATAGCAGCAAAGTAAATAGGAACTGACAAATTTTTTCCCATCTCACATTTTCAGATACCTAGTCTTATCAGTGTAACCTGATAGAAACAAATGCTTAGTTCACAGTCCTAAATACTTTTCTTTGTTTATCTGTCAGATGGAAGAGGTAGACCAAATGAAGACTTAGACAATAGCTAACTAATGATCCATCCAGGTTCAAAGGAGCTTAGTTGAAGATGCAGAGTGGAAACTTCCAGACAAAGTCCTTTTAAACACCACATAGATTCAGTCTGACAATGTCTTAGTGCAGCTCAGGTTACTTTTCTCCACTTGTGGTTAACCGTTCCTATGGGAACTGTGAAGTGGAACCAGGCCTGTAAAAAATTGCTGAAATTTTTCCTAGAAACTAATATTAGTAATCCTGCTCTGCTCTTCAAGATTCAATTTTCTCTAATAATCCATTGTAAAGTATAGACACATAAATTGTGCATTCTTGTCAATGGCATTTTCTTCTTATTTAAAAATTCAGGGGGTTGCCAACTGAGAATGATGAAAAAAGCTAGCTCAAGTCACTAAAACCTCTACCAACTGATGACAAAAGATGATGTAGGCAGCAGCAGAAGACAATGTTTTATTTATTACACAGTAAGCCTTGAAGGTTTGCTCTAGCCTAGCCAAAAGGCTGTCATTCTGTAACTTGTAGTTCTTGAGAAAACAAGAAAACCGCTCAGATTTTTCTTTTTCTGAAAGACTCTGCATGTGTTGGCCTGTCAAGTAACACTCTTTGGAACTGAAAGTATTGCCTTAAGGACAGGGAAGACGCACCTTCCCTCAATTATATTCTGTCTCTGTCATAACAAAACAAGGTTTTTACTGTTGAGTTACAAAATAAAGTAGGATTTGGGGGAGCCATCTCAGTATATTTTGAAAAATCTCTTCTTTCTTGTGTCAACTAAGGCATCACAGTATAAATTAATTGCTTCAAACTGCTTACTACCATAATTAACTCTGCTGTGCTCTAGGTTTAGAAATAGCTGTTTTATAACTGTTGCAAGTCAAAATGCTCTGACATCAAAGTAGTCACTTGCCAAGAGACCATGACACCTCCTTTAGATGTATATTGGTTGAAAACACCCCCTTTTATTTGTCCCTACGAGGCTGAGTGAGCAACCACTATAAAATCGTAGTGAGTGAAATAGGAGTTAAGTCAGTGAGCATTTAACAATGTATAACCTCTATTATTCTGCTCCTAGGAGCACTGAAATTTGCATGGATTAACATGTTGCTGGCTGTAATGACAGCAGTTAGGAAAGGATATCAGTAGCAGCAACAGAGATCCAGTGAGAAGAGTAGACATAGCCAACTTCAGAACTTGAAGAGAGATACTGCAGAGCTGTTCAGTCTCTGGCTAATAGCCCCTAATTCCTTGGGTATTGTTCGTAAGACACCTATAACTATGCTAAAGCTTTTTACTTTTAGTATGGATATAAGGTATGAGACTGTCAAGAAATCCAAGCCATTAGGTTTTCAGTACTTTCTATTCTTCCTACTATGCTTTATATAGTTGAAAGGTAAGAGAAAGATATGCTATATGAAAATCTAACTACATCTGGAACAGAAAAAATTGCTATCTCTGGCATACTGGTACAGTATGCCAGTCAGTATCTATATCTTCACATGAGCAGAAGCACATAGAAAGATAAAGTCTAGTTAAATCTTTTTAAATCAATCTAAAATACTTAAGTGCTCAATCTAAAATACTTAAGTAATACTAATGCATATAAAGCAAATTTGTTTCATATTGTTGTTCATTAGATGATGAAATAGTGTTTAAAATATGGGAAATATATAACATACAAAATAAAAGTTGTTTTTTGTTTGTTTGTTTGTTTTTTCCTGAGTCTACCTTTTCTGGCACTGAAAAGCCATAGGATCCTTGTGCTTTGCTTGAGAATAACAAGATATGAGATGTGAAACTGGTGATAGTACATTCAAATACTGTATTCTTTCAGAAAAATAGGATTATGACCAGTGTTATATCAGTTTCTTGTGTCTAAAACTTACCAGAATACATTAATCAGGTAAAAAATCACTAACTGCAGAGAGGAGCTAGTGATTATAAAGGAGAGAGGGGGACAGGTAGAGTAAACAAGAGAAAGAAAAACCGTCTGTGGAGCAGAGAGATGTCATTAGCAGAAAAGCAGTGGGGTGAACACAACCTGGCAAATAAAATTGAATTCCAAAATCCAAATACAAACTCAAGAGACAAACGAATAGCCTATGTTTATCATTCTTAAAGCTGCCAGATGTTTGTACTGTCTCAAATGAAGAACAGTGTGTGTTTTAAAGCAAGGATTGACCTTTGAATTTTAATCAAAATTACTTTAATGGACTATTGAGTGCAGAAACAGACTGTTGATTTTACCAGGAAATATTATAAATTTTCTAAGTAATAAGAATGCATAAAGGAAGTGTGTTTATATTGCAAATGGTTACTTAGCTTGTTTCACTCTGTTAAAACCTCAAGCAATGGATTCATATTCTTCTACTTAGAACTATGGAGAAAAAAGGTCAATGAATTAGATGATATACATTGTCCAGTAAAAATATGCCAGTACCTAAGTTAATGCAATGAAATGTTGTTTCGCTAATATAAATTGCATTCTGTAACAGAAGAAAGTAAATAATTCCAGTGTATCAACCTCTGGAATACGCTCAAATGTTGTTCTTCAGCTAAGGCATTTATCACAATGAAAGGATAATTTAAAGCAAGGTCCCTAAACATGTACATGTTGGATTTTCATTGACCTTATCATCATTTCTTATTAGGAATTGTAATGAATTATTATATTTAGAGTAGATATACAATGAGAAACTATACATAGACTAAGAACTCAGATTGGGTTACTGAAAAATACTATAATAAATAAAAGCTATTAATAAAAAACAATGTGTAATAAATTAAGGTAGGTTGAAATGTAATTGTAGAACTTCGTGGATATTGGGCTGAATTTAAAGTTACGTGTACTGGAAATTTAATGACTCCTGACTTTTGAACGGGGCTGTGCTAATTAATCAATTGGTAATTACAGCTGTGATTAACAACTCTGGTTGTGATGGGTAACAAGTATTGATTAATTCCCCAGTAATCTCGGCACAGTTTAGAATAAGAAGCACTTCATAGGATGCAGAAGGCATGATTAACAATAATAAAAACACTTCACTTTCATTACAGGGCTGTCTTGGTGGAATAAGATTTGTGAAAATGGGAAACCTAGGTAGATTCACGAAGGTAAAACAGCCAAAGATTGCCTTAATGAAAGAGAATTATTGGGGAAAGGGGGTGCATTTTTTCATAGTGATAAATTTGCTCCAGACTTAAAGTCATTATGTCCTCACTACTGAAGACTTTTTTCATTACAATAGCATGTTCATTTTGAACTGGACTTAGAAATGCTTTTTATTCCCATAAAATATAACATTTACACACTTTCCAAAGTGCCACATGAATAGTAGTTCATTATCTGCTCCTACAATGGACTACTAATGATGGGCACAAGGAGATGAAATATACATCCAAACCTGACAATTTCATTTTGTGACAATGTCTTCAATTTTATTTTCTTTGTTCCACAGAAGAACTGAAAAGAAAGCGGTTGAGAATGTTTTCTAAAAAGAGGAATATGCTAAGATATCTTTTCAGAACCAAAGTCTTAGTTTTATATTGTCAAAAATAGGTAGATATGTATGTTACCTACTAGTTAGGACATTGGCATTATACAGCAGAAAGCCAAGGGGGCTCTTATTTCTTTACAATCAGTACAAAGACCACTGTGAGCTGGGTGCAGGATGGACTTGAATCTGGATACATGCAATGCAAATCTGTTCCCTAAACATGATAGTATAGAAAGTCTTCTGTTTAGTAAAATAAACAAAAAAATTTCAAACATCTGCCTCTGGAACAAACAAACAAACAAAAAAATAAAAAAGAGTATCAGTACTACAATTACTGTTAATGTCGAAAAATATGCAGATGAAGAGAATTTTTTTTTCAATTTGTCATTCATTGCACGTCAACTTTTGGCACCATTCATATGTACTATGATTTAAAAGTGCATATGAGCTGTTATATTTCCTCTCTGGAAACCAATCAGTGACAGGATGCTTTTTTTTCAGTGAGCTTCTATCACTAGGGAAAAGAAAAAATTAATTATAATCAATTTTAAATCCCATTAAGAACTGAGACTTTTGAGCCAAAATAATTTCTATACTCTCAATCCTTGCCATTTTATTATGATTTTTGTTGTTTATTATGATCTTTGTTGTTTATTATGATATTAATATTTTGGGTTTGGGAAGTTCAGTCAACTGAATATATCAGTAGTCAAACTTTAAGAAAAATTATTATATGCTAAAAGCAAAAAGAGCTTAAAATTGCTCATGTGATTTTAAAGTTAATTTGAGTGACATGGGTGGATGGCACGGAAAGGTTGACTTCTAAACATTTGAAACCCCAAGACAAGACTGTGAAGTTCTGTTCATGTTGACATTTGCCTTCTCTGAGTAGATGAGTTGATGTTCCTTTTAGTAGCTGATGTATGTCCAGGATGTCCAGAAGTGCCTATGACAACTGCTCCTGCCTATGCAGGAGACTGAGGGTTTGCTTCACATACTGTTTGCTTGAAGATATAATTTTGAATAATTGATCTTGGTTTCTTTTTGAAGAATTCTGAATTTTCCTCCAGACTAACTCAAAGTGCCCTGGTTGGCTGCTGAGTGCCTGGAGCCAGAAGGGTTATTAGGAGCTTAAAGGGGCAAAATTGCATTTATATAAATTCTAGCACTATTGTAAGGAAGAATTAGTAGAGTGAATTTTCGTAGGTACAGATTTAATTTTTTCATGGTCTTCTGGAATCTCTTGGCTTTCTTGCGAGGGATTATCACATCCTTTTCTATATCATCTTGAATTGAAGAAAAGGAAGGAAGTGAAAGATGAGGGTGATCACCTCTGTGTCAGGTAAATGCAGCAAAGCACCTAGATTTGACCAAATCCATAAATCCTCTTAATCAAGCAAGTTGTTTTCCCTGAAACAGATAGTAACAATGAGAGAGTGCTTTCATATGCTAATATCTAGAGACTCACTCTTCCAAGAGATGTAGTAACAGGACCTTTACAGGACAGCAGAGGGAAGATGACAAGAGATTAGGAGGAATTATTAGATCTGAAAACATTGCAATTTAATGAACAGTTATACAGTTACCCTTTGGCCACCAATAAACATTCCAGGCTATGACTTACTAGGCTTGAGCAACCTTGTTATTTGGCTGATGTTAGACTTAGAAAACTTGAATCAACTTATTTTCTAGTAGTTTTATCTCTCTTGCCATTATCTGATTTTATTACTCAAACGGGATTTACTTATCTATGTCATATACTGTGTGCCATGTAAGAGGCATATCAGGTCTACATGCCTTCTACCTTTTCTCCAAGAGAGCTTCAAAAGATAAATCTGATACTTTCTCAGGAGGTGATTGTAGTAGAGCAGACAGTATACATCTGCATATAAGGGCATACTTTGTCTGTGTAACTAGTGTGCTTAAAACTGTTAGAACAGATAATTTCATATAGCGTTTTTTTATGATATCTTTTCTTAGTATCACAAAAGTTTGCACATTTGCATTTGCTATCTTAATCTTAGGTAATTAAAACCACAAAATATACGGTACTCTTTACTTCTGAGTAGCATATGAATACAGTTTATTTATGCAATGCTATGCACTGTAATAATATGTAGGCAAGACATTACAGGAGAACTTCATATGCTGGTTTGAACCAAAATGGGCATCAAACATTCAGTATTTTGCCCTGCTCTTGTGATCATTTGCAGGGTAAGAAGAACGAATGTGAAGAAAGACCAAGAGCAGGCCAAGGCCTTCAGAGGCAGCAAATATAAGAACCTGTGGAAACAGAGAAAACAGAAAGGCAAGAGACATGAATATATATTGAACATATAAGGATATAAGAGATAAGGAACTGTGGGATGTGTGGTGAATTGATCTTATGACTATTTCCATAAAAAAAACAAAGTTTGCTTTGGTTACAGGATGGCAGGAAGAAGAACCAAGAGAGAAACTATGTGAGTATTTTCTTCCCAGAAGGTAGTCTATACCACATGAAAATTATTTTCTGTTCTTAAAAACAGCTTCTCTTTTTTGGCTCAGAAGATAAAATTATAAGTTCTTCATACTTGAGGAATATTTCTAAATATTGAAATATATCTATGTGTTTCATGTGTTAAATGTCAGAAGTGTCAGAAAAAACAATATCACTTTAGAGGTGGAGGGAGGGTTTTCTTAATGCTTTTAAAATATATAAGTATGATGATCAAACTCAGTTCCTCATTCTGCCTTATAGTATGACTACATCCTGTTTGTGACTTGTTTTACAGTAGAAAAACACAACAAAACCCTTAGGATAATTCAACTTAAGAAATTATTAGTTAAAGAGAAGCCATGAGTGGTATTCTTAATGTATGGCATAAAGATATACAACAAAGCATTGTTATTTTCTAAAGATGGTGCTTTATTCATATGAATATGAAGATCATAGTAATGCCTACTGCCAAATGGCAGAAGTTTACAGGCATCTTTTAACTGAAGAAACAGCATGGTGATTCATTGATAATTAGGAGCCTAGAGGGACATTCATGAAAAGGTCCTATCAAGCTTTCAGTAGGCATCACTAGAATTTAATAAGAATTAATTAATTTTTTATGTTGCTGTTCAACATGAACTTTGTCTAAGTTTAGAGACAATTATGTACAAAAGAGCACAAGATGAAGAAAGAAAATACCCACTTCTTTATTAGTTATGTATATAAATGTCTAATATAAATATATATATATCCAAACGAGAGACATATAGAACACACAAGAAAAGCAATATCTCTAAAGAGAAAAAAATACTGAACAGCTTGTAGGTAACAGAAGAAAAATACTTTCTCTTGTTAGAATTGATTAATAAGTCTCCGACCATTCTCTGTGGTCCTAGGAAGATGGTGGCAGACCTGGACTCCCTTGGTAAGTTGATGAAGGGGAGAAAGAGGAAAACAATCCCGCTAGCTATTTGGGTGGAGGAGAGGGAAGAAAAAACCTCTATATATGAACTTGTTCTCCAATGAGGTCAAGCTGAAATCCAGGCAGATGGCGGCAGAATTGCTGATGGCAACCAGAGAGCAGGACCCAGGCTACCTTCTCTGTCTGAACCATGCAGGAAAGAGAACCCACGCTTCCCCGCATCAGAAACATGTCATCAGCTGCACCTGCGCACCGCCAGCCCAGAGCACTGCTGCTGCCTCCCACCTAGATATGCCCCAGCTAGGCTTCAGCCCCTGGTGCCGCACCAGCACAGCCTCGACCACGCCTCTTCTCAGGCCTGGCAGCCGCCACTGTCTGCATGGTGGCACCTGCCGCAGAGCCAGGCAATGATGATGGCGCCTCTGGTTCCCCCGCCCAACGCCGCTCCACCTGGGCAAGAGGACACCTGCCTCTTCTGCTGGTGCAGTGGGAGGGAAGCAGGGGACAAAGTGGTGGTGCTGGGCCAGCTCTGCCAGCCCCCAGCTGCAGCAGAGGGAGCAACATGAGCATGTCCCCGGCTGAGCAGGAATGAGGAGGGGGCAGAACAACTGTCCTGCAAGGGAAGAGAAAATAAGATTGACAAAACAAATACCAAAACCATAACTACCTTCTAATTACCTCACAACCACACAGTTAAAATGTAAAAGAAATAATAAAACCTCTCTGAGTAATACATAATTTAAATAGTCAATCAAATTTAGAAATAATGTCTTTAGGTTTCTTGAAAGAAAAGATGAGTCTATGAACCTTCTACATAGTTCTTTAATGGTTGTGATAACGACATATATTCCACTTATATTATTCCTTTTTGACTCTATGGACATTGAAGTT
This sequence comes from Serilophus lunatus, assembly GCA_013399895.1. NCBI lineage: Eukaryota > Metazoa > Chordata > Aves > Passeriformes > Eurylaimidae > Serilophus > Serilophus lunatus. The sequence goes on from VXBA01001198.1 coordinate 11,417, forward strand.
CTTTACTTACTTTCCATGAGCAAGATGACGCCAAGCTGAGTGGTGCAGTTGACACATCTGAGGGATGGGATGGATAGCATCCAGAGGTACCTGGACAAGCTCAAGAAGTGGAACCATGAGGAATGGTTCCTCATGGGAATCTCATGACGTTTAACAAGACCAAGTACAAGATGTTGTACCTGGGTCAGGGCAACCCGTGGTATCAGTACAAGTTGGGAGATGAATAGATCAAGAGCAGCCCTGTAAAAAAGTGTTGGAGAAAGCGTTCCAGAGTCAGACACGTATCTTCATAGAAGTAGAGTGAATACTCCATTTATTACACAAAAATGCATAGTTTTTATAACAAGCAAGCTTTTTCACATCATTGGCTGTCTCACTTGAGTTCATGTGCCTCGGATAGCAAGCTGATTGGTTATACATTTGTCACTCACACCCTTAGCAACCACAGTGTTCAGACTTCACTTCCCCCATCCTTGCCTGTGCATTCCTAAGGTCTCTTTCTGATTAAGTCCAAGGTCGAATCATTCCTTGTTGGTGAGACCCCCACACAGCTGCGGGGCATATGCCTCGTTATGTCCTCTCTGCTAAAAATCCTTCTACAAAGAAGGACTTGGGAATGCTGTGAGTTGGGGTTAGAAAGGGAAGTCAGGGCCCTGCTGAGACACAGGGCTAGGATAGAGCAAGTTCTGTAAACACCAGACACGAACATCAGATAAGGGGGGACAGAGACGGCGAAAACCAGACATCACAACAGCCTGGAACAACATCTCAAGGTCTCCTAGAAGAGGAGGATGTGCCTGTCTGCGACGGGACGATGGCAAAGAAAGCCCAGCCCTCGAAGGGACGGGGTGGAGAAGAGGGTGGGCTCGGAGCAAGAGGGGCCAATCAGAGCTGTGTGACGGCTGTCACTCAGGAGGGGGATATAAGCCCGGGACAGGCATGTGATCGGGGAGCGGGGATTTGGAGTGAATCTGTAACGCCGCTCCCTGCGCAGATTAAACACACTTTCTCATAACGAGGCCTACATTGTGAGTTCGGTTTCTGCAAGTCAGCTGGTGAATGAAAGGCTGGACCTGAGCTGGCAAGATGCACTTAACAGCCCAGAAAGCAAATCGTGTCCTGGGCTGCATCAAAATTAGTATGGCCAGCAGGTCAAGGGAGATGATTCTGTCCCTCTGCTCCAGTCTAGTGAGAATCCCACCTGGAGTACTGCATCCAGTTCTGTGATTCCCAACATAAGGCGGCTCTGGACCTGTTGGAGCAAGTCCAAACTAGAGCCATGAAGATAATCAGCGGGCTGGAGCACCTCTCTTATGAAGGAAGAGATTTGCGGTTGTTCAGCCTGGAGCAGACAAGGCTCTGCAGAGACTTCATTGCAGTCCTTCAGCACTTGAAGGGGACCTACAAGAAAAACATGGACAAACTTTTTAGCAGGACAGTAAGACAAGTAGTAATTGTTTTAAACTAAAAGAGAGAAGAATTAGTTTAGATATAAGAAGTTTTTTACAGTGGAGGTGGTGAAACATTGAAACAAGTTATTCAGAGAGATGGCAGATGTCGCATTCCTAGGAACATTCAAGGTGAGGTTGACTGGGGCTCTGAGCAACCTTATTTAGTTGAAGATGACCCTTTTCATTGCAGACGAGGTGGACTAGATGACTTTTAAAGATACCTTCCAAACACAAATATTCTAACATCTTATGATTCTATGATGAATTGCTTTAGTCTCTGACTAGAAGTTGTGAAAACATCAACACATTATGTGTTTACCTAGAAAGAATACCAGTTATACTGTAGAACAGGAAAGGAGAAAGAAATTTCCTGTTTTGAAATTGTTGGACAAAAATTTTGGAATTGAATCCCCTTACTTTGGACAACATTATTAACTTTTGCCTTTTCTGCTCTCAGCACAAAACTACCGAGTGAGAAGCAAGGGGGCTGGCCCACAAGGGAAAGTAAGCTGACAGCAAGTCCACGCAAGGACCTCTCTGTAAAGGGCTTCACCCCATGAGAGTCCACAGTCAAGCCAGAGGGTCAAGTCAGTAAAGCAAGGTCAGGACTGGCAAAGTACACGGCCATGCATGGTATGCCTGTGGGGTAGCTCAGACAAGAACCAAGGACCTGGGCTGTCTGTAGACAAAGGGTGTAGGGTGATGGAGGCTCAAGGTGAGGCTTCTCTCAGTTTTTTCTCACAGCTTAGCTGTTTTCATGGAAGTCTGGTTCAAGGTGTGCTGCAGCAGGGCAGACAGATCCCAAGGACTGCGATGGAAGAGGGGAGAAGTTGCACAAGAAGTCTGAAAAAGAAGGTGTGTAGAGGCTGGTCATGGCAATTAGACCCTGTTGATGTACTCAGTGCTTTGATACCTCAAATGTATGCCAAAATGTAGTTTGAGGAGTTTGTTTACAAAGATGGTTAATAAACGTAAATCAGCAACTTCCTGTGCTTCATCCATATATTTATCCTTAGAAATGAGGGAAAATAAAACGAGCTACTGTGGCTTTTGTTTCTGTAATATATTTGAGTAATGCTTAACATTCACCTAAGTTCCCATTTTAATTCTTTGGTGGCTATTTATACTCTTCTTTCATGTATGAGCAGTTAGATAGAGATATATGTCAGTGTTTAATTCTCCATGTGGCTAAATAATTATAATATAACTCATTCTCCAGGATACAGTGATGTGTCCTACTGCATCTGCAAAGGGAAATGCATATCCACAGAGAGGGATTAAAGCTGCGTAACCACAGACTTGTTTAATTTGGAAGGAACGTCTTGAGATCATCCACTCATGTCCATTCAGGAACCAAGTACCTTACATTTGCTTTCAGATAGAATAATTCTCTTATCAATAATGTTTTTCCTCAGGGATACCTGTTATTTGGTTAGTTTTTGTCCACGCAAGGTTCTTAGCTTTCCCTACTTTTTCTTCTATGCTTAGTTTTACTATGTACCCCATCCATTTACAAGAGTTCCAAAGTTGTTTTCATCTATGCTAGGCACTCAACTGATGAAACATCCATCTCTCCTCTGGGATGGTCTTCTTTACACTTTCTCACACAGTTGCGATGATTTTCTCAAGTTCTCTTAGCTCAATTTCATTCTACAAATATTATAATAGTTTTAAAGAGGAACATTTTGAAGTGATATTCTCTCTTTTCATATGCTCCTGTTATTCCCAGCATTCTAATACATCTAGGAAGACACTGAGCATAAACCAGTTGAAAGGTTTCATATCACTTAATTTAGAAGTACTTTCAGCTGACTACTTCAGATAATGTTCTCTCTATTTAACTAGGAATGCCTAACATCAAGCAGCATTAGGGCACAAACTTTGGCACTGTTCTTGTAGAGTTTTATTCAGAAAACTCATCTTTCCTCTCTCCTCCAAATCACAGATATTCTTAAAAACTCTTTCTAGTTTGTCCCATATTTATTACCCAAATAAATGTAAAAAATATATATAAAATAGGACTGCTATCAAGCAGGGTATTATTTCAGTAAGAAAAATAATTTTTCACAAAATAGTGATTAGAAGTATTCAAGAATTACTTCTGTGCTGTACAGAACTGAGACAATAATGCATAAAAATTTCCCACAAATTTTCATTCATATTTTCAAATGAATTCATATATTCATGTGCCTTCTCTTCTTGAGCTCACTTCTGTATACATTTGTGTAATTAAACTGAAGTAATGCTAATTTCCAAGTTGTGAATATGAAAATGTACAGAAGCAGAAGATTGCATTGACTATGGAGGTACTGCTTGTACAAATGCTTTTATAATCTCTGAGTGGAAAAAGCAAATGAACATATCTTTGTTTTACATGTGAGTTAGTGTATATATGCAGTCGGTTGAATTTTTTTTTTTTTTTTGGTAGAAAAATGAATTTGTATGAGTAATTTTTATAAGGAATCTTTGCTCTATGATGCTGTATTTAGGCAAATGCAAAAAGGCAAATGAGGAAAAAAAATGAAAAAATGGATACTAGTAGCAACCAAGATTAGTTTAGTGGCTTGGAACACAGTGCTAATAATGCCAAGGTTCAATCCCTGTATGAGCCATTCACTTAAGATTTGGACCTAATGATCCTTGTGTGTCCCTACCAACACAGAAGATTCTGTAACTGAACTCAGGGTTTGTATTTATGAGATGTAAAACTGGCACAGTCAAAACTAAGAATTTAAACAATGCCTTGACTGATTTTTTTTCAACTGGACTCAGAAAGGCATGCGAAGAACTCCATCCAACCCTAATGTGAGGCAGCTTTGAAATGCCTCCTTCTCCATCCTCCAGATTAGGTCCTTCATCAGCCCATTACCATCTTCAAATCCACTAGTTGTTTTCTGGGAAGGGAGAGGAGCACTGCTAGAGTAGAGTTATTAGGCATATGATAGCTCAGTACAAAAACACAGGCAAGGGAAAGACATTCAGTCACAATTCAGACCAATAAAGAAAAATAGGAAGTAGCAAAATCATAAAAGACTTATGAAATTATAACACAGGACTTCTATTGCAGATACTAGTCTTGAATGTGTGATGCAGCGACTGGTGTGATGATATCAGCAACTATTAACTATGGTGTGATTTCGCATGGTATGCATTCATTATTGTGACTCCACTGTAGTATCAGTGGGTCATTCATAGACAGTTTTACCCTCTGTGTAGGCACTTCAGTTTAGGTCAGCTAAGAGTTCTCTCAAAGTAATGCAAGTCTAACTGGAAAAGAAAAAAATACTATGGGAATTGAGAGCTTTATCAAGATAACTTTTGGTTGCAACCTTTTATATATGTCCTACCTTATATTTATTAGTACATTTATTACTATACCCTATAGTGTAGGATTCATCATTAGTATCATACAAGGTTCCCAGAAAAACACAAAGCATGCTATAGGGATTTTTGCATTTTTATACAAACAATTTAGTGAATATGTCTTTCAGCAATGTTAACTAATTACATTTTTATTTATTCTCTGAAATTGAAGTGAGTTATATTTAGATTTTTTTAATTAAAATAGTCAAACTCTATTCATGTGCATAATTTAGATATCCTCAGAACTTTCCACTCTTTGCTCCACCACAGACATAATTAACAGAAGGTTTTCAGTGCATTTTTAAGAAGAAAAGGCAAACTATCTTCTTCTTTTCTAATGATAACCAGCAATCTCAGCTCCCTGCACTTTCAAAGCGGGTAGGTAAGGAATATTTATTATTCAGCACAATATGCCACAGTGACATTTCTTATCATTACAGCACTATAGGACGAGAGAGTCCAGAAACAGTATTTGCCTCCTGGCAACTTTTTTCTATGATAATATCCTTTTGATGCTGTGGCTATGCACAGCTGAAAGAACCCCTAGGCTATCTCTGTACTACCAAAAGTTTGTATACAGCTTCCTGGAGAAAGCTAACTAAATAAGAATTAATAAGCAAAACATGCAACAAAACAAAAAATTAACATTAATTACTGCATTCATTTGGCTGTAACAAAAGCAAAAAAGATAGCTTAAAGGTTACAAGAGAATCACAAATGGAGAATACTGTTCCACAGATTCTCTTCTAGCTGTGTATAATTGTACTAAGCCCCTGAAGATAACAATGAATTTAAAAAATCAGAATTTATTATTTAAATAATATAAAGCCTGTTTTCTTGAAATTCTGAATCCATATGGCTCTCTATGAAGACAAGTTTTGGTTTGCTTGACATTTTGAAAGTCAAAAATATTTTGTCTAAAGTCTTATTTTTTATTGCAAAGAGAAAGAGCTTTTAATATCTATCACTTGACTTTAAAGCTAATATTGTTTATCAACATTTCCTGAAATGTGCAAACATCTGTAAGAGGAAAAAGGGCAAGACTTATGTCTGAAAGCTGCCTCACACTAGAGTTGGATGGGGCTCCTCGCATGCATTTCTGAGTCCAGCTGAAAAAAATTCAGTCAAGGCATTGTTTAATTTCTTAGTTTTGACTGTGCCAGTTTTACATCTCATAAATACAAACCCTGACTCACAGGCAAGACAGGCTTCTTCAGCTAATGATTTAAAATAAAACCCTGCATTTCCTGAAAATATTCTATCTTATCTGCCAAATATAGAAATAGAAGAGATTTTTTTTTTAATTTCTTTTCTATTTTTTTTGGCAGCACTTTGTCCCCAGCAAATACTAAGGTACCTTCGCTCATGAAACAGAGTAGCAAATCAATGCAGTGCCTTCATTTGTTGTCTGCATTTGTGGCTATAGCAAACCTAAGAGTGTCTTGGGGCATCCTCAGAGCTTGTTTTCTACTCAAAGAAAAATTGCTCAAGACAAAAATTGCCTCTGAGGTTTAATTATCCTTCTTGGTTACCTCTCACTAGAAAGAAATGTACTGCACTTCTGAGCTCTTCCATGACCAAGATACCTGTTGCTTATTTGTTGTCAGTGGTAAATAGGTCTTAAAAAATTAATTGTTCCTTCTTCCGTCTTTTGACCATAGTCTCAAAAGTTCCTCTTTTCTGCACAGATATGCAAATTTAGTGATGGAGCCTAGGAAAATGATTAATCTAATACTTCCCATCTCTGTTTGTCTGTTGATGTATTCATATTTGATGCCTGATTTTTCTCTTACAGGGAAGGAAGTCTGAACTGTGGAATGGTTTTCTGTTCTCTTATATCCTGTGGTGTTTGCCTGAGTAATTTTAGGAATAAAACTGCTAGAGGGCACTTTAGAACAAAATATGTCTTCATTCTATGATGCTGTTGATTGACTGGTACCTTCTGGTTCTTCTCCACCTGGTACTTTTAAAATTTTTACTGAATATACCTTATTTAACTACATAGTTCCCACAGGATAACATTTTTGTCACCTGCATAAATTAAATATGAAATATGAAAGTTGACCTTCTCGTGTTGTGAGGATCTGATGCAGCATCTTTCAGTCCCTCTACATTTGTTATTCCAACTGACTGGAACCTTTCCAATCATTCTGCACAATTTGAGGCTCTTGAAATGGCTACATATGCAATTATATTTCCAGCAATATTATGCAAGGCCAGGAGAGAGGCTTCATTAATGGCCCGCAAAGAAGGTGTAGATCTTTGACCAGTTTTCCAGCTGATAACATGGAAATGGAGACTGTTGGACAGCGCATGCATTGTGAAATTGTGGAAAAACTGACATAGCAACCAGGATTTACCAAGCATAATTACCACACTTCTACAAAAACAATTCTCTGCAGTTTTATGAGACATAAATAATGGATGAATTTTCTCCTACAGGCTTACTGACAGAGTAGTTGAGTTAGTTGAGTAAGTCCTATGTGATCATTAGAAGAGTCTTTCAGTTATTACACACTAGCACTAGCAACCTTAAATAATGTATCATACAGCCACAGGCAACAAAAACCATAAGAAATAACTTTCTGCCATAATTTTCATTCACACAGATAGTTTTAATAGTAGAAGAGAGGTTAATTAACTTTTTCTGGAAACTTTTTAGTTCGTACACTTGATTTTCTTCACCTACAATATTAAATGTAGAGATAAGATATTTAAGGTTTTCAGTCCACCAGAATGATGATGGAAGACTGAAGCAAGTGTCAGTTCATGTAGATTGTAGCCGGAAAATTAAGGTCTTAATTTTGAAAACTTTTTTTAGCCCCTCCTCCTTCCCTCCATTTCCACGATCTGCCCCCCCCCCCCCCCCCCCTTCTTTTTTAGGCAAAAGCTAGTAGAGTCCTCTCCATTTCCTTTTAGCCTACTTAGTTTTTCCCTACTTTGGTAATAATTCTGCTCTTTTCTGGATTATTTCCAGCCTCTCCCTCTAGAAGTGGCTGTGTATGGAAGAAGAAATGAAATTAAAATGTCTAACACTATAATGAAAAGACAGCATCATGAAGAAAGGAATATCACCCAAGTGTTTATTAGTGTACAACACAGTAGGGATATTTTTTGGTTTGTTAATTAGTGACAGCTATTTTTTTGTAATGGAAAGTGATAATGAAAGTTACAGGGCTGGTTCTGCCCATGGTTCTGAGACTGAGAGTCATTACCTGCTGGACAGGAGCACTCCATTTGCCGCTCAGGTACATATATCTAGCTGTTATGTTTTGATTTTGCCTCGAGGTAATGGCATTTGACAGTGAGTGTTCATTTGAAAAAGTATGTTGTCTGCACTTCTTGAAGAACAATGCAAGATACTGATTTTTTAAATTATTTTTTAGACCAAACATAAAGGTCCAGGGTTTTTCAACATTTATTTCAATGAAGTATTGAGCCCAGTAGATTTAATTAAGAGGCAAAAAAGAAGCATAAAGAACTTATTTTCTTATTGTCCTTTCCTAAATGTTCTTCAGTAAAGAACAATGGTTTTGAGAGTCTTGGCTGAAAAATGGATTATAGTGACAGAAAGAGTAGTTCTTCTATATTTCTGAGGAAGACCATGCACCTGAACCACATGCCAATTGCATCAATGAAAATGCTTTTAAATCATGGCCTGTTCTGTTGGTGTTGCATAGAAAATATGGAATGGTAGCATGAGCTTGAGGAAGAAAGATAAAAAGAGATTACAATAAATGGACAGATTAGAAGATAAGCTATGTACAAGCACTTTGTACATCAAAGTAGATGAACAATTGTCTGTGATGGCTTAATGAGGTTTTGCCAACAGTAATACATACTCAAGATAAAGATCTAGTCTGTATGTGGAGTAACTTCCTAATCATAAGAATTTTTATAGTTGTGGAAAACTTTAAGGTTTTCGTGCCTTTTAAAACCACACAGCAATAGGCACTCTTAACTTTTTTGAAGAATTTCTTCTTATGTTTAGGAAAAGTGCTATGTCCTTTAACAACACTTTCCATGTTTAGTTTCTAGGTTATTTCTAAACATATGGTAATTTTTAACGATGCTGTTACTGAGTGCTATTTCCCCCAGTGTGCTAGAGTGCTGTTAATGAGTGTACTAGATTGCTGTAGTGAGTCTGTAGCCATTTCATTCAGCTGCACTGTACTCTAAGATTTTGTGTTTTGACACCTCTAATGACTTCAGAACAAGATCATACTGTGAAAATTTGATTACACTCTTCTACTGAGTTTGCAATAGCTAGGAAGAAAGGAGGTGTTTGCACTTAGTCAGCACAGGTTAAGATATAAAAGGCAGAATGGAAGACATGTAGATGTCAGATTACATGAACAATTAGAGTTTCTTGCCAAATTCTGCCAAGTAACAGGTGCAGTATGGATTTAATATTTACTATGATGGTGGATCAAGCAGAATCTTTGTATGATAACTTCTCACAAAAGTACTTGTGACTTTTGTTACACTTAGACATAGGGAGGAGATCAGTTTTTAAGTTTGGTGGTAGAGACTGTTTTCAATCTCTGTTGATAATGGCCCTCTGCTTGTAAGTACAGGCTAAGGGATAAATGGTAGGTTGAACACAAGATGTAAGTACCTATGAGGGACCTATTTCTCGTATAATTGCTTTGAATATAACCATTACAATAGTAAAGAACCTATGACTTCAGGCTTTTAGTCACATTTGGTATGGTATTGAAGTTGTATAAGGGAAAAATGCGCCTTTTTATTTTCTTTATTTAGACTAAAACTGGATAGAATACCAAAACACAACCAGAAGATATGTGAATGATGTAGCAAAAACTTACTAAACCCCTATTGTCTGTGTTATGTAGTCACATTAAAGGAATATAATGATACTTTTAATTTGGTCCTATGAAACTCCATGCAGATTTTCATTGACAAATACACTTGCATTAGTTTCTGCTCAAACATGAAAGTGCAGAGGTGAAACCTAACTCTTATCTAGGACTTGTATGTGGTAGAGTGTCTGAGCAAATATCTTATTTGCAATCTTTAATTACCCTATTAGAATGCAGCAGAGGAAATGCATATTCTGGCCACAGTGTTCTGATAATATGGCTGTATATGGCTTCTGGACCAGAGCTGACTCACATAAGCCAACTGGAAATGCAAAGAGAAACAGTTCACACGTGTACATACACCTTACAAGTACTGTCTTTAGCTGTGCTTGAAAGTCCCATCATATTATTGAATAGACATAACAATAAATGTATCAAATACTGATATCACTGAATTCCAGGTTATAGTCTCAGCTGTTTCACCTCCTGAAGGAGGAAGGAATGATACAAAATGAAAGTCGAGCAATCATACAGAATTTGCAGCACAATTAGTTACAGTATCTGTGTATGTCTGCATATCTGGCATATCTTCTCACATCTAAATTCAACCAAACAGTACACAGAGCCATTGGGGAAATAGAGTTTCGTGGTGTTATTTTCATAGACTGAGTTTTATAACTGAGCTTGCACTTTAAAAATGCAGAGTACATAGTAGTCACAGGATGCTGAAAATCAGAATCACAGAATCACAGAAATGACAAGGTTGGAAAAGACCATTGAGATCATCAAGTCCAACCTATTACCTAACACCATCCCATCATCTAAATCATGGCACTAAGTACCTCATCCAATCTCTTCTTAAACACATCCAGGGATGGTAACTCAACCAACTCCCAGGACAGCCCATTCCAATGGCAAATCACTCTTTCTATGAAAAAGTTTTTCCTAACATCCAGTCTAAACCTCCTCTGACGCAGCTTCAGACTATGTCATGTTGTTCTGTCACTGGTAGTCTGAGAGAAGAGACCGACAGCCACCTGGCTACAACCTCCTTTCAGGTAGTAGTAGAGATCAATAAGGTCTCCCCTGAGCCTCCTCTTCTCCAGGTTGAACAACTCCAGCTCCCTCAGTCACTCTTCATAGGACTTGTGCTCCAGTCCCTTCACCATCCTCGTTGCCCTTCTCTGGACATATTTGACCACCTCAATATCTTTCTTCAACTGAGAGGCCCTGAACTGGACACAGTACTCAAGATGTAGCCTAATCAGAACTGAGTAGACAGGAAGAATAACTTCTCTAGTCCTACTGGTCACATTATTCTTGATAGAGGACAGGATGCCATTGACCTTCTTGGCCACTTGGGCACATTGCTGGCTCATGTTAAATGCATTAACTTTTTCAGAAACTTCCTTACCCACATTAAATATAGTTTAAATAATTTTAGCTTTAGTGTTATAATTTAAAACCGATATGATTAAGTATTTTTCTAAGGAAAATACATACTGAGGTATCCACATAATATCAAATATTTAAGTGAACATCATATCTGCAAATTTTGTGATGGAAAATAACTTTATCAAAGCAGATCAAATGAGCACATCACATCTCCCTTGTACTAAGTGTATCCTGCTTTTTGAATTATTCACCACTATATCTCTCTATATAAAATATACATGCAGAAACTGTACAAAGCAGAGCCTGGGTAAGTCTGTTGAAAGTATGCCTTGAATACACACTGTAAGACCCCCAAACAGGAGATCAAGAAGAAAGCATATGTAGCTCTGTGTACTCCATGGTAAGGATTTTCTTGAAAATTACTAAGTGCTCCAAGCTGTGGTGGGAGGTAGAACGACATGTTGCATATGACTGTCTCTTGGGGACAGTTCAATTAATCGAGTGTGAACAGAGTGAAGAAATATTATATACTGTTCACCTTAGCCTTATTATCATTCCAAAATTCTATATAAAACATCGAAATACAAAGCTGCTCTTTGATACTGTATGTTTTAGATGAGAACTCTGCATTGCACATAGATGTTAACCAGCTGGTTTGTTTTCAGCAGCATTATACAGCCATAGCTTATGCAGACAATGGTATCACAAAACACCCCTTATTTTCACTTGCTGAAACAAGTTACATTCTTTCCCTATTCATAGGATACATTTTTTCTTGGCTTTGCCTACCTAAAGCCAATCTCTGAAAGTAAAATGGATAAACTCTCCTGGCTTATGTAATCTCTTGTAAATATGCTTTAAACTGAACAGATGTCAAATTGTCATGCTTGTAATGCCATGCGTGTATGGAAGTTTATGACATGCATAGCAGTATGCTCCAGCAGCAGAGCGAATGCCATTAGTAACACAGTAGTCAAACAGCTCTAAAGTGGAAATAACAAAATTGGTAAGAGGGACGTACAAGAAGCCAATCATTTTAAATCAATTCCATCTCACATGACAGAATAGGGCTACACAGTTTTAGCCCTTTTAATTTCCTGCTTTTCTAGGTCTTACCAGAAAAAGCATGCATCACAAGAAAAGAGACATGTCTTGAGGTCTTTTCTTCATCAAGGAAGAGAAAGTCTTATTCCCTCCATACCTACAAGTTAACAAGAAGATGCTGCAAAAAGTAGTTTGAGTAATACCACAGTTACTCTGTTTGAGTCATTCTGAGCTAACATGCACTAGAGATCACAAATAGAACTGTGATGGTCTGTTAGATGTGGACACGGAGGCAAAAGTATATTCTGTGCCATCAGAGACACTTGTTAGTGACAGATAATGGTCAGAACTTATTAATGGTGAAATGTGCTTTTTGTACTTGATTCTTCTTGGAGTTATTTTGTTGTTTGTTTTTTGTTTGTGTTTTTGTTTGTTTGTTTGTTTTTTCAATTTGCCCGTTTTTCAGTTAGCTGGGATTGATGGCATCAGACGGCAGGAATGCCAAAGGAAACCAGAAGACATCAAAACCATCTCAATGCAGACTATTAATTCTGACTCAGCAGGCTAAAAACCAGCAATACTTTTGTTACTACTAATTTGCCCAATCTAGTCACAGCACTCATCATACTGGCAGTTGGATGCCTTCCTGATGTCCCCATTATGGATAAACTACCCTAATTTATACTTTCTCACTCACTGACAGCAAGACAATTGATAGGGGGCAGTGCTATGACTTGTCAGCAGTTAGGTTTGCAACTGCACAGCAGATTGAATAGAGCTAGCTTGAAAGGTTTTGTCAACAACCTTTCCAGATTACTTTATTAAAGAGAAAAACAATGAAGTTTATGTCTTGATGTTTTTCTCAATACAAATCCTTTGTTTCAGTACGAATCTGCAAAGAATTTAAAATATTTCCCTGAAAAATTTCTACAGCCATGTGGATAACAAGAAGTGAAACTTGTCTCTGAAAAGGTGTACTGGCAATTTCATTCTCTTCAGGTTTTGCTTGACTTCTGGCTGTCTGAGGTGTGTCAGACAGCAGAGCATCAGGGACATCTCATGCTGGCCATACTCATGATAGGCAGGTACCACATGTCACCTTCATGTTCCATAACACAAGGAGACAATGTCATGAAGAGCCTCAGTGAAGATTTACAGCCCATTGAGATACCTTTTTCTCTTCCCAGGAGCTAATGCAAGTAATAAAGTACATAAGCTCATGGAACTACATAACTCTTTTTGTCAGCTGTGTCATTTGGATTCAATATATTCCACAGTAGGTGACAGGAGTGTCTGCTATTTTGTGGTAAATGTTTTGAAAAACCAAGTATAAGTCTCCTCTCCTGCCTTACCAGAACACAACAAACAGAATCAAATCTTTAGACAATAGCAAGACAAGTCTCGCACGTGCATTAATCTATTTGTCTTACCTCCTGATTTCAGATCTGCTTTTGCTTTTAAGCATACATTCTATTCTTTTTCTCTTCCCCTTTTCCACCCTAAAGATACAAGAGAGGCAAAGTGCTGTCACCTTGTTTCTAATTCTTGACAGCATAATTTATCTAGGTCAAAACCAAAACAGTGTAATTGTGAGGAAAGGGGTATTCCCTTTGTTTCCATAAAGGCAAAGTGAAAGTTACAAACAGATTTGTCACTTTCAGGAAAAAAAATCTTGTGATGAGTGTTTATATAACTCGATTTTACTTATGTCAGTGTTTTTTAATATTTGTCAGCGCTATTGTTAGAATAAACATCAAGTTGGGACAAACTGGCAAGTCTGTAAGTATTCTGACGCTTTTTTGCTGAAGCGTAGCACTGCCTATCATAAATCTGTTTCACTGAAAATTAGGACAGTCTCTTCACTTGTGAGGAGTTGAGAAGAAGGATAGTTATGCTGGCAAAAAAAATATCTATGATGTGACAGGTGTAGGCATTGCCATGAGTTTGGTAAAGGTAAACTTTTTTAATAGTTGTTACTGCAGAGATTTGAGTTGCAACTTAGGTGACCAGAGCTTTGGCACGGTATTCTGCAGGCTGACAAATGACTTTGTGTGAGAAAGGTTTTCTGCTTGGTGATATTTCAGCTGACATTTATTAGTTAGTAATAATACAGTGCATTTATATATACCATCTGTAGGAAATTATTCATAGACCTGCACATGAGAATCAGTGATGCATTCCAACAGAATCCATACTTACTACGCTGTCTAGAGGTTAGGCATCCTTGTTTATATCAAAAGGAGAAGAGGCAGAGAAAAATAGTATTTTGTTCACCATAAACAAGAGATGGGGGAAGTAGGAAGTATACTATAGCATCTGGACAGATGTTATCTTAATGCAAGAGACTGGTGTAACTGGTTCTAGCCGTTATCTGGAAAAGTAACTATATTTGATCTTTGTTAACAATATAGGCTTAAGAAATTCAATAAGATGCTTCAAGGCTCTTTTCTCTAGATTTGGAAGACTCATTCAATTGGCCAAGTCTATGCTCTTTCCTTTTAAACTGTAGCAAACTAATAAGCACTTAAAAATATTTTAATCCTGTGATATCTGCTCTTCAATTTCTCTGCATGTGTATAAGCCCTTTGCATCTCATTACTTTATTTGCCTTGAAGGTATACTGACATTTTCTGCAAGGGCTGAAATGTGAGACTTTTTGAGATAATGAAATCTGAGTCAAAAAAAAAAAATAAAAACCAACCACCCAACTAGGAAAGGCCTAAATTAGAAAAATTAATGTGTTGTATGCTTAACTAATTATGTCAGGAATCTTATATGGTTTATTTTTACTCAGGCACCAGCTAGAAAGCTGTGAGCTAGCTGCCTTATTTTTCCTTCTCCATTTAGCTCTTGAAAGAAAGCAAATTACAGTTCTAATTTTGCCTTAATTTTATTGTTTTGATCTTGTACTTATAATTAATATGTTTTGTACTGCAGGAGGGTGAAATTATATGCTCATTATAGAATTAATTAAAGTCAGATTAAGACAATTGATTCCCTACCACCATCCCTGCTGTTATAACGCTTTGGGGGGACTTTTGCCACTAAGGCATCATTATTTTCTTTTATTTCCTCTAGAACTAAGCAGGAACTTCTCCCTCACCCAAAAAGAAAGAATGCAATTTTACCTATTTGTTTTCAGTTCCATTAGATCTACTCAGTGTTTCAGTCTTGCTTAAGATTTGGAAAATTGCATTAGTCAGTCTGAAGCCAACTTTTTCCTTGGCTTTTGTTTTGCTTTGGTTTTTTTAGATTTTTCCTGACAGATTCTTCCCAAGTCTCAGAGATCTCTGATCCTGCTGACAGGGATACCTATGTGTATATAAGTAAATTATATAATTCAATACAGAGTTTCCTCGGTGACTCCATGGACTGCTCCACTCAACCTTTCTGCTCATCTCTCCCCTTTGTAATTCCTGGATGAAGTTCCAGAGTTTACATCAAACGGGTGACTATAGACATCTCACTGAAAGCAGAACATTTGGACTTCACTCTCTAGGGAGATAACAGTCCTGATTTTGCTGTTTTACTCCAAGCACAAACAGAATCTGCTGTGGGTAACAAGAGAGTAATTTGAATTGTAGCAAATGTTTATGGTTTAAAAGGATATTAACATTCTCTACAGAAAGGTAAGCTGAAGCACTGGAGTTTTAACTCAAAGACTGAGAAAAGCAAAGACTAAGAAAAGAATGTGTAAGTAAGTGAGAAGTTCAAATGCAAGTGAGTAAGCACTTCTGATATGGTGGTACCGGAAAAGCAAGGCCAAAGTCTTGAAATTGGTGTGTCTTACACAAGTTCCTTACTTAAAAGAAATCAATGAGCTGTGGCTACACTTGAATTGGAGCTGTTCAGTACATATGCAGAGCAGTACTTTCCCAAGAAGTATGATGTTTCTAGTATGACAAAATCAAAGGAAAGATACTGAGCATAAAGATAATTTTTAGAGAATTAAATTACATCTCCAGTACAATTATCTTAAGTTCTTAGCATGCAAAACACTTTTTCTTTCAATAGAGTTCTTTGCTTAAATTGTTAAATTTGTTTAAATTAAAAACCATCTTAAAACATTTAATGAAAGGAATGGCATCTACTTCAACATTAGCAAGCACTTCCCAGCTGCGATTCTGATGATGTTATGGAGAAATCAATTTTTATTATTATGTTCTCAATTTATTACATTTGTACAGTATTCATCTTGGACTTTACTCGAATATTTTGTTGAGAGTGAATTTCTTATGCTCGTTGTCTTTTTTGTGTCAAAATTTTATATCCTTTTGCCAAGGGAGTCATGTAGGTTCGTTCTGTTTTGTTCAAATGTCTTTTCCGTTAGAACAGCAGATAGCTGTTCTAACTTACTACTTAAAGTAAATGGCACACATTAGTGTCTCAACGGTGCTTTGTTTATTTCAGATTGATACTTCATGTGCAGCTATTTACCCCTTTTGATAAGGAAGATATCTGTAACCTTCATTTACTTGCATAGCTTTGGAATGTTTATTCTGTTTTATGAAATATCACTATACTGTCATGAGATCAGTCGTCTTTGAACTTTCCTCATTTCTGACAGTGGTTTGGTAAGTGATCTGCACAAGCCAGTGACAAGTAATTGCTACTTGAATTGGTAGTTTGGAATATTCAATATTGCTAAGAAAACCTCCTGAGATGGAACTTTAAGATGTTTACATATATTAGTACAAATCATACTAAAATCACTGGAATAGTTGAGAATACTACTTTAAGGTTGCTCAGACACTTTATAAAATAAATCCTCTTGGAAACGATGCTTTGGTGCTGCTTTCCAATTACTGAGTTTCAAAAACAGTCCTTCTTGTAAAAATGGTTTTCCCAGTGAGGTTACTACGGTGATGAGCTACTTTGGAATAGCCAGTTTCATCTTCATAATTTTAATACTTGCTACACAGCTGTTTCAGAGGCAAATATGATAGAAGATGTCATGAGTTTAATAGGCTTTTCATGGAAACCATTATTCAGAGTTGGCAAGGTAAGGGTATTATTAGTCTGTCAGTAAGTTCTATAGACCTATTAATAAGTGAGTTTATTTCAAAGATAAATTTAGTATTTGTTGCATTAAAGAACCGTGATGAAACATATTTGGGAAAAGTAACTTCAGCCTATCATTCTAAAACTTATTCTGGATGACCATAGGAGATTCTTACTGACATGACCACAACTAGGATACTGGGATTACTCATTTCTCCCTTGCCTTCAATGTCCTCCTTTTTCAGACAGGAAACTGAAGTTCAGTGATTTCCTTGGTTTTACAGGAAATCTGTGACGAACAAGGACTTCCACATAGATTGTACAATACTTCCTTATCTCAGTGTGCATCAGTAAGTGTAAGTGTACTTAAAAAAAATTTGCCCCTATCATCAAGTGTATTTCAGTTTATTAGTCCATCTTTAATTGGGTGCAATGCAAAAGTGATTATGTTTTTTAATTCTACAGGATGAACTTTAGCTTGGAAATGCTGATCTTCTATTCCTAAACATGTTTTTCAGAAAGGGAGGAAAATATGGACACTCACAAGATTAATGAATAACAGACTTTCTTGACTGATCTCAGCTCTGTCAGGTCCTGTTTGCAACTGTTTATCTTCAGTGGACTGGATTTTTTTACTCTTTCTAGAACACTTTATTGTATTGTGTGAATCCCTTTTCTATTACTAGGCCAGGAGACACCTGACTGCAAAAAATCCTGGCTGGATTCCACAACTGACAGAAATAGCTGCATGCCAGCACCTCATCACAGTGCAGAATGATATGAAAATAAAACATGCGTCAAGGCATGAAAGTCTAATAAGTCTTCTAAACTTCCATTTTGAGATTTATTTTCTCTTTTGAATGGGATACAAATGTGTCTGACATGCTGTTCCTTGTTCAGGCCATCTTGATGAATGTAGCTAATTGTTCTACTGCTGTTATCTGTTTTAGGTTGCCAAATAAGTCTTCATAAAATGCCTGTTCTGTTACCCTTATAGTCTTTGAAAGGATGCTGTAAAGCGGAACTATTACAATCACCCTTTGAGATGCCACACTAAAGACTGATAACTAGCAGTAATTAACAGTAATTGGTGAAAGAAAAATTAGAGCCACTAGCAGAAATAACATCAAGAATTCAGGAGTTTTTATTATTTATAATTTAAAAATTGTCAAAATAGTGGAAGCTATCCCAACCTTTGGTAGGGTTGTTGTAACTAGATGATCTTTAAGTTCCCTTCCAACCCCATCATCCCACGATGATTCTCTGGGCCAAGAGGAAGCTAATAAAGCTTTTCTGCTAATAAAGCTTTTCTCCTTTCCTTTTAACAGTATTCCTACCTGACTTTGCAAGGCCTGGAAGGTTTAAGTGGGAGGTGAAGGAAAATAGCTGAAAGCCTTTGGATTTGATTTAGCCTTTTGGACATAGTCAGGAAGTTCTCTGAATTAAGGTGTACTAAAGAGATTACTATAGATCAATCCTGGGAGAGTTAAAAATAGTTCTCTAAGCAGATGCTGATACACAAAATAAAGAAGTGGATCTTGGAAGAATTTAACTCTGCTCTTTAGAAAATTGATGATTCCTTGTCTTTGTTAAAAAAGGCTCCTTTTTTCAAGGGTTACGAGGCAGGTGTGAATCAAGTCAACAGAATACTGCAGAACCAAATTAATGTTACTATGCTGATCAATAGATTGGGAAACTAAAATATGCACAATAGTTAAATGGATTTTCCAAGGCCTTTGGTCTATGAGGGATTCAGGAGACGTGATGCAAGTAATCAATTACCTGGAAAGGAAACTATCGACTGCACAGATTCTATCAGTATATTTCAAACAGCAAGCCAGGCCTTCCAAGTGAGCCTTAAAATTTTTCAAGGAAAAAACAGATGTAAGTTTTTACATCTGAAAAAACAGATGTAAGAACCTCATTTGACAGGTACATTAAAGCTACTCCCACTATTTCATCAGAAAACTTAATGATAACAACAGTAATTAGCTCAGAGTATATCTTTTTTCCTCAAGTTGCTTTCTGTTACAACTAAGTTGATCTCAAGTCATTAAAAGGGTTGTTTTAAAACCTAAATATTGCGTTTGGTTATTCTGAATTTTCTGTAGCTAAAATGAACTTGACATTTTGTACACGCTTGCGCTGGACATTAGCCTCTGGATGTAGACAGCTAAACAGTTAGTCAACATCTCTAAATAAAACAAATATTGACTCTTCAAGGTCATGATGAAGGTATTTTCAATGACATTACATTACAGAGTAAAATTTTCTCAAATAAGAGGCTTAGAGCTTATCTTTTCTGTTAATACATACTTTTTTTTTTTTTTTTCCCCTATGCATAGATTGACCTTGGTGATTTTACTTTTGGGATTTACTTTTGGATTTTTTACTTTTGGGAAAACTGAAGTGTATTATCTTTACTCTCTTCCTACCTCACAAATGCAAGTTCCAGAGCTAACAAAAAGACAAACAAAAAATCCCCCAAACCCAACAAGCTAAGTTTTAAAGTAACAATGCTTTGCATTTGTAAAAGAAAAATATTCAGAAATTGCTCTTTCACTTCTGAAGGATCTCACTGGCTTCATAGGAGTCAGATGTGGGCCAGTTCTGGCTTCAGATACAGAAATCTCAGAAACTTTCAGATAAAGAAACATAAGAGTTTGCAGATACATATATGCAACTAACAGAGTGGCTTTAGGCTGCTGCATCCTACATAGTATTTGACATTTCCTTAGCACATTCTTGATTTATAAAGTCTGAGGACACCTTAGGAATGTGAGAGAATGTTAATCTCCCCGTTTTTATGCACTTAGAAACTAGGTCATGCTATTAATTCATTTAATGAAAAGATTTTCCTTCTCTTTTGTTCCACAATGATGTACATTTTTTCTGAACTGTCAGTCAAAACAAAGTGTAAAGACCACATTGCAAGACAAATGGTGTAAAAATGGATTTTGTAATTTCTGTCATATCTATGCAACCACGACAAAAAGAAGGTTTGGTTTAAACCCAGCATGCATGGTTCACAAACTAATAGATCAGCCTCTCAGTTGCAGCCATCTTCAATAAATTGCTTTTGAAAGTTAAAACACATGAGAACTTTTCTTACAGTAAAAGTTAACCCATTCCACTACAGAAAGGGCCAGAACTTGGGAGTATGGTAAGTTAAGATGTGCAAATAGGTGCTTTTAGCACCTTTTCACATCTCTAATTCCATCACTGCTGTGTGTAACTATTATTGAAGCCCAAGGGCCGCCATGGTCACAGGAATTAATATATATCAGCTGGGTGTGAAATAGCTGGGAAGTTCTTAGCTCCATATATGCATTCATAGTTCCTCTAAATGGATTAATGTGTGCAGCTATTCTAGACACTTAAACATTTCTTTCCATTATAACCTCTATTTTATTTATATCAATAAAAACTTTTGTGGGTATGTAGCCATTTCTACTGGCTTTACAAGAAGAAAATGAAACTGTAGCAGAGTCATTTTGGATATTCTAGTCTTATGTCAGGTTGTCTTTAACAAATGCCATTTCACTTTAGAAAATTCAGGCTATGCATGTGGCATCTTTCTTCCATTAAAAGGACTGCCTTGAAAATACAGTTACTGTCACAGTTTTGTCAGGCTTAATTGCATACTTGACATCGGTGTGGCCAACTGACCATGCTAATAGGATTTATGCATACCTTGAAGAATTGTCTTCTATGTTTTTGTTAAAGAGGATCTGAGCAGAGGTGCCAATACAACAGCTTGTGACCTCCCTGCTCCACAGACTCTGATCCAGAATATTGGCATCTTGAAAGAATCCTAATATGCACAGTAAAACTGAATGTTACAATAATGAGTACAAATAACTGTCGTCTTTGTTCTTGCCTTTTCCACAAAACATGAGTGAATAGATCTGGAGTGCTGGAGCATCTGCTTCCAGAAATGTCAAGGACAGGAAAAGACTGGGCGGTTTTTGTTGGGGGTTTTTTATTGTTGTTTTTGGGGGTTTTTTTTAATATTTAGTTTTGAGAAATCCAATCATTTCAGAGTAAAAGATTAGCAAGGATATAAGCCAGTTGAGTTGATAAGATGCCTAGTGGATACCAGAGATAAACAGCTTTATTGTGTATTTATCTTGTAGAGCCTAAATTTTGTCCTTACTGTCTTCTCCTTCTACATTTATCTTAGAGTTTCTTTACAGATCAAAAGTTTATTGGAAACTCCATAAGGAGGCACAGTTCTATATCCTGCTGGGAACATTTTTGGCATATTATTAAAACATATTGATGTACAAAGAATAGAGACAGAAACTGAACAAAATCAATGACATTCAGTCCAAGAGGAGCCAGAGAACAGTGCAGTTTCTAACATATGAAAGAGGAATGAGTCTCAGTGCCCCAAATCTTTCTCACCAGTACTCCAAGAAAGTTATTTGAGCCCTGAATCAGTGTTGCTTATGATGTAATGGTTCCAGAGAGAAACACAGTCATCAAGGGATGAAAAAGCTTGCCTTTTTACACCTAACCTCAAGGTTTGAGCAAACCAAAAACTATATAACTAGGGTTTACATTCTGCTATCTGACACTGTCATTAAAAGTTGAGACTGGTTAATTGGAATGGTAAATAAGCATCTGGGGAAATCTAAAGGCAACAGTTAATGTGTCCTAAAGCTGCTGAACGTCAGAGAGAGAAAACTCTCTGGTAGTTGTTAGTTTATTGCCTTTTAACTCTCCTTTTGTTACAGCATGGACAGCTACCTTAGGCATCTCAATGTGTGACTGCTTGTTCTAACATGGCTTTTATTACCGTCATTCAGAGTCCCAAGAGAGCATGGAACCATTTCTTGTGATATACTTTAGAGTTGTGGAATCCATCTCTGTGTGGGTCTGACGGCTGAAGCAGAGGTAATGAGTCAAAGCAGGCACATTTTTACCAGAGTTCAGGGAGTAGAAGATTAGTAGGAGACTAGCTGGAATAACTGCCTCCTTGGATGTGACTTTAAAATGCAAAATACATTGAAATAAAGTATCTCAATTCTTCTCTTTATTCTCAATGGTCTTACGTATCAAGCAAATAAGCATTATTTTCCTCAATAATCAAATATGTAAAACCAAACTATACAGATTATGGAGCATTAGATAATATGTTTTGAAGGGATTAAGGTTTAGACTTAACTTTGTGACTCATAATGACCCATATATCTTGTGTTATTTCTGCTGTGGTAAGATGACAGCACCATGGTGACACTGATGCCATGCTGACCATGCTATTCAAGTAGGACAAGAATCTTGCTTGTTTTCTCAGTGGACACAAAATTTTTCCAGTTTCTGTCTCATGAAGACTTGGTCAGCAGCTACACTTCAAGCTTAGTAGTGAAATTCTTGCATGGTATGCAGAAAAACTGAGTCAATGTTGTGCTATTAATATTTATACTTTAGGTTTTCTATATCTTACTATTTTTTCCCTCTCTGTTGAAGACCTGTCTTTTTAGTATACTAAGCGCAGCTCTGCTTCTCAGTTTGCAGTGCCTTCACACACCCTGGAGCCAGCACAGATAGTGCTAACTGACAGTAAGCTGAAAACAGTAACCACTTAAGGAGCCAAGATGTAGAGGCATCTTTTGTTCAATTAAGTATTTCCTCCTGTTGGAGCTCTGTTGAATTCCTGAAAACTTATTTGCTTTCTCATTATTTTTTTAATTCAATTGCATGGCCTGAAATTTTCTGGGAGAGAAGGCTCTTCCTTACATGCCCCTATAAGCTTTGGGGGCTCTGGCAGTTTCTTTATTGCTGGTAGATGGCTTCGATCCTGTTCTTCATAATTAAAAAATACAATGCTTTTTCATTCCTTTCACTGCTCCATAGGTATTGCTTCAAATTTTATTACTTTGCATTTTTTGAATTGTTCTCATGTTTTTCTTAAAAAAAATACTCTAGCAAATCATGAAAATTTTAAGGTTGGAAAAGACCTCTAAGATCATCTAGTCCAACTATTAACCAGCATTGCCAAGTCCACCACTAAACCATGTCTAGGCGCCATATCTTTTAAATACCTCCATGGAAGTATTTATATATATATATACACCTCAGCTGTTTCCCTGGACAGCCTATCCCAATTCTTGATAACCCTTTCAGTGAAACATGTTTTCTAATATCCAACCTAAGCCCGCTCTGGTACAATTTGAGGCCATTTTTTCTCCTCCCATCACTTGTTAACTTGGGAGAAAAGAACAAACCCCGACTCACTACAACCCCCTTTCAGGTAGTTGTAGGGAGTAATAAGGACTCCACTGAGAACAACTGCAGCTTGCTCAGCCAATCCCCATAAGACTTGTGCTCTAGATCCTTCACCAGCTTGTCGCTGCAGTACCACAAAGCCCTTGTTGTGAGGGGCCCAAAACTGAAAAAGAATTCGAGGTATGGCCTCACCAGTACCAAGTACAGAGGGGATGATCATTGTCCTGGCCCTGCTGGTCACACTATTGTTGATATAAAGGAAGATGTATATGTTTGAGGTTCTGTGAATTCCATTTACAGGATGGCTGATTGGTTTTCCTGGAACAGAAGAGATTTTGGCAGGAGATAAAATGAGACACTTGTTCCTTCTGAAATCCTAAATTATCCATACACTTAAATAAGCTGTTAAACTCCTTTGAGACTACAATAGTACAATTCATCTCCACAAATTTCTACTCTGAATAGGAAGTTTCTACATTATTATCAAAAAAACCAAGTAATTAGCAACTGAAACACAACATAACTGCTACCGGCTAATAATGCCTTTGTTCTACCACAACTTCTGTAATTCTGGATTAACTTATTTGTTGCGTGCATATTTAGGATGAAAAACTTGATCCACACTAGCATAAGAAGTATAAGTTTAAAAGCTTTGAGTCTTGTGTTGTGCCTCTAAGATATCAAAAGCCCAATGCACCAAATGTAGCGTTCCAAATTTTCAAAACTAAGTCAGCATTTTTTACCTCTAAATCAATTCATGTGCTTCATGCAAATCCAGTTTCCTTCACAAATAACACTTTCCACTGAGGTTGAGATTCTTCATCCTGGTATTCAGCCATGATTACAGTTGCTCTGCACAACACTTCACAGTAAGCAGAAAAACAGTTTGTACAGCAGGTAATTTTTACAAGGAGCTGTAACATCTAACTTGATTAAAAAGCTTATGATGGCAAGAATAGCAAGAGGCATGGACACTAGGTAGTGTTTAGGTTTAAGAATGCCTAGGAAATTTTCTTCTATTTTCTGAGCTAAGTGGAGACCACATGACCACTGAGCATCCTTTGTAATCTTAACTCCATGTTTCAAAACTAGTCTGATATTCCAACTGTTGGTCTGCTGTAAATATTCATGTAAATAAATTTAATGCATTCTCATATGCAATTAGAATTTCCACAGACAGTTCTTAGTTCCTGTTTTTCTGAGCTTAACATTGTACTTTGCAGTGTTAAAGGGTGATAACCACAACAAATAAGTATAGGTGTCCTCTACTGTTAGTACACTCACTACAAACAGGAGAGCTACTTGCATCCTGCCTGTTATGTAGCATTGTCTAAATGGTCTTGAAAAAAATCAAAAGTGCCAAAGCTGCACTGCTGCATGTTATCCCTCAATATTCACATTCCATAGCATGCAGTAAGCTTCAGAGATTTTATTTGTTCTAAAGTCTTTCCATTAAGATAAGTCAATCTTTTATCTACGATCATTTCACAGTCAGTTTCTAAATCATTGGTGATAAGAATACATACACTTATTTTGCTTCACGGGTGGCTACTGCTCTGAAATACTAAAATAGCTTTCCAGGCAAAATTATGTCTTTAGCTTTTCAGTAGTCAAACCCTTTCATGTGTGAAATGATCTAAACAAAATCCACACAGTGGCATAACATCTTTAATGATACATTTTGCTCTTTCCTCAGCTTTTAGTACTTGGTAGGGACTGATAGGTTTATGTGCTGAGAAGCAAGTGCAAGAAGCAATGTGGTGGATCCCTTGAGCTCTTGCAATGAAAAATCAGTGATTGTGAGATCTCAATAAGGTCTTCTATAGTAAGACCTACCTTTATCCACTACATTACAGACTCTGCTCTGTGGAAATTCGACATCTCAGCCCATTAGCTAATAGCCCTGAGCAAGTCAAGATGCCAAAAGACTACTGCGTGTAATCCTTGATTTCCTATCATCTGTATCCCAAGATTATTAAATCAGCAAGCGGATGAATTTTAGATTGTGATACTTTGGCATGATTCCAGACACTGTAATATCTCAGAGGATTTGCAAGGCACTTGTACATTTTAAATAGGAGGGAAAATTCTCCAAACAACTCCAAATTAGCTGAGGAACAGAAGGAAGAAAATCCATGAATAATTTACAAGAGAACACGTGCTCCCTCCTGTTCTTTTTTGCACATGACTTGTCAAATCCTTTTTTCCTGCATTTGGAAATGTATGTACATCTATATGTATATAAGCAGTAAGGTGTAGCAAAATAAAACCTCTGATAAGATGCATGGCAGACAGAATATGCACATTATGATTACATGCTTAGTACTGATGTTTTCCTAATGCTATTTAGTCATGCATCTAAACCTGTGAGAGTATATTGAGGGAGTTACATATAAGTATAAAGTCTTGCATGTGAGGGTTTGATCAAAGTGAATACTATTATTATTTCTGAATATTAAAGATTCTTTTTCCATTTTTTCATTCCATTGTGTGAGGTAATAACATGATGTGGTTTCTTTACTCAGTTGGGTAAGAGGTTTTGACAAGTGTTAAATAATCTAGAGTTCCTTAAGGGTATAGGCCTAAAATTCAGTGCATTTCAAATAATATTTAAATACTTAAAAAGATACTGTAAAAACCCCAAAAGTCACAATTTTTCCTAGAGAACTGAAAGCATCACTTCTTCTTGCACAGAATTTCTTGACTTATTTTTTTCCTGATGTTTATGAACTTGGTCTCAAAAGATGTATCTTAAAATATGTCCAAATAATATAATGCAATACTATGGACACTTGAATTATCTGTAGCACAGTCAACATGAAACAAGCCTCAACATAAGATCATACAGAGAAACTGCCCTGCAGCCTTGAAGCCGTAGAGCTCCGTGTCAATTAGCTCTACGTCCTAGCAGGGTGTTCTTGAGGCCTGTGTTACTTGTTAGAGTTCCCAAGCCAGTTCCTTTGGCATCAATATAGAGCCTCTGGTTAGTGCTCAGCTGATGCTGTAAATATTCTTGCTAGTTATCTTTGAGAATTTTACTTTTAACCCCTTGTGCTGCTGGTTGCCTGTCTGTAAAACAGAAAAGGTAAAAATGTAATAGTACATCTTACCCTTTTGTTAACTACTGTCATCTGTTAATAGTTTATATAAATAAAAAGCAATGCTAGAAACCACCCTTTTTCTGATAAAATGCCATATGCTTCTGTAGCAAATTTCTCCACAGATGCCCAAGACTTATCTTTCAGAATATTTGCCTTCAGCAAAGCATTTAGGTTTTTCTGCTTCTTTTCTCAAGACTTTGTTGTGTGCGCCAATAATTCCAAGTATTTTAATAATGATGCCCTGTAAGTGACATCCTAGAGTTCTCACAGCTTGCTATCATAATCAACAGTTATCATAGCACAAGTGCCATGTTTGCTTTCCCAAGGGAAATGTCAGTCAAGTTCCCTTCTTGCACTTCACTGTTCCACGTTACGAATATGCATGCACACGTGCACACACAGCTTCTCAGAACTGAAAATATAGACCTTTTCTGTTAGGTGCCCCAGAAGAACCTCACAATACAATTCCAGCAGAGATGCCAAAACAAGTTCCCTATTTCCCTCTCTCTGGTGGCCCCCTATTCCACCTGTTTCTTGTTTGCTTACATCAGGCTCAGGGGAATACGTGTGCCTAGTTATCAGTCAGAACCACACATGCTGCAGCTGCCAGCTGGTTTGCTAAAACTTGGAGAGCTGTTTCCAATATACCGGTAAGTATTTGTTATGATAGAAGTGCTGACATAATTGTAACGTGAAACAAAGTAAAATTGTCAATTGACATCAAGAACATGAGTCAAAAGTTTTTGTAAAAAAAACCCCAAAAAACCAACTAACAAAAGAATTTTGCTTTGATTCTTGCTATCCCGTATTAAACAAAAAGTTTCTTCCTTGGGAAAAGTAGATTTCAGATTCTGTTTCAGAGAAAAAAATATCCTGTAATCCTTGAATTTCATAGAGTTTTTAAAAGTAAATATCAAAATAAAAAGTCATTCATTTTCATGTGTCTCTGGATCCCTGTAGATATGAAGTAATTACTAAACTTGTTCTGCAGAGAAGCTGACAGAAATAATGATGCATTTATTTTTGCAAGTAAAATTGTTTGTATGAAGTAATTGTTATGTAGCAACCTGCTTCTGCACAAAAATAATTACCATCTTATTAAAGTACAAATAATTTCTGTATCAAGTAAATAACCTAATACTAAGAAAATTTTGCAGAACTGTTCCATATTTATGTGCAGAATTAGGATGATTTATTACTTTTTCTTCATCATAGATAAATGTTAATGCTTTATGATCATACTTTTCACTACCCAGCAAAAAAACCAGATATGTACTTGCACAGTACTACATTTTATAGAACAACTCACACATATAGGATTTGTGGATGTTTATTCATTTATTCATGACTCTTAGCAAACCTAGAAAAAAATGGTTGAGGAAAACCTATATGGAGGTTATGTGACTGTTCGTTTGCTGAGGGAAACATTGGCAGCTGTAAGTAAGAGAACTGGGGCAAGTACCGAAAAATTCACTTCAAGATATCTCAAGTTAAATACAGAGAAGTAGAGACTTCCATATACTAGAAATGGCACATGTGGCTTCTACAAAAAATATACAAGACAATTTATTTAAACTGAGAATGGTTTCTAAGTCTCCTGACTCAGTTTTGTATACCTTGAATGAAACCAATTAGAATTTTATTTTCCCTGTCTTCCTGCGTGACTCAGTGACCTAGGAGAAAGAAAAGCACGTTAACTGAGAAAAGAAGGAAGACCAAGATTTACCAATGAAGGCCACCTGCAGTCATGATACAGTATGAACTTAATGGGTGTCAATGTTCAGTGCTTCAATGAATGACAGATATCACCCTTAGCTCACTTTTATTACATTTTATCCTAATCTACATTGGTAGATTGCCATACTTTCCACCTGTGCTTTCAAACAGATCATATCAGTTAAAGGACTACAAGAGATATAATGATGACAGTAAAATTGCTATGAGAAAATGCAATGCTGTGGTGTGGCTTCTGGAGGAGTGGGCAGCATTCCTAAATTCAAAATAATATTCAGCTTTGGAATAGAGCAGGCAGTTTCATAAGATCAAAACTGTACTAGTTTGCATAAGCTATATATGTGTCATAGTTTAACCCCAGCTGGCAATGAAGCAACACTCAGGCACTTGCTCAGTTCTCACCAGTAGGATCTAGGAGAGAATCCTAAGGGTAAAAACTATAGAACTTGTGCGTTGAGATAAAGAGAGTTTAATAGAGAAAAAAAATCTACCCCCACAAACAAAGCAAAACATGGAACTAATTCTCTGCTTCCCATGGACAGGCAGGTCCTCAGTCATCTCCAGGAGAGCAGGGTCCTATCACATATAAAGGTTAATTGGGAAGAAAAATGCCACCACTCCAAATGGCCCCTTCTTTCTTCTTCCCCAGCTTTATATACTGAACATAGAATCACAGAATCACAGAAATGACAAGGTTGGAAAAGACCATTGAGATCATCAAGTCCAACCTATTACCTAACACCATCCCATCATCTAAATCATGGCACTAAGTACCTCATCCAATCTCTTCTTAAACACATCCAGGGATGGTAACTCAACCAACTCCCAGGACAGCCCATTCCAGTGGCAAATCACTCTTTCTATGAAAAAGTTTTTCCTAACATCCAGTCTAAACCTCCTCTGACGCAGCTTCAGACTATGTCATGTTGTTCTGTCACTGGTAGTCTGAGAGAAGAGACCGACAGCCACCTGGCTACAACCTCCTTTCAGGTAGTAGTAGAGATCAATAAGGTCTCCCCTGAGCCTCCTCTTCTCCAGGCTGAACAACTCCAGCTCCCTCAGTCACTCTTAATAGGACTTGTGCTCCAGTCCCTTCACCATCCTCGTTGCCCTTCTCTGGACATATTTGACCACCTCAATATCTTTCTTCAACTGAGAGGCCCTGAACTGGACACAGTGCTCCAGATGTGGACTAACCAGTGCTGAGTACAGTGGAAGAATAACTTCCCTAGTCCTACTAGGGAAGAACACGATGTCATATGGTCTGGAATATGCCTTTGGTAAGTTTGGGTCACCTGTTCTGGCTGTGTCTCCTCCCAATCTCCCATAGATCCCACTTTCTTGCCAGCTTGGCAGTATTAGAAGGACAAAAGGCCTTGGCTCTGTATAAGCACTGCTCAGCAATAACAAATATATCTTTCTACTATGAGCCCTGTGTTCAGCTGTGTTATGGAAATACATAGTATAGTTAGCGCTTTCCCAGATAATTTCACATCTACTCTTAAAATGTTCTGTACAGTAATACAGACTGCTGCTTGTGAATTTACAATAGTACCTTTCAGTGCACTGTATGTCAACAGTTTTTTTCTCTCCAATCTGCAAAAAGTAGTCTTTTGAGATAGCGTCTGAAATTAATCGCTGTGTGTTTCTTGGTTGAATGGGGTTTTTTGGTTGGTTGGTTTTGTTTGTTTATTTTTTTTCCTTTGTTTTTTTATCTCTGGAAATGGAGAAGTATAGAGTACTGGCCCTTCTGTTCATTGCAGAGCTTTTGCATTTTTAAATGAAACACTTGATTGATCACTTGTTTGTTTATTTGCTGATGATTATTATCTAATGGGGCTAACAGCTTCCTAATAATTGGATATTTTGCTTTCCCATTATTTTATATCTTTTTGTCAGGTAATTAACTTTTAATTACACTGTTTAAAGCAAAAGGCTTTGGGGTTTTTTTCACTATTTGGTCAACTCTATTAATTTGATGTAAAATTTTAAAATACCATTGTGTAATACTTAATACATTGTTCTCTGCTTGAAGACTTGGAAAGCTAGAAGGAAGGTCATCTTCATGGCACTGAAAAAAAACCCCAAAGCCTGGAGTTAGTTAAAAAAGCCTTACCCTAGTCTTCCTGTAAGTGGAAATTGTATCTCCGGATAGATGAGCAGAAATGTCACTGAGGATCTAAACAGATAAAATAATTTCAGAAAAGTGAACAGTCCAAAATGGATCAGTTACAAGAGTGTGATTACCATTGTTACTGATGTCTGGCAACAAACTGGTAGCTGAAAGATATACAATAAGTTATAAGTCCAACATTGACAAATGCTTACAGGTAAACTTGTCCCTTTTTTCTGAAACCTGATTACAATAGCAAAAACTACCATTACAGACCCATCTCTCATAATAATATGTATTATGCTGAAGTGATATAAAAATAAAAACATTTAATAATAACTACAGAAAATGAAAGTGTCTTCTGCCCACATAGAAGCCCTTTCTGTCTCTCCCATGTCTTTGCTAATGAAAACAGGTTCAAGAGGTGGGATATTTATTATGGAAGCAAGTTAAAGAAAATGATTGGTCAGTTTGATGGAAGACATTATTTGTGAAATGAAAACAGAACATGATATAAATTGCAAGTAAGAATAACTTAGGAAGGGCCAGCCCTTTGTAGGTAATACATATATTGTATATGCATGATAGGTATGTTTGTTCTAGCTGATGCAAATAACTTGTTATCATTCTGGACTAAAAGATAACAGAAGACCGTACCCAAGGAAATGGATTTATGGAATATGCCTTGTACAATACTTACCAAACACACCTTGCTGTAAGTAAGAAATTAAATTGTTCAGTATGTTTTAACTGATATAATCTTGGAAGAAAAGATTATTTCCCATGTGAAAAGTACTGTGGAGTTTATCCTACCTTTACCAGAGAAGGGCAAGTCATTCAGTAATTTCCTAGAGTGAACATTAGTTATCTATTGCTTCTTTGATATATAAAAGTGAGGTCAAGCTGGTCCTAAGCCTTGACTTTCATGGTCACTAGTAATACTTGGATTCTCAAACTTCTGAAAAAAATGCATTACTCTACAAGACGAAATGAGAACCAATCACTTTAGAACCAAATTCCAGTTTGTATGCAAGCATGACATACTGATTTTTTCCTGGTTTACACATTTATAGAGAACCTGCCTCTTGATTAAAAATCTGAGGCCCGGCTGAGTAAATCCATGGATTTTGCCACAAGGCTAACCTTTTTCTAATGGTTTATCAAAATCAATCATATAGTTTTTGCCAGTATGGAGAACTATGTACAGAGAATAAAAGAAAGAAGAGGAACTATTTGTTAACAGAACTCAGTTTAGAATGGATTTCAACCTATATAGAGAAAGTAGTCATGTAATAATGAAAAATCTTATGAAGACAGAGCATGCAGATGACTAACTGATATAAAGATACATCTGTGCTATATTTTTCCTGTAAATCAACCATGAGAAATGTAAGTAGAATTCAAATTTTTACTACAGTCATAAAAATTTAGTGCGTAATTTTCCAGACACTTTCTATCATATTAAAAAACCTCATAAAAATCAATCTCATCTTGCTTTCTTCAAATGTAAACAATGAAAGGCACCTAAATTTACACAAAACTGTTAGTGTAAACAACTAGAAGTTATTGCAAGACTTCAGTTGGGCAACTTGCTACTGAAGCTTTAGTTTTAAATATCATATGTTTACCATGTTTCAAACGCCAATAAAATCTTTACAGTGAAGAAAAAAATCTGTCTTTAAAATGTGAACATTTTGTGTGTATGTAATTATTTAATTGCAACCAATCTTTCAGTAATTGTGCTCAAAGACCCATCACAAAATACATACAAACCAAATAAAAGACAATAAGGCTACATCCCCATTCCTATCTTTCTTGAACTCAACAAAAACTTCAAGGCAGGTAGCACAAATACTTGAATATAAAAGGAATGACACTAGATGACATCAAGTTATGTTCAGATAAATTCTGTCATTTATCTTGGAATAAACACATAATATTATTTTCCAAAGTTGTTATTTATCACATCAAAACTAACATTATTTTATATTTTCTCTGGGAATCTGAAGAACTCATGAGACATGATCCACAGTCTTTAAAATTAAGAATAATCAGACATAAACTTTCAGCTTTAAAATAGGGAATTAAGTCCTCTGTTCACCTTGCACAGTCACATAATGTTAACTGAAAATCTTAGGACTTGCTTCTATTTTATATTTGCATATTTACTATTGATGAACTCTGGCATAGAACCTTAGGAGGTCATTAAAATTCCTTGTTGTACAGGAAATCAAGTCTCTGCTAACTATATACAAATATGCATATACATTTACATATACAAATATATATTTTGTGTCTTTAAAAAAACAAAACACAAACAACCTGTTTGTTGTAGCTATGATTAACCTAGCAATTTCAACAAGAAGTAATATGAAAATTAGAAAATGAAAAACATCAAGACTAAAATCTTATCTGAAGATAGAAAAAACCTCCTTGTTTATTTTTTAAAAAAGTGCTTTCTGGAAGACAGCTCCAGGGCCTGTAAGCAATGTCAGTTACAGCCAAGCAAATACAGTGTGTTAAGTGCAGAGATACGGATCTCGATGTTCAGAAGGGATGACAAAAGTAATTTAATAAAATATCTACAATATTTTCTTGTGAAGTCCTGTGCACAATCCCACAGACTAAATTGTATTTCTAACTTCTACTTATTTTTAAATGAATTGAACTAAGCCGCCTCCCAGTGTTAGGGGTTCATACCATCACATACCTTACCTCTGAACAGATGTGTGCTGAACAGCAAATCTACTTTCAATTTTGTCTGTCATCCACTATGTAAAGCAACCTTAACTGAAATTAAAGCAGTGACAATACAATATGCTTCTGACCAGTCTGGCATGAACCTGTAGTGAGAGAAGGGGACACTATTTCATCACATAACCAATTAAAGGTGTCAGCACGAGCCCCTTCGAGTAAGTCTCCACCCTGGTACTTCCCCTGTGAAATATCTCCCTGTCATCAGGGAGATATAAAGGTGTGAGTGGACAGATATCCAGTAACAAAATAAAGATCTAGATAAATCAGAGAAAATCTTCTAAACAAAAAAATTTTGTAGGATATGGCTAGGAAATTTGATGAAAGAGTGGGTAGATGTGTTATTGGTAAATCATATAGGAGAAGGAATGGACTTTCTGATAAATATTTCTGATAA
Source organism: Serilophus lunatus (assembly GCA_013399895.1). Classification (NCBI taxonomy): domain Eukaryota; kingdom Metazoa; phylum Chordata; class Aves; order Passeriformes; family Eurylaimidae; genus Serilophus; species Serilophus lunatus. The sequence continues at coordinate 44,824 of VXBA01001198.1, forward strand.
ATATTCATCTAATGAATGCCTATCAGATAACAGTTGCTACATACATAGATCCATACTTCTTTGTTTTAAAATATCCCATTGAGCAGGCTTGTATTCTATGAATTATACTTAAAGACACTTGAAAACCTTTGCCCCTGGCTGTTAAAGATTAATAAATAATGTGAAACAAGGTTTTAACCTTTTTCTCCTCTATACTTGATTTTTTCGGTTTACTGTTTTTTATTACATAAATATTATCACAAAAATAAATTAACATTAATAATTAAAAAATGCCAGTGATATTTGTAAGTTTCAACTCATTGAGCAGTAGAAACATAGCAGCTAAATTCAAAGACAATACCAATACAAGGAAAAGCTGTGTCCATTCTCTACAGAAGCAACAAGTCTGACATTCCATTATATTAATTTGTAACTGAAGTCAACTTTGGATGAGTATTTTGTATAGTAGAAACAAATACTATGTGACATGTTGGTGTATCTGGATTGAGTGAAATGTATTTCCTTGGATTAATTTCAGTGAGACATCAATGTACAAGATACATTGGGTTGATGAATATAATGAATATGCCAACTTTAATTCAAAATGGAAGACTGAAGCCTGGACTATGCTGTCACCTTAATGTTTTTCACAAGATGATGTCAGAGCATGAGCCTCATGTCTCAGGTTAAAACTCTTTTTGGAAAACCTGCATCTGACTTTCACAGGTAAGATATACTAATTCTAGTAGCTATTCCACTTGCTAGAGCTCAAAATCCTCAGCTCACCTTTTCATTTTAAATATATAAACTTGCCCATTTTAACAAAGAATTTGTAAAGAAAGCAACATGCTGACAATGAGCAGTATTTCTATCTTTCAAGAACCAGAAATTTTCATTTTTATTCTGCCTGAGAATTTGACATGAATAGGATAGAGATGCTACATAAGGTGTTACAAAGACTGATGAATTGTTTCCTGCCTCTGGGTAGAAATCAATCAATCTTCACTAAACATTATGGATCAATTTATTTCAGGCACACATACAACCTGTTATGAATGGGTTCTTGTTTAAAAGGATTTGATAGTCTCTGTTTATGTTGCAAAGGAGGATATTTTACACTGTTTGAGTTGTATCAATGCTGGGTTGGTGGATCAGAATTATTGCTGTCATTGATAAACCAACATCAGGTCAGCACTAATTTAGAATAATGGCTATATTATATAGGATTGACTTTTTCCAGAAATCCACCTGATGGGCAGGGACCTGACCATCCGAGGGCCTGGCAGGAGCGCCCAGGCTAGCACAGCCAGAGGTGCTCCCTTCCTGCTGGTGATCTTGGGGTGAGGCTTCACAGCAGCACTGCAGGAGGCCTGGGACAAGGCTGACCCTTGTCCCATGACAGCTGACCTAGGATGAGGGTTTGTGCTAAACCCCACTGGAATTCCTATTCCTGCTTCCTTGCAGCTGGGCCACTGCAGGACCCTGCCTCCTGGTCTGGACTCCAAATGTATCTGAGATTTTCATAGTCTTTGAAGATTAAGGCCAACAGAACTGCTCCCAAAACATATTAGGATTCCTATTTGGCAGATGAAAGAAATTAAGAAAGAGCCTTTTTTCTGTGTTTCAAATATGCATTTTGACAACAGGTTTAAATGTCTGCAGACATTCCACAGCTCCTACGTTTACTGAGATATACAGGTACATTGCAAAAAGGGCTTTAAAGCATTCACTTCAAACTCCTGATGCCTGTCTGTATATATGGTGTGCATCAGGATTCTTCATTTTGTCATGTCAGTTTTAATGTTAGTACAGCAATGAAAGTGGTGTGGGACAATACATTGAGATATAGGAACAGTTCTGAAAAGAAACCTAAAAAAACCTGGTTGGGTTTTTTTGCTGGAATTGGTTAGGGTTATACTAACCCACCAACTGTATGGATATGAGTCCCATGAATGTGTCTGGAAATCACGAATCAGCAGCTAGGAGAGGACCTGATCTCCAGACACAAACTGTGTCTGAAAATTCCAAAGAGAATGTAGAGATTTTTAATTCCAGAGCTGTGCCTCTAATTTGATCCCATGCAGAGGGAAGGGAGTAGCAGCCATCAGAAACCTATCTACGGTTATTCCTAACACACACTGTGCAGCACTTTAAGCCATTACAGAAGTACAAGTATTAATTTTAGGTGTATCTCATACAACTTAAAAATACATTTGTAATGGTATGTAAAAGGGAAAGTGAGAACTGGGATCTAACCTAGATGCAGCTTAAAAAGCAGATATGTTCCAGGAAGTCTTTGCCATATGAATACAAAGTTGATTTCTGTTTCTAAAAGTGCCCTGTGTTTTCTTACTGACAAAGTCTGTCTGTGCTAGCTTAGCTATTGTTGTCTTATTTATGCACAGAAGGCAAGCACTGCAATATTACAAATTCAGAGATGGTTTACCCACACTGCCATCTACAGAACGTTATACGGATTAACAAACTATGAGAGATGCTCGGCTAACAGATGCTCCCTTTTCCTTTTCTCTTTCTCTCTCTTCTTTTTCAGATGCATATAGCTCACTCATATAAGTATTTGCTTTTTACATGGATTTACAATGGTAAACTACAATGCTGTACTGTGAAAACCTTTCCAAGTGTTACTGTCTAGCAGTCCTACAGCTCATTTCATCTTACTAAAGTCTGTTCTGTGGCTGGTGTGCATTTGACTGCAACTTTCTCAGTTTTCTTGTGTCACATCAGGTCATAGTGTGCTGCCTTAACATGTAGTCTGTTAGGTCTATTGCATAATATTGTAGTTCAGGCAGAGCTCCAGGGCTCACTGCAGCTCACTCATTGATACCTGTCTGGTTAGTTATTTCTTAAAGATCCCAAGGAACTACAGTTTAATTGTGGTAATACTATACTGACACATCTGGCCAGTTTACTGAGCAAATGATAAACTCCCGTATCCAGCTAAGTGCTTTTTCAGAATTTGTCTGCTAGTCACAGCTCTGCTGCTGCTCTATTCACGACCCGGGCAACATTTAGAGTAGAAGAAAAAGCTTCAAGCTGTTTCTTTCAAAGTACTGCGCTAGGGAAGAAATAGCAAAGCATGAAATCTCATCAGCAAGACTTGGCAGTTATATGAGAGATAAAGGAGGCTGAAAAGTATTGTGTATGTTCAAAAATTCTCTAAATATACTATAAAAATACACCACTAGTCATTCTTAATGATTCTCTGTTGCCACTTACAGTGATTGGAGCTCCATTTACAGTTTTTTTCATTTGAAACCATTTCAGTCTTGGAACAAATTGAGTAGATCACAGAGAGTTCACATTTCAGAGTGCTGAACAGAAACTTCCCTGGATAGGATGGTTTTTGTAATTCACTTCTGCCAAGATTTTTTCCAAGGCACATAATATGCTTTATTGCTGGTATCCAAATTTTGACTTCTGTAAATAAATGAGCCACAGGAGGAACTGCTATGTATATATCCTGTTTGAATGATTCATGCATATACAGCAGTAGGAAATAACATACTATACAGAATCTTACAGAATTAGACTGTGTTGCTGGAACAACAATGGGATGGGATGCCTAGCATTGAAAGATAGTGAGATTTCCTGTGAGCTGAATATGTACAGTAAACCCTTGGGATTCAGTCAAAGAATGAAAAATAGACAGCAGATTATGAGAAGAAAGAGAGATGAAGATAAACTTTCAAGATCATTCTTCAAAAAAGTGCTTAATTTCAAGCATTTGCAATACAACCTCCAGAGAACTGCTCAGACATTGGTTTTTATATTCAGGAAGTCTTACCTCAAACCTGATCCATCACTCTGCCCTGATCTTTTTGAAGGCTGGAGGATTTCTTTCTGACTCTCAGGACTAAATAAAAGGAATGAAAACAAAATCTTCCTTGATTTTATTCTTATTGTTAGATACCTTACCAACAGCCGTCTTTGGAAACGTTCATAATCATTTGGAATCATTCTCTCATTTTAGAAATTAGGGAAGTTGTTCTCATGATGATATTCATATTTTGTCTTGCAAAGAATGGCAGCCTTCAAAGATTCTATGAAACCAGCTTCTTAAAGGGATGTATAAGAAAACTCACTGCACTTAACACAGAGCCTTACACTGACTTCAGAGGGATCTTGTGTGGACCAAAACCAATAGTTATCTGTTGTCAATGGGTGTGAGTATTTGGGAAACAGGAACTTTTCTGACAGTCAATCAAAATTTAAATTGCATTATTTTTAATTAAATGTGAAATAATTAAAAAAATTCTGATTCCTCTTTCTCCTCTGTTTCTAAAATAAGTAGTGCAGGACTACACTTTCAGAAGAACCTGTTCTTCTCAATCTTCTCGTACTTTGAGCTGAAGATGAAAAGCTGAAGTCCCTGTATCTCCCTCCCAATGTTTGCATCACAGGCATGCTTGTAGCTACATCTAACAGGACTGTGGAAAACTTTGTGGGCTAAATTGTTTAGTGATCTGCGAGTTTAATCTGACATCAGTATAGTTAGATAATTTTTTACCATCTGAAAATTAGGGAAAGGAAAAGGATTAGTCTATTTCTCCAAATACTGATTCATCACAAAGAGATCTTTCAAGTGGAAAACTGCTAGGAAAAATCAATATTATTTCTACTTTTCTTTTTTTTTCTAATATTTAAAAGCAACTTTTTAAAAATTTATGTTTTGGCCAATCCACAGAATCACAGAATATTCTGAACTGGAAGGGACTCACAAAGATTGAGAAAACCTCTTAAATTCAGGAATTTTAAAACAAAGTGAAAGATTTTATCAACTATACTGAATTAAATTCAATTTTGGCCTTTCCAGGAGAAATTTCTATTACTATTTTGTTTATATTTATTTAAATATATATCTGGAAGTAAAAAATAAAAATATCCAGATTTTGCAAGCAGCAGAAGAATCAAAATATTAGAGTGTGCATAGAAAGCTGTATGAAAAAGTTCAGGTCCCTTGTAAAGACAGTGAAGCCTCAACATCAGATGAAGAGCAAATTAGATCTAACTCTTCTGTCATGCCTTCTAATTTTCGTATGTTTTTAATCCCTCATTTTTTTAAGTTTCTTTAATAACCTCCTGTAAATGTTGTTTCCCTGTGTTCCCTGATTTGAAGAACGGCAATGGCAGTGTTACTGGAAACTTTTAGTGGGATTTTAGTGATTACTAGTAGTAATGCCTACAAATGGTAATCCTATTATAAGCAAAAGTAGTTAACCATATACTGAGAACTGAAGGAGCAAACAAGTGATTGAAGTGATTTGCCTTTGGATCCATGTATAGTTGAATTATAGACCCATTCTTTAATTTCTCCCTTGCATTTTGTTTGCAGGACAGTGGTTTTTTCCATGCTGTGGGCTACAGAGTGTTTGTATTTTGGGCACTGAACGTTGCTGTCATAATAAATGTACAATCAATAATCAATTCACATGTTTCTTCTGAAGACTATTAAGTATTTACTTGAATAAGAAGTTATTCCTGGAAGATATTTATAAGTTCCCACAGTCAGCCATTCACTTCACTTCTAAGAAACTTAAAATAAAGAACAGAAATCTCTTACGGAAAATGATGAACCAGTCTTTATTTCTGAATTTTGCTGCTTTACCTGTCATTTGTGTGTTACTTGGTCATGACAGCTGTTTTCAGGGCATGAGGAAAGAACTTGATTACTGGAATTTTTTTTAATGATAACAGAGTAATTAATGAGTTATGTGGTAACTTAGTAATAAAAGCATACTTGGAAGCAAAGGATTCTAATCAACAGAATAATTTTCATATGCTGGAAATCTGCTCCTTCTCAAGGAGAAAAGACTCTGGAGAATCCAGCACATGGATTTGGCAGGCTTATGGTTCCAGATTTCTAAAATAAAAATTCATACCACAGGCAATATTGGAGAAAAGGATAGAAGATGTGTATTTTTCCCAAAGGGCATATTAAAATTTGTCATAGAATGCAAATGTAATTTTTCACAGAAAAAAAAGTCAGTTGAGAAAACTTGATTTTTTTCACATAAATTCAGAAGCCTCAATGATTTTCATAAGAAATCTGTCATCAGACTACCAGTATCTTTCAACTGAGAAAAGCTGTAAAAGCTGAAAGTGTTAGTTATATTGTACACTCATTGATTCAAATTGTTGTCCTATGATAATTTAAGGCAAAGGCAGAATTAGACCATGGTGCTTAGTCATAGTGCTAGATTGTAGGTCACCATTGTCTCTGATCCACATTGTGCAGTCTAGTTCCTCAGTAACTACAATGATACCTGGTCAACTCCATTCCCTAAACACCATCAGCAAGAGCCTCATGTGTCAAGAGTATTCTCCATAAGTAACCTGCAGAAGACACTGACTGTTACAGGTGGAAGAATAGAACCACTTCCAAGAACTGGGAAGGGGAAGAAGGACTTTCCTGTTAGTGTTTTTTCATTCTGAACAAACAAAAGGAATCATGATAATCAGACTGCTGGCGCTAATTCTCATTACTGTTTTTGCTTTGCTTACTTCCTAGAAAACAAGCAGATTGCTGGGAGAAACTTTTCTAAAAACACTGTGAGTCTCCCTTCTGACTATTCTGACTTAAAAATACTGCTGAGATGAGACATTGAAAACTTTAAAAAAGATGGTTTATTCCCTCTTTTATCATCACATGTATCCCCTGATGATTCAGATGTATTCTGTGTCTTCAGAACTTGCATTCTCGTGAAGGAAAAAGGATGCATTTCTGGAGTATATAATCAGCATTTTTATAGGATAGACATGTAGGCTCATCCTTGAGACTTATTTGCAGCTTCTTTCTTTTCCTCCTCTGTACAGAAGAGGCATTTCACAGATTTTACTCTAAAAAGAGCTAAGTGATTTGGGGGTTTGTTTCATCTTTTTTTTTTCTTTCTTTTTGGAAATACTGGACTGGAACTCTGGACTCAGAGTCCCCAGACTACTTCCAATGTCAAAATGAGTTTTCTATGGCATTTGATATGATTACTAAATAATGCTAATGGAAGATATAGTAATGAAATTGGAAGTGTTTACATTTTGGTTGTTTTGCCAACAGTAAAGATAAAATATTTTTATTTTAAATTGACTGGAATTCCTAACAGCAGAGAGGCAGAAGCTGTCTAAGTGAAAATAAGAAAAAGAAAATATGTCACATTTGGTTCATATCAAAAGTTGTGGGGTTTTTTAAGTTGAGCTGCTGAACTAAAAAATCAATTATTTTCACAGCTCTTCCTGAAAAGCAATACCAAACAGTATTTTTCTGTCTGAACTTTTCCCACCACAGAAAATCCTTAATAAATCCTAAATAAAGTGGTGGTTCAATATAACACCAAGACCATCCCTGGAGGTTTTTTGACAAGGCTGTGAAACTCAATTCCATGCCTTCTTTCTCAGTGCCCAAAGGCAGACTGTGGACACTATCATTTTTCGGCTGCAAGTGGAAGGACAGTCACATGCCTAAGAGGGGGTCAGGTGTGGAGAGGGAATGGTGAGAGCCACATAGTCCTCAAGATGGACAGGCAGCCCTCAAATGTGTATATAGGGAAGCTGCTTGCTGTCTCTTGGATTCCCATCATCTAAGTCACAGCTGAAGACTAAGGGACAAACTATCTTTTCCAACCCATGCTTTGGCTGTGACTATTGTCTGTTTAATCTACATGTTGAGCTACAAGCCATGTGTAAGGTAGTGCTGCTTATGACTCCATGTTTCAGGAATGTCTATGACAAGACATGGACACCTGAGCTCAGAACAGCTAGTTATAATTGTGGGAAGACTAGTAAGGAGACGGAAAAGACAAGTGATTCAATTTGAATTCAATTTGGTTTATTTGGTCAATGATCAGCAGTTATCAATAATCATCTCTCTGTATCAATTGTGCTACATTCTGCACTTCACTTACATCTAAAAGGATAGTGATTGAATGTTAAGTAAATAGTGAAGAGAATACGTAGAACAGAACTTAGAATAATGTTTACTAATTTTGAAACTGTAAAAAAATTAATTTAGAAACTCATCATAGTCTTACTGTTTTCCATTGTGTAATGTATGGCTGGAAGACTTTTTCCTCTTGCTCCTCCAGTGCAGAAGGCATGAAGATAGTCTGTAATGATCAATAAAACCACTAATGCACTTATTGTGGAAAGCATGGTCCAGATTTATATTAAGTCCCTCCACTGGCTATGTGCAGGGCAGACCTGGTAAGGACTTCAGCAGTATCAGTCAGAGCAGTATCAGTCCCCCATCTGGAAAAAGAGCATCCCCCTATAAAGACTGCCTTGAGTAACAGAAACTTCTTCCCAGAAAAATACTTCCAGATCTTTAGAAGGAACAAGTTCAGAGACAGTCGAATTTAAAAGTGAGAATACTGTATCAAGTATTGAAGACACATCAAATATCCTAATAATCCTGTGTCCATGCCAGCGGCTACACTTGGACTGGTTCATCAGCTGCTAAACACTTACTGGCTCGTTGCCAATCTTCACGTACACTGATGCTGATCATCTTCCTGTCTGTCACTTGAAAAAGGTCCCCAGTCAACATCGTTTCCATTTGTGAATCTGCTGATTTAACTCTAAGGTTATATTAAAATTGGAACAGGTCCTTGTTTTAGTGTTAGACAGCTAGTTTTAGGTGATTAGCCATGTAGCAATTAAGGCTGTTCCATGCTTTGCCCTAAGGATCAGCGTGTTGATCTTGCGCAGTAGTCCAGGCACGTGAATGTTTCCAGGCAACAGATCTCTGAAGCAATGTCTCCAGAAACACAGCAATCATTTCTGACCCTCCTTGCTCAACAATCGGGCGTAGGCAAGCTGGCCAAAGCCTTGTCCTTGGTGTGCCCCTGAACGTGCCTGCATCTAACGACAGCCACGTCTGCCCCGTATAACAACTGCATACAGCAGTTGTATTAATGCAGTACATCAGAAAACATCTATTAAATAGAGCTGTTATCTTCTTATTTCAACAATTAGGAAACTGGAACACAGAAATTATTTTCCCTAGGTAATCTAGGAATTTTGTAGAGGAAACAGAAAAAAATTTAAGAAGTCTGGACACAGAGTACTGTGCTGGACTTGGAGTACTGTTCACTTACAAGAGCAGAGATTCTTTTTTCCATCTCTAATAAAAAGAGCAGACTTTTTAAGAATATGGGTCAGTTTGTTTATGGATCCCAAAGGACTTCAAAGTTTGGATCTCAGATTTGAACTCAGAGCTGCCTAGGGTAATTTAAATCTTTTAGAAATGGACTTCTGCACATAGCTGCACATAGCTGCATGTAGCATATAGCACTGCTGTGGCCATTAATCATAGCACTGTGTAAACACGTTTTCCATTCAGAATTCAGCATACATTTAATCCTTCAGTTCAGAGAAATGCTGACAACAAAGAATTTTCATCTGGCAGATTAATTTATCTTTTATTGCCTCTTCGGAAAGTCCTACACTGATGTCTCATCTCTCTGAATCATCCACAGAGTACAGGAAATTGATATAGCTGTGGTCAACAGTCGTAGAAACCTAGTTTATAGCTAACAGACAACCATCTAAAAAACAACTGAAGATATTTGCATAAAACACTAAGGAAAAAAGACATGGAAAGAATATAGTTGTAGGAAAGTCTTCTATGTCTGTATGCCCCTTGGTGATATTAGATGAGATGTTAAAAGGCAGTTCTAACTTCTCATGGGCATTAAGGAATATTAATGTGTTTTATGGCAATTCATGAGGTCAGCACAGCAAGAACACAATGTTAAATTTTACCAGAAATTATGAAGTTATTCTTCAGAGTGGTTTGAGTTTCTGTCTGTGAGGAATGGGCTACCTCTGAACTGAGGAAGATGCAGCTTTCATGAGTGTGTCTTCCGTGGATGCTATTTTGTTTCATGAATACATTATTGTATTAGTAGTTGTCCTGGGTTAAGAACAATAACAGATGTTATCAACAGACAAGAAACGTATAGAAAAAGGCAACAATTTATTGAATATATGGGGTGGGTATGAATACGGATGCTGTGTAGATGTGGATATGAATGAATCAACATGAATTTGTTATTGAAGTGGCGAAACAAAGGAAAACCCCAAAAAACAATAATCAATGTTCTTGGGAACAGCTGCCCCTTATGCCCCCCCCAGCAGTTTCGATGTGCTGGGACGCAGGAGCTGCAGTGACTCCTCCGGGCAGAGGGGGACGCTCGGGAGCACGGGGGGGGCAGTGCCTGCCTTTCTGCCGGCAGGGCGTGCTGCGTGTCGGTGGGGATGGGGGCCGCAGGGGGAAGGGCCTCGTGTGGGTGCCGAGCCCAGGGAGAAGCCCCCGTGGTGGGATGGGCCCTGGCACTCAGTCCAGGGACCGAGAGGGACTGGGGCGTCCGGGACACGCTGGGGGAGGCTTAGAGATGGAAGCACACGGAGCAGAGCTTCGGTGGAGGGTCTGCGGTGGACTGGGCGCCCGCGGCGTCTGTGTGGGTCTCTCAGGGGTCTCAACGGCAGGAGAACAGTGACTAGTGAGCTCTAGAGTTTGCAGCGGGAGGCGGGAGTTGTGCTGGATCCTGGCAAGCAGTGCAAGGAGGGAGCCCTCTACCTCTTGCCACACACCCTAAGAGAGAAATGGATGATCTGAAGGTCCCTTTTCCCATGTGCCTCTCCAGCGGAACAGTTCATTAAGCCCAGGGGAAAGGGGGGGTTAGGCAAGTGCAACCCCCCTTTCCTGTCTCCTGGCCCGGTGAGCTCCAAGCCAGGGAGGGGACACGACTTTTTTTTTTTTTGTTTTTGCAGTTTTCTGGCGGTGGAATGGGTCTCTTTGCTCCCCTGCCCCATCAGACGCCAGGCAGGGCATGTCTGCCCCCAGAACCCCCCTGGCCCCCGGACCTGGCCAGGTACACAGCCCAGGAGCGTCCCAGCCCCAGCCCTGGCCCGGGGCTCAGACCCGACCCCCCCTCGCAGGTCCGAGGAGGGGGAAAGATTTTTTTTCTGTCTTCCTCTCCGGCCCCCAACCCAGTAGTACAATCATTAAAATGGTTGTACAGGTAATGAAAACCATCAACATTGTATAAAGATCTAAAGACAGCAACTCTGTAGCGTGCAAAATAACATAGGCCTCTTTCTTTCTGACACAGTGCTGCATGTGTGTGCTTTGGCAGCATACATTCTGCATTATATCCTTCAAATTCTCTTGCTATGCACTGAGGTGCTCTGAACTGTTAACCGTTGCCTTCAGCTTCAAGGAAAAACTATTTAAGTAACAGATGAGGTAATACTTTTGCATAGCTTTGTCAGCACTCTAGGAACCATCAGGGAAAAAATATGCAACTTATGAGACAAAGTACTTTTAAGAGCTTCTTAGTCTCTGGCTTCTACTACCACTTAGTGACAAATTCGGCCAAATATCCATGACCTTAGCCTTAGGCTGCACCAAAGCTTTTCACATGCAGTGCTGCAGGCATAGAAATTTCACATGGAAAGTTTCTAATGGACTTGCAACGCAGTGCTTCAGTGTCTGAAGTGCTGAAACAAAGCAAAATCAATGCCTAGGCAGCAATACTGATCCCCTGTGGCATGGCATACACTGATACACCAGGATGGTGCTGTAGAAGAGAGAGAGAGAGCTAGAGAGAGGATAACAACTTTATTAAAAATGACTGCTCCTGCTAGAAGGAAAGAGAAGGAAGATATTAGTGGAGCTGCTGACTGTGCACAGACAGAACAGATGTTGGAGGTTAATGGGGCATTAGTAAGAGGAAGAAAATCAAAGTCTCCTAATACCTGGTATGGTTATTTTAGTCAGAAGATTCTTTACAGAAATGCAAGGTTTAATCATAGTTGAAATATAAAGTAAGACACTGCATGGCCTTGTTTAGCATAAAGGGTTTCAGCAGAGCTATACTTGGCTCCAGGATTATCCTCTGTGAATATCTCACTTCAGAAGCATTACCTGCTGCCATTGCTATCAACCTTATTTAACTATAATCTTTGCCTCTCCAAATACAGATAAAGTTTGGAACCTTCCTTCTAATGAATTATTTTGTATAATGAGGACAGCTGATTAAAGAAAGCAAAAGGATACTTGCATTAAGGAAAAAAAAATATTTATGCAATACATAAACATATCCTGTATATATGTTGAAAAGTTACAAGACATACACATTAACAGCTTCTTTGCTGTTTTACCAGCAGTAAACTGCAGAGAAAAGTGATTTCCAACTGATTTGTAATAATTACTTTTTCTTGTAGTAGTAAAAATCCCATCTGCCACTGTAAGAATATAATTTATAACTTCAGGATTCTGTTTTCCTTTGATGGAGAGATACGAGTCCTGTGAGCTCCCAAACTTGTGAGAATAATTTTAAAATCCCTATGTGCATTTCATTGCTAACTAAAAGAACTAAGTGCTGACAGACTTAAAAATTGGAATCAATCCTTTGTTGAAAGAAACATTAAGGTAGTGGAAAAAAGATTATCCTCAGGCTGCTCAGCAAAAGTGTCTCAGAGTTCAGTCTAACTAAATGGCAATATATCCTGGCTGTTCAGATGATACTTATTTCTCGCAGGAACTGCTTTGAGTACTCTGGAGGAGATCAGGATTCCAGTTCATTAGAAGAAGGTTTTTCTTTTGTAACCACAAATTGTTTTCTTTTTACTGCACTGAACGTTAATGACTCTTCTTCAGTGTCTCATCACAAATCCATTCAGACACCAGGTTAGTAGGAAAGTTCTGTATCCTGAGAAACACAAGCATATCACTGTCAAGATACAACCTGGCCATAGTGATACTAAAGAATTTGTTTTAGAGCTAGTTCTGAATGACTGTTGCATTTATTTGAAAATATCACTCAAAGTCAAGTGTTTGTTTAAATAAATAAATAAATAAATAAATAAATAAAAACAATTTCTGAGTGGTAGAAAAATGGAAAACAGGTCAGCATACCTGTGCAACAGTGTGCTTGTGAAGCATGAGGATACAGTCTCTAAACTGAAAAAAAGGTGTTGCAAGCTGGATATAGGCAAGAAGTTGTTGGTCTTAAGTTTGCTTTAAAATTAATGTTGTAGCCCAGATAGTACAGTGATGAGCGCAATGTAAAGCAGAAAGTGTGTTTGTGCTGTCAGTGTGTTTCTCCTCCCTTGTCCATCCAGAGCCTTGTTGCCCATATTGTCTCTTTGGCACATACACCAGTCTGCTCCCAGGTTCCTTCTGGAGGGAGCCATCTTGTCTTCTGATTAGGAAGAGGATGCGTAGCTTGTTTTCTCCAGTGTTGAGTCCAGATTGTACAAATATGGACCATACTGACTTTATCTCTAGGAAGGACAGTCTTCCAACATCATCCCAGAAGACTTACACATAGCACACAGTCTCAACGTGCTTTAAAATAACGACTTTGGTGCCTGCAACTAAGTCTTCTCTTTATTTCTGTTACTTGGGCACACATAGATGGTAATCAATCCTTTTGCTTCAGGGCCACCAGAATTCCTTATAGTGCCCAGAGTCTCCAGGGCTGAGGGTAAGTTTGTATGGATATGAGCACTCCATTCTTGCTGTAAGAACATATCAGTCTGTACTAGCCAGCCTCATTTCAAGAGCTCACTTGCTGGCTTGGTGTCCTAGATTGATGGACAGTTATACACTTTAAATTTATGACACAAAATAATATAAAGAGAAATTTATTATCTTATATATATGTAATATGGGTAGATGCATGCATTTCTATTCAAAGAGAACCAGGGAACAAAATTATGAAATAACTAAGAGAAAAAAACACAGTTTGAAAAAAATAAGAAGTCCCTTTTTTCCCAAATGTCCTGGGATACAGAGATGTATGCACTGGCATACTCCTTGGAGCGTGAAATATAGCGGCTCTATTAAGAAAGTTTTGCTTTCGCTAATAAGTAGAATTCATATTATAGTGTTCAGAGGTATTGGTAGTGTAATTTAGAATAAGATTTTATTTTAATGTATGGTGAAGTTTAATAAGCCCTTCTGCTAAATGTGTAATCTTACTTGTATAAGGACCCATTGTTTATAAAGCTTTAAGAGAGTTAACTCCCTAAAGAGACACAGATGTCCCTCTGCAGAAAGAATTCCAAGCATTTCCTGGGTAAGTCATAAATTGGTCCACCAAAAGGATAACGAACTAGGAGAACTAATTAAACTGTGCTCAAACCAGCCTTTTTTTAGAGGGTCGACAAGTTCATAAAGAGGATGACTGCCCTCCATCCTCTCAACAACTAAAATCAATAAAAGCCCCCAGACTCAAATTCTACAGGGAAGAGGAAAGGGGACGTATCTATGTAAATAATTTCTCTCCTACCTCAAAGAAATTGTAATAATCCTTCCCGCTTTTGTGACAATTTTGTTATAAAAACCTGACCTGTCTAAAGACCCTTTGTGCTTCTGACTTGGAGCCTGCCAGGTCAAGCGCCCAGTGCTGTCTGCCTTGGTTGTATAATAAATTGCGTTACAAATTACAATATTTGTGGGCTCATTTCTCACAGAGGCAATGGAGCAGCCCAGAAAACCCGGAGCCCGGGGCAGCAGCCCGGCTGTAGCTTGAGACCCCAGCGGCACAGTGATGAGCCAGCAGGAGCTGCTCTGAAGCAGCCAGTGGGCTCCCAAGCCAGCACTTAAATGCAGGTGGGCAGGGCAGGAGCTGCAGCCCCCGCCAGCAGCCAGGTGCTCCAGACCCAACCACTACACTAGATCAGCAAAGACAGTTTGGACACAATATAAACAACTCCATGCTTCTCAAGTCTCCTACATTAGCTAAGCCGTCAGATATGTGTGTATTTGGATGGAATGTATACATAAAGTACAAGTGTGAAATACTTAATTCACTATGCATGACAAATATTTTCTATAAATCTAGGCTTAAAATAGTAATACCAAGATAAATATCATATGTTGCTGGTGAACTTCTTGTCTGTGAAAATCTCCCAGAAGTTTTTCCTTTTTGGTTCTTATATTCCCTTCTGAGTCTTGAAGTGTTCATCTGTCATGTATGCCTGTTGAAACACTTAACTCTTAGTTAATTATGATTCTAAGATCTTGGAAGTAAATAGGGAAGATTTTCATTTTCAAGTCTTCGAACTATATGCATACCTCAGTCTCATGGAAAGAGAGAAATGTTTATAATATGTTGAAATCTCAGTCACAACAGGAAAGGAAGATGGCTGCTCAGTATATATAAACTCCCAACTAAATTGTGATATTCAGTGAGGCACCTGCAAGTATTTCAATCGCATAAAAAACAACAAAGAAAATGAGTTATAAATGCCTGGGTGTGTAAGTGCAGATAGTAGACTGAGAGAAGAAAAATCTAAGCTGAATAGCTGCAGAATTTTCCTGAAAGGGAAACATTCTTGACTGTGAAGGGAAGAAGCAGAAGCCTCATCCCTTGGGGCTTAAAAGCACACCAAAGCAGAAAAAATGTTCAGAAATACATTTTTTTTGTGAAAGGCAGATGAATCTTATAAGGTTATTTCAATGAGGAGACACTTCAGAGAAAAACACTCTATTAGTAGAATAACAAATAGAATTATTTAGAAGTGCTTTCCACATGTAATTTCAGGCTGTGTTTTATTAACAGACAGTGTTGTAAACTGCATGTTATAGTGTTCTTTGTAGAAAAGCAATTTCTTTTTTTTTTTTTTTGCTTTCCCACTCTCCGTATAACAGTGTATTGTCAAACAAACTATCGGTTCCTGCTGTTTTGTTCTCTGCAGTAACTAATACCAAACCCTTTAGAAAAGCATAGACTATCAAACTGGGCTAAACCAGGATCCTGTCTCAGAGAAAGGCCAGAAGAACATTTGTTTCAGAATATTCATGAAGCAATGCACAGTGCAACAGTATGAGCCATCCGTTGAGACACAGCTCCTGGCCCTGTTTCCCAGCTACCTCTAGAACAGAAGCAGGTAAAATAATCTTTTCAAGTCCCTAAAATTATGTGTTTCTTGGTGTCAACACTATCTTTCGAAAGAAGGCATTATATATATACAACAGTATATACAGTGTGTGTGAACATGTAATCAATAAATGCAGCAGACCTTGCAAAGAGCCAAGTAGACAGAATGTGAAATCCTGGTAAATTTAAGGCTCTAAAGTGTTTTAAAAATCCTTCATTTGTCAGATATTAAAATTACAAAGAGACAAAATAAGATTCTAAGTGGGAAATTATATAAATGATGGAGACAGTTTAATTTTTGCAACGGTCATTTCAATTCAGACTCACATATTTGTCTAGTCACTGGTGCTCTTGGCTATGTATCAAAAATGGCACTGAATCTTCAAACAGCCAATCCCAGTTGTACAAAATTCCCCGAGAAAAGATTCAAACTCTTTCTCGTGCCATTTTTTTTACAGAAAAGTAGAACTGTTCAAAAGAAACTATGCCACCTAAGGTTATGCTAACTATTGGAAACACTTGTTGTTACCTGTAGCATATATGACTTACAAAATACTACCCTTTACTTGTAAATTAAACAGTGTCCTAGTTATCTTTGTATGTGTATCATGGCTGAAATATCAGTGTCAAGTGATATATGTAATGCGGATAACTTTTCAGCCGTCACTATTTCCCACTTTTAGCAATGATAAATTTTTCATTGAAATCAGAGCCTCAAGCATCAGCATACAAGATATCACTTACATTTTATAGGATTGGTAATGAAAAATACTAACAGCCTTGCTATACAAAAACTTTGAAGGCAGTAGGAGATTTTGTACGCAAACGTCACCCATCTGGGTAAAACCATTGGACAGTTGTATTCTTTTTTGCGTAAAACTTCATTTGGACAGATAGATAAGACTTAGTACTACCCATCCTCATCAGCTTTACAGAGTAGCTGCAAGAAATTAAACAGCTGCTATTTTCTGCCTGGCGTATTAAATAGTTGCATTGCATTAGTGAATGCAGTCCTATGTTTGGGTGAAACACTCACTGTCTCCAGCTCTCTTTTTCATTGCTGCAGGGAAATTTTGTCTGAGAACAAGTGGGTGTGGTGCAAGCTTAATTTTTTGAAGTGTCAGGCTCCCACAAGTCAAAATGAAGTCTCTGCGTATTTTTCAGTGTACTTTGGCTTCCTATCAAGGTGGAAGATTGTGTATAAATGCGAAGATTAATTTAGTATCACATTTCTTTCAGCAAGAAAACAAATATTTCTTAGATGATTTGGGACATAGTCCTGTCAGCTGAAAGAAGGCAGTGTAAGATATTGAGGAGTTCTCCATCTCTCTTAGTTTAAAATTACTTTTTAGAAAGAAAACTGCAGATTCAAGGAAAAAGTTTAAACTGACTGTTGGTTTTCTTGTATGAGCTCATACATCAAATGTGATGAAATGGAGCTGGCTTGGTGGAGTGTAAAAGCCTCTCATATATATCTCACTCCTCCAAAATGCTCAGCTGATTTGCCACCTGGCACTGGAAAACCATCACGTAGAGAGTGATTACTGAGAAAGAGTGGGAGGAAAAAAAGACATACTGCTTACTTAAATTTGCTAAGAACACCTGGGTTTTGACAGAGCAGTAGGAAATTACAATAGAAGGCAGTTAAGTAGAATAAAAAAATTAAGAAACATGAAGTGGCTGTAAGGTACAGTTTGGATTAAAGAATATCTGAACACTATTATGTGCATTGTCATTCCATCCATTTCGCACAGAGGAGCTTCACAGAAGCTGTGGTGTACAGGTGCGTTTGTTCTACACGTGATTGTCTCTAATGAAGATTACAGCTCAAAGCATGTTCCATCACAATTCCTCCAAAGTCAAGAGAATGTAGTACACTTTCTCATAGGGAGCTATGGCCAAATTGCTTCTACAGTTCACATACACCCTCTTGATATAAGTAGTTAAAAGTAAAGAACAAACACAAATGTGGCTCATGTAAAGACAGATTAACTTGACCAGTCACAGTGCCCTCGTTACAATCAACTATTATGTGTTGTCTGTTCCATGGTCATGCCTAAAACAGGTTTGCTCTATATGGAAATGAATTTTCCTCCCTGAAGATCATTCTGGTAAATTATGTTACAGATGAAACAACCTAGTATAGCTACTGTGGTTCTTTGAGGGAGAAGCAAAGCCATGTACACAACAGGGAAATCTTGCTGGAAGTATCTATTACAAGATGTGACTACACATCAGTGCCTGTAAGATGGATGGCATAATAAAGAAGCGAAAGAAGGCACTTCTCAATTCAAATTGACACAATAAATCCCAGAAAGCCTATTTTAACAAGATTCAATGACTCCAGGACAGAATGGTTATGACTACATTTCTAACTTTCTCTCACCTTCCACCCAGTCATCAAGACTTGCAGAACTTACGTGCCTTTGCTCTGGGTATGAGCTGATAACTTGGGAACTCAGCCTAAGTCAGGACTGTTGAAGGTCTAGGCCTTGTGACTTGAAAGGTGTATTCAAATAAGGTGGTCTTTTTGGGCACATACCTGCTTTTCACATCAGAAATTAAAGGTTCTGTTGAAATTTGTATATATTTTAGACTCAACAATTAGAACTGGCTGATGAAGCTACACTAAGCAAAAAGCTTAGAGGAGTAGAAGGAACTTAGGGGCAGAGTCACAGGACTATACAAAATGGTTGTCAGCACAATTAAAGTTGAATTTCTATTTATGAAAACTCATAATATTGCAGAAATGAGGAATTTCCTTCACTTTCTACTTGGCTGCCCCTCCTTCTATCATCTGCCCTTCTATAAATCCCAGGGAACAGGAGCAGAAATTCCAGGAACATGCACATTTTTGCTTAAGCCTTATTTAGCAATAAGGCTAGCAATATAAATTGCCAGTCACATCAGGCTATTGTAGTAATCCTTTGTAAGAAGAAATTGGACCCATTTTATAGGTCATATCACTTTAAAAAAAATGTAACCCATACAAAACTGTTTTATACTAGTATGAAAACACAGATCTAAAGCCATTAAACCAAAATGACAATTTGGGAGATGGAACAGAGTCAGACAGGGGCTGAAAACAAAAGATTATTTCTCCTGTGCTGTCTTTAATTATAAAGCATAGGTATAAAATTCTTTGTAGCAAGTTCAATAAGAAAATCTAGTGGGATTAGCAATTAACACCATCAGGGTCTTTTTAAACACTACATCACTACATCATCCATATAGTGCCTTTGGGGATCAGAGAGGGAAATCTGAGTTCTTGTTCATTGCTGGAGTCTCATGTGGGGAAATTAGCAAGTAACACATACTCATAGGCAGTACCAGCACTTCACAATGAGCCAGCTTAATAGCCCGCTGGCTGAGAAACCATAATATGTCAGCAAGAGCCTACTCCTGAAAGACACATTGCTGTGGCTGCTACTGTTACTGCTATCCAGTTAAAATAACATGAAAGAATAACAATAAAGAAAAAAATAATTCAAAATGCACAGCAGTAAAGTGGGACATAAGTTAATACCTTTAACAAAAGTTTTATGGAACTTCTTCACTGGTGAAGGATTTATCCAGATACAGAAATAAATTTCCTGTGAAATATCTTAAAATTAGAAAACAGAAGCTTTGGCTTGGCCAATCCATGCTGGTGGAAATATGAAATTTTAAAAAATCAGATAACAACATGTAATTTAGAACTGACAAAGTTCTAATATTTTTCTAAGTGGGACTTATCAGAAGCTGAATTCTACTTAGTCCCTTTTTTGATTGAAGAAATTTTAAAGCAGTAGGGGTATTTCACAACTCTTGGTTTCTTGAGTGTACGACTAACAAGTAGCATCTAAGAATAATGCTTGCTGCATTTTCAGGACTGAATATAGTAAGAAGCAAGGGGATAATCTACTGTAGAAACAGGGGAAAGAAACAGATAATCTTGCTTCCTTCCAGTTCTAGGGCTGCAGAGGACCAGTATGACACCTGTGATGATAACATCTAAATTGGCAGGAGATTTTTGTAGTGCTGAGTTGCAGAACTCCCTGGCTGAAGATTGTTCTCACTGTAAAGGGTCCTGATTTGGCCCTTTCAGTCCCTTGATACCCCACCTACCAAAGCACTTTCTGGACCTTCTCATTGGTCTTGGTAGGGAGAGGAGACACACAGCATGATATACATCATCTCAGCCACAAACCACAGGAAATTACAGTGTTCCCTATACAGCTGTCATATGTAAATACACTTAGCAAAATTAGATATCCATTTCTAGATATAGATTATACTAAACTTTGAATCAAACACATTAGAGACGGCAGAAATTGTTCCAGTGCAAGTGTTAGTTCTTTGAAATGTCATTTTCAGCCATGACATTTGAATTTGTTTTTGCTTTTAGATCATGACACATGCTATGAAAATTTTTTCTGAAGAAGGAGATATCAGAAGAGGGTGGGAAAGTGACAGCTCTTCTGAGTCTATCTGTCTCCCAGGCATACATATTAGAGGAATTTTTAATTTTATTTTTCATAGGCTTATTTTTCATGTGTTTTTCGTAATTACCTGGTTTTCTTTCCCAGTTAAAACCACCATGGCTGTAGCTACAAGGCAGTGGGATATGAGGAATTAATTAGTGAGGAAAGTGGTTGGTGGAGAATAAATGCAGTGATACTGAAATTAAATGAATGCAGGAAAGAGAAAATAAAATATGGTTAAAAGAACAGTAAATCTTGCACAGGAAGAGAGCAGGGCTATTCTGAATGGATCCAAATACTCCCTTACAACTTCCGTTATGACTGCAGATGGTGACAAGGTGACATTTTATGATTGCTCTCCTGACCTAGACATAAACCAAACATTAAGGGGCTATTTGCAGAAATTGTCTTTCTCTTGAGGCTCTCAGCTGTCTCTGTGAATGCTTTGTCCCTTTCTCCTTCCTTCACTTTTTGTTCCTATAGGCAAAGATGATGAGTTTTATACCCTCTGATGTCCCTTTGTAGAATGTCAGCCTCAAAAATCCAGCTTGAAAGTTTCTTTCCTCCCCCATATATCTTCTTTCTTGTGTCTCAGGGTGACATCTGGTGTATTGGCTGAGGTCTCCAGGCAGCTTCATACAGCTCCAGACTCGCCTAGGGCAGCTGGCTAGAACGATCAAAGGGGACGACTGAGTTGTTTTGTCTTTGCTGAATGTCGGTTTCTTTAAGTCACCTTTGGGTTCTGGGAATTTTCAGAGCAGCCTTTTATTTGTGACTCACTTGCACACAGTCTTAATGTTGGAAGAATGAAAACAGTTCATTCTTTTCAAAGAAACCTACAGTTTTCTTTAGTTCTTGAAATGTTCTCTCCTTCCCCATCCTCCAGTAAACTAGCTAAATGGAAGAAACTCTCACCTTTGGAAACAATGGGGCTTTTGTTAATTACATGCTCTATTGTGTACTAGGGAGTCAATACATACTCTCCACATTTGTTAAGGGGAAATGTAAAACTGCCTTTGTTCACAGCAAAGAGCATTTTCCTCACAAGTGAAGCAAATTTAGCATGCTTATGTGGAAGACCTCAGAAAGAAGAATGTGTCTAGATAACTCTTCTTGTGATGACGAAGTTCCACTGTCTTGCCAGATCATCTTCATCTTTTATCCCAGCTTACTATCAGCTTCAAACCTGCTTGTTTTTTAACATAAATACTAGTGACATCAGTCTTTCCAATACATAGTTTCTAAGACAATTTTTAGTCTCTTTGTAGTCTTACCTTAACTCTTTCCACCTGTACTAAATTTTTTTTTATTATTCAGTTGGTTTTGTTTTGCTTTCACTCAGAAGATCTTTCCCTATTCTTCCATTCTGTCTCTTTAGACTTTGTCCATGATGTTCAAAAAACAGCTGATCCTTATGGTTACTGCTTAATCCTGTGCCTCATGCCCCTTGCCTATTCCATCTGAATTGACCTCTGAAGCTAATGATCCTTGAGCCTTTGCTCTAACTGGACAGGAGGCAGAATAGTGAATGTTGTTTGCTAATCCTAGTGCCTAATACCTTAAGGGCCAGGCAGCCAGCATTTGTGCTCTGCTAAATTTCAGGGAAAAAAAAGACCTTGTCATGCAGAAACTCAAAGTACAGGAGCATTCTGCTGACCGTCTCATCCAATCTGAGGGGTAACTGGCATATGAGAAAGCTTTGTTACCTCTGCCAGTTTTCCAGGAGCAAAACATTTCTGTGCCCAGAGAAATGCTTTGGAAAGATATGCATCTCAAACTGTTTCAAGGTGCCTTTGTCTTCAATGAGGCATACTGTTTTCGAGACAGACATTTAGTTTTAACTTCCTTATAAACTCAGAGAATGAACTCAGAATTTTGCCATGGGCTTTAAGTAGACTTGCATAGTACAGTATACCTCTGCTGAGATGTCCTCAGGTTGTGTAGGAATTCTGCCTTTGAGCAGAGCTACAAAACCTGCAGTTACCTTATTGAAATCTAAAACTTGACCAATAAACCTTTTCCGTATTTATGGAGTGCAGTCTTTCAACCTACCTTAGTGTTTGTACCATTTTGCAGAGTAGTTCATAGCAGAAAATCCACCAGCCATAGTGATTAGTTCTATATAAAATACAATTGTGCTTTAAAGAGATCCTGATCTAGTGGATTGGTTGTAAAGTTTCAAGTTTCTAGCCATCACCCATGGTTTGAATGGATATTTGTTCTCAATGCCAACAGCCTTCTTCATGTAATAACTGGAGTCACTTCCCTTTGCCTCATAGGGTGTGTGTTCAACTGCACCCTGAACACGTCACCCAGCTACCTCACCTTCCAGCCTGGCAGTCCCCAGGGTCCCTCGGGACACTTTGGACATCCAATATACACCAGAAAATAATCAGTTATGAACACACGAGCTTCAAACTCTACTGAATATCACAGCTTGAAATGCAGGATATGCTTGCTAGTTGTATTTTTGCTTAAAAGCACAGTACAGTGTTACCATGTGTTCGGTGTGAGCAATCGTTAGATGAGACATGACAGACTGCTCAGTCATTCAGCCAGAGGTATTAAGGGAGATGAAGACAGCATACTTCAAAAGAAGCTAAAATCCTAGAGCGTCTAACTATGAAAACTCTCCAAAAGATAGACTGGAGTCTTTGCTGGGTTTGAAGGTGAAGGAAAAGAACACTGGTAAAGGCAGTAAAAATATTAACTGAGAATAGAAGGGGAGATGTAAATTGAACAAAAAGAAGATCTAGCATTCAAGTTTATTGGTAACTTCCCGGGTAGTTGAGTTCATCAATGGAAACTAAGACCTGCACTCCTATTTTCCTTTTTCAGCCTGGTAAAAATCCAGGCCTCTTACTTCTGCAGAGAGAAAATAATGTTGCTGTTTAGAGTTCCTTGCTTTATAGAGCCTATGCTCTATTTTTTAGAGCAAATTGTATACTTTCAGTCAACAGAACAGCACACAAAACCCATGTTTGAAAGTGCAGCTGGAAGGATGGTTTTGTCCTGAAGGGTGATGAAATCTGAGTGAATCCCAAAGAGCTGGTTGTGCTTCCAGGGACAGGCTGAAGCCTGTTTTCACACATCAAGCAAAAATAAAGGAAGTCAATAAAGCAGCCAGTTGGGGAAGGAAGAACAAGGCTTACAAGCATGAGATAATGTGATTTATCAAAGAAGATGTGAAAAACAGCATCATTTTTACAAATTAAAAAAAAAAATCAGAAAAACTGAATATCTGACACATTCTCTTTATAAACAGTATTCCCCAGAAAAAAAAACAGTGTGTGGTTTTGTTTTTTTTTCCCACACACACATTAGTCAGTTATGTCTTGAGAGGCAAAATACAAATTTCCTTTCAGGTACTTTCCACATTTAAATTTCCATATAAATTATGATTATTGGTTTTCCCCTGAAAAAGGCTGATTTATGAGTATCCCTAAAGGAGCTAAACATTTTTCTTGCCTTGGCAAAAACGTGGCTCTTTCCAATTTCACAGTGTTGTCTGAAAATGATTCACAAATACTAATTTTTCTGCCTGCTCTGGTTACAAGTAGTTGAATTGAAAAAATCCTTATTGAACTATT
Organism: Serilophus lunatus; assembly: GCA_013399895.1. Taxonomy (NCBI): domain Eukaryota; kingdom Metazoa; phylum Chordata; class Aves; order Passeriformes; family Eurylaimidae; genus Serilophus; species Serilophus lunatus. The sequence goes on from VXBA01001198.1 coordinate 68,761, forward strand.
TTAAGCTCTTTTTCAGCTTTTAGCAAGTCTATGAACATTTAGTCTAATTGCATTGCTTAAATGTGTTCTGCTGGCACTTCCACCATTCTTCAGGTAGTTAATTCTTATGATTAGGAAATGCTCTTTAATGAGTCCACATTTACCTGCCTAGTCAGCAGGGCAGTAGAAGTGGTTTGGTGAGAATTTTAGAATTACCTGAGTGAGAAATGTTCCATGTATTATCCTCACTAAAACTAGGGGACTTCTACAGTTATTTGGCAAGATATTATAGCCTCAGTTTTGATCTCTAAGAATGCTCTCTATTCAGAGTAATTGCCTGGACTGGAAAGTTCCTAGCCAAAATGTTTTCATTCAAATCCCTAATTTAATGTTTCCTGGCCAGACTCAAGTGAGTTGTGTATTTTTGTTGGATTTGGGATTTTTTGTACTCTTACAGTTTTGCATAAATTGCTAATATTTTAATGTTCATTATTCTGTTTGGATTCTGATTTCACACAAGCTTTTTTCTGAAAATCAGTTGCTCATAGATAGTGTTTACAAAAGAAATTGTATTGCTGAAGGGAAATAATTTGTTCTGTGACATTTATGTGGTCTTTTTTATAAAGCATATTTTCTCACAAGTGTGACATATTTTGACCACTAGTTGATTAAATGCACATGAGAGAGGAAACAGTATTGGTTTTCATGCTCCAGGGTTTTTCACCAAATGGGGAAAAGTAGATTTTCATCAGCTTTCCATACTGCTGAAAGTTTGCATCATCTTTGCAAGAATGAGGCTACTCAAAAAAAAAAAAAAAA